>CANTUV010000062.1:21202500-21604684 GCA_947685225.1 Garcia nutans
GTAAATAATATTTAGCTTTATAATTGGTGAACTTTTTGCTTATATAATATATGACTTGCTCCTTCCTTCCCTAATCATCATACTACCCAAGAACAATGCCATTGAACTTCTAAAAACTGTTAGGTATAATAGGAGAGGGAAACCTAGTATAGGTGGTTACAAAACTAGATGAGTCCATAAATAATGTTTGATCTTATCAAAGTCCATTTGACATTTCTCATTCCATTTTTCCAGGTTGTTCTTCCCAAAAGCTTGAAAATAGCTAGATATATAATTGAGCCTTCTCAAAAATCTTCGGACCTCCTTTTTAGTTTTAGGAGCTGGCATTTCAACTATAGCCCTAATCTTATCAAGATCAATCTCGATACCCCTTATTCTGACTATAAACCCTAATAACTTTCCCGATGAGACTCCAAATATGCACTTCACAGGATTTAATTAGAGCTGATATTTCCTTAGCCGCTCAAACAACCTTCTCAAAACTGCAACATGATCTTCATCGCGCTGAGATTTCGCTATCATATGATCGACATATACCTCTATTTCTATATGCATCATATCATGACATAGGGTAACCATTGCTCTCTGCTAAGTTGCCTCTGCATTCTTTAATCCAAAAGGCATCACTTTATAACAAAATGTTCCTCAGAGATTGATAAAAGTGTTTTTTTTTCTTATCATCAAGATTCATTTTAATTTGGTTGTACCCTGAGAACCTATCCATGAGTGAAAACATATGAAATCGAGTTATATTGTCAACTAGTACAATAATGTGTGGTAGAGGAAAATCATCCTTTAGACTTGCACGATTAAGATCTCGATAATCACCTTTCCATCTTTCTTAGTAACAGGAACAATGTTAGCCACCCATTCTGGATATTTGGCCACTTCTACGAAGCCTGCCTCAAACTACATTTTTTACTTCTTCCTTTATTTTAAACAAAATGTCTGGCTTCATTGTTCTCAGCTTTTGTTTTATTGTTTTACATTATGGTTTTAATGGTAAATGATACATAACTATATGCCACTCAATCTCGACATATTGTGGTATGACCATGCAAAGACATCCACAAACTCTTCTAGTCATATCCAAACTCAATTTCATCAAGATTTAATTCATCATTGGCATTAATGGGTAGAGTGAGTATAAAAGGAAAACACTATAAAGATTTAGAAAATAAGCTGAAAGTAACGGAATCAAAGTAATAAGGAGTTAAGGAATGAAAATGAAACATGCACTTTATTTTATTAAAAATTATTTTGAAACATTCAAAAAAGGAAGCCCATTCTAACATTTTCCTATAATATTGGGCAAAATCATAGGAAATTAATTATTTGGATTGCTTTGATTTTTGTGATGGCAATTTATAAGCTTTTCAATTGTTTAGATCTTATCCTTGTAGCAAAGGTGTGACTGCTAAAGCTGCTTCATCATGAGTTCTCTGACATTGTCCCCACATCATGTGGATCTCCCATCATCTTCATTTCCTCATGAAAAATACCAACATGTCGGAATGTTTGCTTTAGGGGTGGGAACGTCATTTTCTTTGTTAAAGTTTCTTGATTTGCCAACCTTACTAGTCGATTCTCCCTTTTCTATTTTTGAATCCTCTTTCTATCTTCTTTAGTGATCTTATATCATAATCTAGTTCTATTGCCATTATTGGGAGGGAGCAGAAATACATTAATCCCCTGTTCATGTTTTTCTAAACCTTTTCCTGGGGAATAACTTGCCATTATCATTTCTTTTGTTACCATCATAGTTGTGGTTGATAATTAAGGAGCTGGTATGACTAATCCTTCTCCAACATATAAAGTATTTGCTATCTCGAAGGATTGGAAAGGACTTTAAAAGGCTTCTTCGCTGCTTTGACATATGGGGTTGAGACCGGCTTAGTGATCAGAAGGTCTTCTTCCCTTGAAATTTCAATCATCTTTCTTTCAATGATGAATTTGACCTTCTGATATAGAGATGATGGTACTGCCCCTGCCCGAATATATCCATGGTCATCCCAATAATATGCTATAAGCTGGTACCATTTCCATCACTTGAAATGTGATATTAAATATGACTAGACCCACTTGGATAGGTATTTCAATATCCCTTAAAACCTCTCTTCTACTCCCATCAAAAGCCTGAACTACATAGAGTTAGGTTGCATGTACGTCTCATCAATTGGTAGCTTTGAGATGGTCGTTTTAGGTAGGATATTTAGGGTTGACCCATTATCCACTAAAACCTTGGCAATATAATATCCTTTATATTGGACTAATATATGCAAGGATTTTGTATGCCCGATCCCTTCTCTATGTATTTCATCATTCATGAAGGATATGTAATTTATGGCCATTACACTCCTGACTATGTTGTTTAGACTTTTTACAGATATATAATGGCAAACATGTGTCTGATTCAGAATCCTAAGTAGTGCATTTTGATGAGATTTTGAATTCAAGATCAAAGATAGCAGTGAAACTCTAGCTGGAGTTTTATTCAACTATTCAATCACCTTGTACTCACTTTGCTTAACCAACTTCTTGAATTCACATGCTTCATGCTCAGATACCGGCTTTTTTTACTTCCAATCATGAGTAATTTTCATTGCTTGCATCTTGAAACTGTTTGACTTCACTTTCTTTCACCAATTCTGACTTGACTTTCTTTCACCAATTCTACTTCCTTAGCTTTCCCCTTCCTATGCCTTTCAAGTTCATATTTTCTTCGAATCTCGACTTCTTCTGGAGTATAACAAAGACTACTTCTCATCATGCCACCTAGTCCATAAATATTGACCACCGATCCAATTTCACTACTTGCTTGGCATGTACCCTGATTATTTCTTATTATCTTAAACCCATACTTTCAAGACACTACTTTTGAATCTTTGTATCCAGAAGAGCTGGTGTTTTGATTACATGCTTTGAGACCTATGAAGATTTATCAAACTTTTCTCTTTTGGTTACTTCTGGCGAGCATGATATTATAATAGGTGTTGGAATAGAAAGATCGATATACACCATATTCACATCTTTCTTTTACTTTCTTTCTATACCGAAGATCACAATTTTAGCATCCATCAAATTTTAAACTTTCATCTTGAACTGCAGGCATTCATTGATTGTATGATCTGATGCTTTATCATGATAGTCATAAAAAGACTCCAGTTGAGGGGAAGACTTGTCTCCTGATTGGCTTTCAAAAATCATTCCATTTTTTTACCAAGATTTGAAAAAGCTGCCCTATTGGCATTTGAACTTTCTCTACTTTTTTCTTACACTGATGAACCTCTTCTTTAGTTACAACATTGATTTTACCCTTGTCATGGTTTGGAAGAGGGTTATTGTTCATGTTAGGAGTTTTTGATTCTTGATTGAATTTCAACCATCTTGCATTTAAAAGACTTTGGACCTTCTTTTTTAAATGCAGTTCAATTTTCAATAGAATGCCCAGGTGCTTCCGCATGGTACTCACACTTTGCATCGGGGTCATACCATTTAGGGTAAGGTGGTTTCATTAGTTCCAATGGCATCAAGCACACTTGTTGTTCTTGTAGTAGTTGAGGTAACAATTCTGCATAAGTTATGGGGATAGGGTCAAATGTTTCTAACCTTCTTTTTTGAGGGTGATTATTTTGTTGCCCTCTTTGATTAAATTAAATTGGTCTATTGTTTGCTCCTTGAGCAAGCTATGAGCACTCAGTGGAGTGGAATAAATAGCATTTTGAGAATTTATGAATTGGGGAGCCAGATAAGGGAACTAAAACATTTCAGGTCCTACATTTGCCACATAATTTGATAGGAGATTATGATAATAATTTTCTTTAGGTTGTGGATGTCCTCCTGCCATATGGGCTTCTCCCTCTTTCTTTTTATCTGAATATTATCTTTTTGAGTTATTCCCTTTAGTACTTCTCTCTTCAATCTTTCCCTTTTTCATGCCTTACTCGATCCTTTCCCCAGCTAGGACAAAATCGAAGAAGTTGGTGGTTGTGTTAGCTAGTAATGTGGTATAGAATGGTTGTCCCTGTGTATCCAAGAAATTAGATATCATCTCTTTATCCGTAAGAGGGGGACTAACTTGTGCTTCTTTGTCCCTCCAACTTTGTACATATTTCTTAAAAGTTGCATCCTTTTTCTTTTCCATAGCTCTCAGATCATCCCTGCTGGGTGCCATATCCATATTATATTTATATTGCTCTATCAAAGGATCTGCCGAATCTTTTCATCTTCAAACATGTGTTTGATCTAAATTCATGCACGAATTTCTTGAAAAATATGGATCAATAATTTCTCATTACTGATGTATGCTACCATCCCACTATAAAACATCAATAAATGACTTTAAGGAAAGATAGACCATCATATTTTTCAAAGTCAAGTGTCTTAAATTTTAATGGTATGGTCACATCAGTTACCAAGCATAATTGATATGCATCAGTGGTTCCATACACATTAACTCCCTTAATCACCTTTAAATGCTCCTCTAACCACTCTATTTTTTCAAAACTGGTTCAAAACTAGACCTTTTGAAACTGTTATGCACCTTTAGGCCATCTAAGTTCAGTACTACTATGGGTTCTTCAAGAATAGTAGGAGGTCTAGGATTGGTTTGAGCTTCACCCACTTGTGCTCCTTGTGGTGCTCTTTGATAAGTTTAGGAAGCATAGATATTCTCAATTGGATGGACACCATCCTCTTGCCTATATGGTGGGATAAAACCTAGTGGATATGCAGGATCCCCTATGACACCTGTGAAGAGACGAGCTATCGGGGTTTTTTATCCTAAAAAATTAGGTATGGTTTATATGGTGTTCTTGCCTTTGATTAATTCTATTAGTTGTACTAATTGATTCCTCATTTTTGAAACTTCCTTTAACTTATCCTGTATTTTGTCGATATATCATCTCATTTCTTCTTGGACTTGGTCCTCCATGAGTCTAGTCTTTGACCGAGTCCCATAATGGTGAGTTAAGTTAGATCTATTTTTCAAAATTCAGGCTATATTGATGTTCCTGATGGTATATTTATTTTACATTAGAAAATATTTTTATTCACCATTTTTTATTTGTATGAAATCATGATGCAACGTTCAGGCAAACTCATGTTTTTTATTTTTAAAAAAATGAAAGAAAAGGGAAAAATGATAAATAAATAAATAACATGAATGATTAATTATCTTTCAATACAAAAAAAAAGATATTTTGCTTATCAAATTACAAAAGGAATCAAATCTTGCTAACTCTTCATGACTCTCATTTGAATATTTTGCAATAGAAAAACTCTCGATACATCTTTTCTAGTAAATTATAGAGCTCCTGTCCATGTGATCCCACTGACATGTAAATCATCCTCATATGGTTCACCTCTTAAGCTATGTTGTTTGCTTGTAGAGCTAGTGCCCTCAACTTTTTTATGAGATTGTCAGACTGCGTACATATTTCTGTAAAGTTATCAGGGTAAAAAATACAATCTTCCTTTTATGCTATTATGTGGGCTATCAAATCATTTTTTTTCTACAAAAATTTATTGCATGGAAGCTGTCAGTTGATCTGTCTAGTCTTGATATGCTTGGATTTTCCATAATAAATTTTGGATATTAATTTGTTGTTCTCATGATTCCTCAACTAAAGCTTCTATCTCATGTTTCATGCTTTCCCCTTTCCTTATATCCCACTAACAACCCTTGGAGTCTGCACATTATCCCCTTTAACTTGTTATTTTTTTGATCCAGTTCAAATTCTTTTCTTTCAACTTCTAAGATTGTTGTCTCCCCTTTCATTATGCTCGACTCTTTCAACTGTATTTGGACATTTACTATTTCAAATTTAAGCTTTTCATTTTCTTTGTGCAACTCAAAAGCCCTTTTGTCAGCTTTTGTAGTCTCCCGAATTCAATGAGCTATGTCTCTATTATCTGTGAAAGATATTTTTTAATTGACAAGAATATGCTCACTTGATGTAGAGGGTCTTTTAGTTATATTTACTACTAGAGGGATAAATTCTTTTCCTCATTTTTGGTGCCACTCTAAGTATCCTTGGGTTACTAAATTCCTATAAATTTTAAGTCGTATTTTTCTCACAGTTTGCCATGCATCCAAGACTGTGCCCAGCTTAACAGAGGTCCCTTCACCCATATAATTAAACTCTATAAGGTTTAATCCTGTTGTTCAAAGAATGAATTGAAGTGACCAAGTTGTCTGCTTGCCACCATATATAGTAACTCCCTATATTTTTACTAGAGGCACCCATGTGAGATCCCTACAACTGAATATTAATGATTGCCTATCTTTCTAGAAAGCCAACCAAAACACATCTTCTTCTTTTATTTTCTATAGAAATCTCAACCATTGCTTCTTATGGGGAGTTATTTTAGGCCATTTTGCTTATCCAAAATTTGCCACATGATTCTTTGTTACATTGTACCCTGGTTCATACTCAATTATAGGAAACTAAAAAGGAGGGTATCTAAAATGAGTCTCTAACCATATACTTAAAAGAGTAGCATAGCCTAGAAATCACACATTTCCTTGTCATATGCAATAATTTAATGATCTTATTATTTTTGCTAGTATAGTGATTATCAGATCTGTTCCTCTTATTACACAAGTGAAGAAGGTAATTACTTTGGGATCCACATAGTTTAATTTCTTTGGGAATAAGAGCATTCCATATATAAGTAGCACAAAAATTTGAAACCCTTCTTTTTGATAGAGATTTCTCTTCACAAATTCTAATAAAAGGCTCCACTCGAATACTTTAGATTGTGGACTTTTCCATTCCTTTATAGTATTTGCTTGCACACCCATGATCTTATCTAACTGTCTTCTTCCAACTACTCTCATATTATATACATATGGTTTGATTTTACTCTTCTATGATATGTTCTTCTATAGTAAGGATCAAGTCTAATTGTCCAAAGGTGAAGCATCGGTAACATGGGTCTTAATAGTTAAACATGGCTTTCAACATTGGTAAGAACATCGAGACATACATTAGGTATGCAATCCAACCAAATTACTCATTGAACTGAATTCTTTGTTGTGGCCTCAAATTATCCTAGACTTCCTTCAAAGCCCTCAAATCATTTTGCTAAAAGTCTATATTCTCTAATGTGGAAAGCTAAAGTAGAACCCTTGTCAAGACAGAATCTCCCTCTGCTCTTTGTTTTACTTCTGAATGTGATATAACTTCTGCCTCAAATGTATCTATTACAATCCTATTACGAAGATTCATGTCGGATGGACACAATTCCTGATGTAAAGGAGACAACAAAATGTGTTTATTAGTCACTAATATATATTTATAACAAATGCCAGAACATTATATAATGTCATTGATCACGAAGAAAATTTACAAAATAAAGGACGTACTCTTATGTCTCACAGTCTAAATACTACAGGACTCGAGTGCACATCCGATCAATATATCATCTTTTAATCACTCTAAATTATCCTCATTTCATTAATCGCCTTTTTCAAAATTTATAAAAAAGAAATATTTTCATTTTTCTAATTTTATGTGCTCCTAAGTTTTCTCCCACCCTTCATCCTTTGTCACATTATCATTTGGAGTCTCTATTATGCTTCTTGGTCATTTGGGAGTGACTCTTCTATGGACTCTTCATCTTTTGGTGGATATTCTTCATTTGTGGCCTCATCCTCGTAATGCGGTGACTCATCCAGCACTTCAACAACTGGCATGGATTCTTCTTCCGGCAACTCATTCTCGTCCCCTGGATCTTCATCATCATAATATATTTCATCTTCCTCCACCTCATCTTCACCAAGGGGTAAGTTGTTTAAATCCCATTTCAACCTTCCATCAAAGTGGTACACCTTGGGAGTCAAGAGGCTCGGAGGTAATTTGGAAGCTTGTACCTGATTGGCTTCACAAAGAATTGCTTTAATTGTATACCAATGAGACCCATGTTTATAGGGATCGACTAAAGGATTTTACTAGAAGACCTCCACTATCTCTATCTCAAATATATTTCTGTGGGCTAGTTTAGTTTGTTCGCCCCACCTATATTACCCTTAAATCTCAAATATGGCCAGGCAATAGTTCTTTAGACTCTCTTCTTGCAAAGTCAGGAGCCATTGATCAATTTCCATGAATGAAATTAGCCATCTGAAAAAGCAAGAGTGATGTTTGAGCTCAAACTCCCAATTCTCAAAACATTCTAATAACCATGCTTTATCTAACAACATCCCAATCGTGTACACCTTTGTCAGGTACCACAATAGACATAATGCTTCTCTTGGTAAGGTTCAAACATCTTCTATAAAAAAGGGAAACTCTGGGTGCCAATCATGAAATTTAATGGGCATATCATGTAGCCCATATTTTTTCCAATAATAATGTTTGAAATCTCTTGATCATTTCGATGCCCCTCTCATAGAGTACCTTTTTTGCCATTTTCATGGCTATATCTAACGGCAAGAGCTCAGTTGCTCAATTGGTAAGGGATTTGCGTACTCTATGACTCAGCGCCTTTTGTGCAATCATATGTAATTTTGCATTATGACATGTCGTGTACATGCATCACTGCATAAAAGGAGATTAGTAAAAAAATACATCATGACTTAAAAAGTAAAGAGCATATAGGAGAGCATGAACATAGATTTTATTAATCTTAAATGGGTTTAGAATGGTTTAGGGAAAGTTACTTAAATGTGTGAATTGATGGGATTGAGTTCTACTTCCAAGGTACATACCCACCTTATTCCACCATGGTTTTGAGTTTCCTAGACTGTGAGTCATCCCACTATCGCCCAAAACCTGGACTAGCGCGTTCTTTCAACCAATAGTTAGCTAAAAGACAGTGTCTGGGTGAGAATTTTTTAAAAGCCTTATCGGGTTTCCCATGGAGGCATCCCTACTTCATCCACATAGTGTACCTATTAGGGTAATAGGTCACTTCCTAACCTTTAAGGGCATGTACGACGAGAGACTTATTAGTTGAAATGTAACGTTTTTCCTTTAAAAGTAGAGAAATAATAATTAATAAATTTTAAAACACAAAATATGAATAAAATATAAACATCACAATAATATAGATAACTTAACCCTCTATTTAGCAACTTACTACTAGTCCCTAGCGGAGTCATCATTTGTCGCACATGGGGCGACGGAGCAACCGATAAATATATAAAATTAATGAATTTTAGTCGACTTGTGTTTAGTTGTATTATTTTTTCATGTATGTCGAGAGTCGCCACCAATCAATTATAAGGTTTGATTGGACACTAATTAAAGGTCTGCATTTTTAGAGACAGGGTTTGGGGTATTAATTACATATAAGGAAGGAAAATCACCCTACTACACTCAAAATTGATACTGTAATTATTGTGATATCATTATTATTATTATTATTATTATTATTATTATTATTATTATTATTAAGAAGAATTATAGTCACTGCCTGAATATAAATCTTGATTATATTTTCTTATTCTTATTTTTTTTACTCTAGTATCCATTATCCAAAAAATAATTCATAATTTATTTTTATCATTTTTAACAATTTTTATTACTCTTATGGGCATACATTTTATTTATTAATTAATAATTTAGCCTTATATTCACTACTTGAATATAATAATTTTATGTGATTAAATGTCTTAATATTTTTAATTTATTATTATTATTTTTTTAGGTTATGTCCACTTCCTAGACATAACTGTTTTAATTTTATATTTTTTTATTGAATATTTTTTTAAAAATATTTTTTTATTTTGCTACTCTCTAATTAATACATGTTTATTATTTTTGAGGAAAAATTATTTTTATTAAGGTAGATTTGAATTCGAAAACTTGATTTCGAATGCCTACATATCTGCTTGGCAGAATCAAAGTCCTCATAATTCGATAGAAATATTTATTATTATTATTATTGTTTTTGTTGTTGTTGCTGCTGCTGCTGCTGCTGCTGCTATTGTTGTTATTGTTGTTGTTATACCCATTCTATAGATATAATCATACGTATTTTTCACTTGATGCCAGAATTGTTATTTTTATGTTCTACTATTTGTTTTATTATTTGATATACTTAATAACTATATCTAATTTCTGGATATAATTATACTTATTTCGTATTTTTTATAGTACTTATTTCATATTTCATTGTTAATTACTTTTTTATTTGATTAAAGATTATTTCAATTTTTACTATTTTTGTGTTATATAAATATTTAATAATTATACCCATTACCTGGATATAATTATTTATATGCATATTTTTTTTTAAAAAATTATTATCTAATTTGTTTAATGACTATTATATTTAAATGGATGCAATAGTTTTAATAACTTCACTTGAGTAAATAAAATACGAGGGATAAAAAATCGTCATTATAAATTATCTAAAAAATAACAAAGGGCTATCATTTGAAATTTCTAAAAAATATATACTTCTAGCAACACTTTAATTTAATTTGGAAAAAAATTGCATTTTTATGCATGAAACATGTACATAGAGATAAGAGACAGTAAATTAAAAATGCCCACCATGAAATGCAAAAAAAGTATATAAAAAAATTTATTCTTCTTCTGGCAACTCATTCTCATCCCCTAGATCTTCATCATCATAATATATTTCTTCTTCCTCCACCTCATCTTCATCTTCTAAAATGAACAATTGAACTTGCCCATTATATAGTCAGTAACAACTGTCTTGAAATATAGGATGGCACCAAGGGGTAAGTTGTTTAAATCCCATTTTAGCCTTCCATTAAAGCAGTACACCTCAGGAGTCAAGAGGCCCGGAGGTACTTTGTAAGCTTGTATCTGATTGGCTTCACAAAGAATTTCTTTAATTACATACCAATCAGACCCATGTTTATAGGGGTCGACTAAAGGATTTTATTAGAAGACCTCCACTATCTCTATCTCAAATATATTTCTGTAGACTAGTTTAGTTTGTTCGCCCCACATATATTGCCCTTAAATCTCAAATATGGCCAGACAATAGTTCTTTAGACTCTCTTCTTGCAAAGTCAGGAGCCATTGATCAATTTCCATGGATGAAATTAGCCATCTGAAAAAGAAAGAGTGATGTTCGAGCTCAAACTCCCAATTCTCAAAACATTCTAATAACCATGCTTTATGTAACAATATCCCAATCATGTATTCCTTTTTCAGGTACCACAAGAGACATAATGCTTCTCTTGGTAAGGTTCAAACATCTTCTATAAAAAAGGGAAACTTTGGGTGCCAATCAAGAAATTTATTGGGCATATCATGTAGCCCATATTTCCAAATAACAATGTTTGAAATCTCTTGATCATTTCAACGCCCTTCTCATAGAGTACCTTTTTTGCCATTTTCATGGCTAGATCTGATGGCAAGAGCTCAGTTGCTCAATTGGTAAGGGATTTGTGTACTCTATGACTCAGCACCTTTTGTGCAATAATGTGTAATTTTACATTATGACATGTCGTGTACATGCATCACTGCATAAAAGGAGATTAGTAAAAAAAAATACATCGTGACTTAAAAAGTAACGAGCATATAGGAGAGCACGAACATAGATTTTATTAATCTTAAATGGGTTTAAAATGGTTTAGGGCAAGTTATCTAAATGTGTGAATTGATGGGATTCAGTTCTACTTCCAAGGTACATACCCACCTTATTCCACCATGGTTTTTAGGTTCCTAGACTGTGAGTCATCCCACTATCACCCACAACCTGGACTAGCAGGTTCTTTCAGCCAATTCTTAGCTAAAAGATAGAGTCTGGGTGAGAATTTTTCAAAAGCCTTATCAGGTTTCCCATGGAGGCATCCCTACTTCATCCACATAGTATACCTATTAGGGTAATAGGTCACTTCCTAACCTTTAAGTGCATGTACGATGAGAGACTTATTAGTTGAAATGTAACATTTTTCCTTTAAAAGTAGAGAAATAATAATTAATAAATTTTAAAACACAAAATATGAATAAAATATAAACATCACAATAATATAGATAAATTAACCCTCTATTTAGCAACTTACTACCAGTCCCCAGCGTAGTCACCATATGTAGTACATGGGGCGACGGAGCAGCCAACAGATATACAAATTTAATGGATTTTTGTCAACTTGTGTTTAGTTGTATTATTTTTCATGTATGTCGGGAGTCACCACCAATCAATTATAAGATTTGATTGGATACCAATTAATGGTCTGCATTTTTAGAGATAGGGTTCAGGGTATTGATTACATGTAAGGAAAAAAAAGCACCATACTACGCTCAAAATTTGTACTATGATTATTGTGATGTTTTATTATTTATTATTATTATTATTATTTTATTATTAAGAAGAATTATGGTCACTGCCTGAATATAAATCTTGATTATATTTTCTTATTCTTATTTTTTTACTCTAGTATCCATTATCCAAAAACAAATTCATAATTTATTTTTATTATTTTTAACAATTTTTATTACTCTTATGGGCATACATTTTATTTATTAATTAATAATTTAGCCTTATATTCACTACTTGAATATAATAATTTATGTGATTAAATGTCTTAATATTTTTAATTTATTATTATTATTTTTTTAGGTTATGTCCACTTCCTAGACATAACTGTTCTAATTTTATATTTTTTTAAATATTTTTTTTATTTTGCTACTCTCTAATTAATACATGTTTATTATTTTTGAGGAAAAATTATTTTTATTAAGGTAGATTTGAATTCGAAAACTTGATTTCGAATGCCTACATATCCGCTTAGCAGAATCAAAGTCCTCATAATTCGATAAAAATATTTATTATTATTATTATTGTTTTTGTTGTTGTTGTTGTTGCTGCTGCTGCTGCTATTGTTGTTATTGTTGTTGTTGTTGTTATACCCATTCTATAGATATAATCATACGTATTTTTCACTTAATGCAAGAATTGTTATTTTTATGTTCTACTATTTGTTTTATTATTTGATATACTTAATAACTATATCTGATTTCTGGATATAATTATATTTATTTCGTATTTTTTTATAGTACTTATTTCATATTTCATTGTTAATTACTTTTTTATTTGATTAAAGATTATTTCAATTTTTACTATTTTTGTGTTATATAAATATTTAATAATTATACCCATTGCCTGGATATAATTATTTATATGCATACTTTTTTTAAAAAAATTATTATCTAATTTGTTTAATGACTATTATATTTAAATGGATGCAATAGTTTTAATAACTTCACTTGAGTAAATAAAATACGAGGGATAAAAAAATCGTCATTATAAATTATCTAAAAAATAACAAAGGGCTATCATTTGAAATTTCTAAAAAATATATACTTCTAGCAACACTTTAATTTAATTTGGAAAAAAATGGCATGTTTATGCATGAAACATGTACAGAGAGATAAGAGACAGTAAATTAAAAATGCCCACCATGAAATGCAAAAAAAGTATATAAAAAAATTTAAAAATACAAGTGCTAGTGTGTATAGTTATCATTTATTTCCAAATAACTAAACAAATAGAGTTAACGAAATGAAAGCAGATGGGCATATATATTTGGCTTTTAGAGAAAAACTTGAGATAATTAGTGGAGGGGTATAGTAGAGAAACTAAGACTAATAATATTTTAAGTAAAACATCTGACATAATCCATTATGGGGCAAAGTAAAATATCATTTTATCGAGCAATAAAAAATGTCCATGCGAAGCTAAGTGTATGCATACATGCAATATTTGAAATATTTGTCAATTAAATGATAGGACCTTCTTTTTTTTTACTTTAATAGTATTAAAAACGAGCAGATAACAACTCAACAGCTCGTAATGGCAATTTCAAAGGTTATTAGTTCTATCATTGTTAATTTTTTTTATTCAAAACTACTATCTTATCTTACTCTTTCCTTCTCTTTATTCTTCTACAGAACAAATTTTCTTCTTCCCACTATTTTTTTAGCATATACATTATTTGACTTCTTGACACAAATCCATATTCCAGCATTTCATTTTATTATTCAGCAATAAATAATAAGGTAAGAGGCTTACAACTTACTTTCCTTCTTTTTGATTTCTTCCCCTTTTTTAAACCTCATATTTCTGTGCATATTGATTTGTAATGTTCTTTAAAAAAAGGTTGTTTATTTTCGTTTCATTGATTTTTTTTTATTTTTTCATTTTTAAGGGTAATATTTTCATGTAATGTTTTTAATGTATAATTTCTAGTTTTTTCCCTTAATAATAATAATTGGCAGTCAAGTTTGTGACTTTTGTGAGTGTTGTGGGTAATTTAGAATGTGTGTACATATGTTGTATTTTGCATCTTCTTCATACCTTTTTATCATTTATATTTTTAAACAAAAATAATTGATGCACTCACTTCCTGATTGCATGCGTTTTGCTTAAAATTACAGTAAGAAATAATGCATAAAATCTTAAAAAAAATAAGGAAAAGAACGAAAAAAAATAAATGCTCATAATTATTTTACCTGATGGAGGATGAGCTCCTTAATTATGGAATATCATTGGCTAAGTGTCTACTCACTTAAATTTCTATAATCTATTAAGTGCCTGCACTAAGCAGATTTAAATTTTTCTTATAATTTCCTCTATTTTTAATTCCTTTTTAATTGTTCTTCATTTTTTCCTTTACTTTCTCTTTTTTTCAGTGTTTTTTTTGTTCTCTCTGCATTTTTTTATATAAATTTTCTTGTATCTCATTTTTTGGACCCCTTTTTTTATCTTTTCTATTTTTATTTTCTTTTTGTTTTTGCTTTTCTTATTTGTTTTGAGATTTTGTTATGGGCCGACTTTATTATTTGTTTGTGTTTGTTTCTATTTAGATTTGAGAAAATTTTCTAATACCCGTTTGTTTTTAATGTTAAATCTGTCTATTTTGAGTTTAATTTGGTTTTTTTTAAAGAAATCAAATACCTATTAAAATTTTATTTTTTCTGGCAGAACTTCTAGTACACATGTATTTGTGTTTGATTTTTGTTTTTTACATTATTTTATGAAATATGATGTTTGTGGTTATTGTATTTTTTATTTTACACTTTTACTTAATTTTTTTTTATAATTTTTTGTGGTAGATTTTTCATGAATATAGCGAAGGAATTAAAGCTAAGTTCCTTTCTTTTGTCTTGTTATGCATATTATTCCTTAAACCTCTTATTATTATGATAATATTTTTCTTTGTGTATTTTTCTGTTGATTAGTTTGTATTTTTGTGAATGTTGTAGGAAAATCTAGGATTTTTGAGTGTGGTTGTGCTAGTTGCAGATACTTCCTGCATTTTATATAAAATATAATCACTTCTTGATTACATTTTTTATTATTCATCCATACATATAATTGCAGTGAAAGTTATTCATCCATATTCATAATTGAAGTAAAAGAAAATTTGATACTTAAATTGCAGAAAAAAATAGGATACATAGTATTTACCTGATTATGTGATCTTTAATTGTTACCTGATTATATGATCTTTAATTGTTGAAAAGAGTTGGATTTATCATGATGGTTATGTTGATGTTTCAAACTTTTTTACTTATTAAATTCACTTCCTGAACTTAATAAGAATTTAATGTCTCTCTACAATTTCATCTCCCAGAAAACTATTCTAAGATTTTCCTTTCAACCTTCTCTGAGTATTTTTTTTTCTTGTTTGTGTTTTTCTCCTTCTGTCTTTTTACTCGTAAATTTTCTCTCAATTTTTTACTCGTCTTTTTTTCGGGTCTTTTTTTCTTTTTTTTTTCTATATTTATAGTAAAATAATTTATATTTTTAATATTTTTAGGTATGAAGTTAATGGTACTACATAGAATATTTAGTATGGGGCTACTGTAATTTTTGAAAATGTCCATTATGGAGCTACTATATTTTTATTGTTAATTAAAATTTTGTCTTTATACATTTAAAATACTTGTACAGAGAATAAAAAAAATACTTTATCAATAAGTTTATTTATTTTTTACTTGTTATTATTATTATTTTTAAAAAAAAAGTAAATTATTACATAGGTTTTCTAATAAAAATAAATAAAATTAATGTCAAGAAGATGAAAGAACATTCAAAGCTCTATCTTTTCATGTTTCCAATTGCCTAAAGTTCCAACAAGAAATTTGTAATGTGAAGGCTTGTCCATTATGTCACATCAGTTTCAATCTCAAAATGGCTTTTATTTAACATGTGTCCTTTATAGACCCCGTTTTAAGCCTATTAAAGGCCTACTGATCTCTCTTGGTAGGTAAAGCCTATTAGTGGAAATAGTTTGGATAAGCATGTATATGAGATAAGCAATATTCAAACTTAAATGAGACCTTTGACCAAGTAATGTGTATGTGCCTATTTGAAGTGCAACAATTCTTGCCTAAATAGAAATGATTCCCGAGTTTAGTACGGTAACTAGGATTGTGATGTTATAGATATGTTAATTTGGAAAATCGAGTCCTGAGGTACAATGACATTGATTTGACAAAGTCAGCATTTGATTTAAAAAAAAAAGAAAAAAAACCGTTTTCTTGTTATAAATTTTTTTAACAAAGCCTTCAAGTTAAGGGAAATATGTTTGAATAGTTGAACCTCAAAGGACACACTAGGAAAAGTAAAGAATTATTTGCAAGGTTCTGAAGAAGCTACCAATTGACGTGCTAAATCATAGTTTGAAATGGATGTATCTCTGACTTTGCCACTCGGGGTCTCAACTACTCACGTCCTCAACATCTTTAAGATAAAAGCCATAAAAACAAAGCCTTTTGTAAGACTTAAACAAGCATCTATAAGGAGTCAATGAGAACATTTCAGCTGATAACATCAGTCTGTGAGTCAATGGAACCACTGTAAGTATTATCTATGCATATCATGTATACATGAACATATCACACTCCATTTTTCTTGTCAAAAGTAAACAGTAATATTCTATAAAGCAACCATAAAACGGAAATGGAATCAGGGGCATAGAAAGCCCATTGCGTGAGGAAGCTCCAGTCATTTTGCAAAAGAAGAAATACATGCTTGTGTGAAGAGCTAGACAAGACAAACATCAATCAGAGCCTGCATGAGAAAATCATTGGGACAAGGAGAAGATATAAGGGGCCAGCTAAAAATAGCTAAATTTTTTAAAAAAGAGCAAAATAATGGAACATTAAAAACTATCAAAAGAATGAAGATGCAAAAGACAAAAGATCAGTCCAGCTAAAAGAGCTGAAGCCAGGGTAAAGACCAGATCTCCAAAGGATGAAGATCCACTTTCAAGGGTGGAGACTCAATTTCCAGGGATGAAGATCCAGCTTAAAGGATGAAGATTCACATTCAAGGGTGAAGACCCGATTTCCAAGGATGAAGATCCAGCTTAAAGGATGAAGATCCATTTTCAGTGGTGAAGACCCGATTCTAAGAATAAAGATCTAGTTTAAAGGGTGAAGACCCAATTCCAATGATGAAGATCCAGCTTAAAGGATGAATATCCACTTGTGAAGACCCGATTTCGAAGGATGAAGATCCATTTTCAAAGGTGAAGACCTGATTCTAAGGATGAAGATCCAATTTCAAAGGGTGAAGACCCGAAGTCCAAATGATGAAGATCCATTTTTAAGAGTGAAGACTTGATGCCAAGGATGAAGATCCAGCTTAAAGGATGAAAATCTAATTTCTAGGGTGAAGACCCGACATCCAAAGGATGAAGATCCATTTACAAAGGTGAAGATCTGATGCTAAGGATAAAGATCCAAGGTCCAACGATGAAGATCCATTTTGAGGGTGAAGACCCACAATCCGTTAAAGAATAGAACAACTGGAGCAGCCAGAATTCTCAACTGATAAAAAGGTCAGTCAAACTCAGTCTCGGGTCTAGAACCAAAATCCTAAATCCACCTTGGGTCCAGAACTCAAATTATTTTTGAGTCCAGAGCTCATACCAACCTTGAGTACGGAGTCTAGTATGGCTCTAAATCCAGTCAAAAATCACATTGTTTTTTGCTCTCTTTTGTTGTAGTCTCAAATCGCTCAAGCAGAGGGTAAATTGTAGACCCTTAATTTTTGACCCAGTTCGATCTGAGATTTATAAACGGTCTAAAATAATTTTTATGGTGTTTTAATTAAATAATATTTATTTTAATATTTATTACTTATAATATTTATTTTTAATAAAAAATAAAAGAAAGGTAACAATAAAAAAGGATAAAAATAAATAAATAAAAATCAGCGATGAAAGAATCGACGATAAAAAAATTTCGTCGCTGGCGACGAATTGGCCATAAGCCAATTCGCCACAGATTTTTCTGTGGCCAAATGGCCATAGGCCAATTTGCAGCAGGAAAATTCTGCGGTGAACTGGCTGGCCCGCGCCCAGTGCCTGCAATAATTTTTTCTTGCCAGCGTACTTTCGCACGCCTGGCCCACACGCGGTTTTGCTAAAACCCTGTTCTACTTGGTTTTTAATTTTATTTTCTAAAATGTTTTTATTTTTTTAGCCAATTAGGATTAGGTTTATGATTTTTTTCTTATAAATACCACATTAAAGACACAGAATGAAGGATGGAAAATTTTTTATCGGACTTTGGAACTTTTAATCTTAAAAAAGGATCTGGACCTTTGGAGCTCGAAATTATTTTTGGTAGTCTATTCATAATCTCAAGCTTGAAGAATCAAGAGGCAGCAAACAATATACAACCCATCAAAGGTAGCACACACTGTCTTTGTTATTGTTCAACCAGGATTCAAGATTGTGGTGGAACCAACAACGGAGGTTTGAATCTCTATTTCTTTATTTATGTTTACAGTAGCTTCATCATTCAAATTGATCAAAATTTTAAACATACAATAGATGATTTTTTTTGATCAATTATTCTGTTTACCATCTAAACTCTATTTAAAACCCTAAAAAGTATTTTTTTAAAACCCTAAAAACCTTAATACCCGTAAAACTAACTTTTGAAATATAAAACCCTAATTACACTTTTATAAAACTACAAAATAATAAATATGTTTTCTTAAAACCCTAACCAAATCTATTTTTGATTTACAGTAGCTTATTTCTTCCAATTTCAAAACCCTATTTTCTAAATCTTAAACCCTAAAATCTTAATTTTCAACACCAAAACTTACAATCCTAAAAGCCAATTTTTAAAATTTTCTGGGGCGCAGCCCCTGACCCCGTAAGGGGCATTGCTTCATGACCTCCGCCCGCTAACTGGCTAGCGGGACCACCGTATGGGCTCGTCGAATGGGTCAATATTTATTTATGTATTATAAGTCTTTATGTTTAACTTTCTTTATTATGATTATTCAAAATACAGTAGCTTTATTCAAAATAAAAACCTAAACCCTAATTCATTCAAACCATAAATCTTAATTAATTCTATTTTTTCAAATCATCACAGTAGTTTGTTCCTTTCAAATATCTAAAGATTTTATTTTATTTTCATAAGCTTCAATCTTATTTATTTAAACCCTAAAGTTATATATTTACAGTTTTGTTTAAATTAGATGAATGATTTATTTATGATGAATGATTGTTTACTTTTATTGATTTGCTTTGGTTTCAAAATATTATAAGAGGTATGTTTCCATTATTGGATACGTCATTAATTAATTTTCACGTAATTTAAATTGCTCTTATATTTTGGAACAATGTAAAGGACACGTTTCCATCTTTCGGTGGGTGTCCTATTTAGTTTTAGACATGGACGATGTAAGAACATATTTTCATCCTCCGATGAGTGTCCATTTATTTATTTTGTTTGGACATTGCTTTGATTTTAATATAATGATGCTTTATTTTAATTGTTGCATGTAGTATGAATAATATTGTTATATTTAAGAATTTTATAATATTAAGACCTGCAAAGGAGGCCGGGTCTAATGAACCGGGCGTTGTGGGGGTGTTGGGTCATTTCTCTCCTTCCCCACACGTATCTAACTTTTCGAACACATTAGAGAGTTGGAAATTCCTTAGGAATCGAGTCATCCACCCCTTTCTTTTTTTCGGCCTGTCCGGGTGGCGACTCCATTTTCTCCGAGCTTAGGCTCATGTTCTCTAAAGCCCCGAGCCTAAACAGTGCCAAAGTAGCAAGAACCATTCCTTCGAGAGTGGGGGGCGAAAATCCTCACTCACACATATAACAATATATATTAGTTGATTTGCAATAAAATATCAATATACAAACTAATATATGTTGATATATGTTACATATAACAAAATATATTATTTGACTTATAATAAAATATCAATATACAAACTGATAAATGTTATTATATGTTCATATATATCGCATATAACAACATATATTAGTTGATTTGCAAAAAAAAATATATCAATATACAACTTATATATATTATTATATGTTGACATATGTCAAATATAACATATATATTAGTTGATTTACAATAAAATATCAATATATAAATTAATATATGTTGTTGTTATGTGTTGATATATGTTACATATAATAACATATATTAGTTGATTTGCAATATATATATATATATATATACAAACTGATATGTGTTAATGTATGTACATATAACAACATACACCAATATATACTGACATATATCAACATATACAATATATATTGTTAATATATATATATAACATATATCAATATATATCAATATATACTAATATATATCAACATATATTAGCACATATCAACATATACAGAAACATTAAGAAAATTTAAAAAATTATAAAAACTATTTATTTATAATATTTTATCGAACATGTAGTATATATTTAGGTTGAAGAACAAAAAAAATTCTCAATCATTATAGTTAAATTCAAAGAAATAAATAAATAAAAGATTTAAAATCAAACAACCAAAAATGAAAAAAAGTACAATTACAATGTTTTGCAAAATTGTTCCCAAATACTTCATAAACAAAAGGAGAATAAAATAAAATAAAATATTATGCATCCATGGACATTTTTCAAGACCTAGAGAAAAAAAAAAGCTATTACTTGGTGTTATTAATATATTTAATAGAAAAAATAATATATATATATATATATATGTAAAAGTAAAAAAATAGAAATATAAAAAAAGTAGAGAAAAAAAATGTGAGAACTGAAACATCATAGAACTTGACAAATTAAACTCTAATAAATAAAGGGCTTAACAAATTTTGCAAAAGTGAAATAATCTTTGATTTTAATAAAATAAAGCAGAACCTCACGAGGATACTTGGAAAAAGGATAAAACTTTCAACGACCTTATAAGCTTATGGATTAACAAAAAGGACACTCTAAGCAATACCAAAACCAATAGCTTTTTACTTCTTTGTATCTGTTGTAATGTTCTTCTTTACTATATAGTCCCATTTCATTTAATGATTGATTTTAATTCAAAATCCTCTAATTCTTTCATAAACAGAGGATGACAAATTAAAAAAAAAAAGTCAAATACATGTGTAGCCCTCTAAAATTATTTCGTTTAATCACTTTGCCTCATGAATTTTTATTGACCATTTTACCCTCTGTACTTATCCATTTTTACTAACATACACTTATATTAATGAATATTGGTAACTTTGGCCATTGTATTTGTATATTTTATACCAAATAGATACTTCGGTGACTCGGCATGACTCGGTCTAACTCATCGAGTTTGTATTTATATGTTAAGAAAATACGAGTTCAGAGGGCTATATGGTTAAATTGAAAGTTTAAGGGGCAAAGTGATTAAATAAGATAAGTTCAGGAGACTACATATGTATTTAGCCATAAAAAAAAATATATAGCAAAAACTATCATCATATAGCAAGAAATGATAAAATTTTCTCACATTCTTCCATGTTCTCTTCTAGTATATTTATTCATTTATTAGAATAATATAGTGTCGTTTCAGCAACAAGAACAACCAAAATTTAATAGATCTATTATCATCATTTTTCTTAATTTTGTTCTTGTTCTTGACTTTTCTTGAATCTTTGCTCAAGTTGTATGATGATTAAGAAGAAGAAGAAAAAGATGACTGCGGCTGGCTAGAGGAAGTATTGACAAAGGAAGCCATGGTAACACAAGAAAAAAAAAAGGTAGCGTTCATGCTAGAAGTTAAGAGGAAGAAGAAAATAGAAGAGAAAACTAAAGGGTACCATATTTTTGAAGAAAATGAAATACAAAAAAAGTTAAAATGAAAAAAGAAAAAGTTAAAATTGAAAAATAATTAAGTGCAATAAAAATGAAAAATAAAACTTAAAAAAGCATATAGTGTAATTTCCTTTAGAACTTTTGCAAGTATGAAAAACTATTTTCATAAACTGTTCCGAACTGGGCCATACTATTTAAGTAAAACTCATAAGCTGGGCTACAAAGTATGCAATAGCTTACAATTCAATCCATATCCTATTTCATCACTCATCAATTATAAAGGGATATTTACATAACTACTAAAAAAATAATTTTTATTATAAAAATATTATAAAAGTTAAAAAATATTTATATTTTTGTAAAAAGTTGGTGCAAAATTTTAAAAATACATCATTTCTCACTAAAATAAAAGTTTTTTTTTTCAAAAATATATATTTTCTCACTACAATCAATATTTTACTTTAAATTTTTATTTTTTCAAACTTTCCTATTAAATAAAAATATTCTAATAAAATAATAAAAATTAATATTTTAAATTATTTTTTATCATATAAAAATATAATTTTTTTATAAAAAACTTTAATTTAATTATAAAAAGGTAACACTAAAAAATAAAAACAAAATAAAATACACAAAAATATATTAATAAAAATTATTAAATTTATTTATAAATAAATTTTACATATTATACACATGAAAAAATAAAAAAATATAAATAATTTTGTTATGTAGATGTGTTGTGTATGTTTCATAAATGGTGTAGATGCGCTTTAGATGTTATATATATATATATAATGTTTTTGTATTTAAGTTGAATGTATCTTATGTAAAAATTATTGAATGTTGTGTGGATATTATTAGATTAAAAAAATTAAAAAAATAAAATTAAACAAATATTAAAAATATTATGTAGATTTGTTATAAATGTATTATAAATATTATAAACGTAGTTTATATTGTTAAGTGTGTATTTTATATATATTGTGTATATATTATGTATATATCTATTTTTTATGTATATATTAAAATATAATAATAATAAAAATTTTAAATAAAAAATATAAATAAAATAAAATAGTAAAAAATGAAAAATTATAAAATTATAGAAGTAAATACAAATTCTAACAAAAGGCTCCACTCAAATACTTTAGATTGTGGACTTTTCCATTCCTTTATAGTATTTGCTTGCACACCCATGATCTTATCTAATTGTCTTCTTCCAACTACTCTCCTATCATATACATATGGTTTAATTTCACTCTTCTATGATATGTTGGTCATAAAGCGGTATTCTTCTATAGTAAGGGTCAAGTCCAATTATCTAAAGGTGAAGCATCGGTAACATCGGTCTCAATAGTTAAACATGGCTTTCAACATTGGTAAGAACATCGAGACATACATTAGGTATACAATCCAACCAAATTATTCATTGAACTAAATTCTTTGTTGTGGCCTCAAATTATCCTAGACTTCCTTCAAAGCCCTCAAATCATTTTGCTAAAAGTCTATATTCTCTAATGTGAAAAGCTAAAGTAGAACCCTTGTCAAGATAGAATCTCCCTCTGCTCTTTGTTTTACTTCTGAATGTGATATAACTTCTGCCTCAAATGTATCTATTACAATCCTATTACAAAGATTCATGTCGGATGGTCACAAGAGTATGAAGTCATTCCTGATGTAAAGGAGACAACAAAATGTGTTTATTAGTCACTAATATATATTTATAACAAATGCCAGAACATTATATAATGTCATTGATCACGAAGAAAATTTACAAAATAAAGGACGTACTCTTATGTCTCACAGTCTAAATACTACAGGACTCGAGTGCACATCCGATCAATATATCATCTTTTAATCACTCTAAATTATCATCATTTCATTAATCGCCTTTTCCAAAATTTATAAAAAAGAAATATTTTCATTTTTCTAATTTTATGTGCTCCTAAGTTTTCTCCCACCCTTCATCCTTTGTCACATTATCATTTGGGGTCTCTATTATGCTTCTTGGTCATTTGGGAGTGACTCTTCTATGGACTCTTCATCTTTTGGTGGATATTCTTCATTTGTGGCCTCATCCTCGTAATGCGGTGACTCATCCAGCACTTCAACAACTGGCATGGATTCTTCTTCCGGCAACTCATTCTCGTCCCCTGGATCTTCATCATCATAATATATTTCATCTTCCTCCACCTCATCTTCACCAAGGGGTAAGTTGTTTAAATCCCATTTCAACCTTCCATCAAAGTGGTACACCTTGGGAGTCAAGAGGCTCGAAGGTAATTTGTAAGCTTGTACCTGATTGGCTTCACAAAGAATTGCTTTAATTGCATACCAATGAGACCCATGTTTATAGGGATCGACTAAAGGATTTTACTAGAAGACCTCCACTATCTCTATCTCAAATATATTTCTGTAGGCTAGTTTAGTTTGTTCGCCCCACCTATATTACCCTTAAATCTCGAATATGGCCAGGCAATAGTTCTTTAGACTCTCTTCTTGCAAAGTCAGGAGCCATTGATCAATTTCCATGAATGAAATTAGCCATCTGAAAAAGCAAGAGTGATGTTTGAGCTCAAACTCCCAATTCTCAAAACATTCTAATAACCATGCTTTATCTAACAACATCCCAATCGTGTACACCTTTGTCAGGTACCACAATAGACATAATGCTTCTCTTGGTAAGGTTCAAACATCTTCTATAAAAAAGGGAAACTCTGGGTGCCAATCATGAAATTTAATGGGCATATCATGTAGCCCATATTTTTTCCAATAATAATGTTTGAAATCTCTTGATCATTTCGATGCCTCTCTCATAGAGTATCTTTTTTGCCATTTTCATGGCTATATCTAACGGCAAGAGCTCAGTTGCTCAATTGGTAAGGGATTTGCGTACTCTATGACTCAGCGCCTTTTGTGCAATCATATGTAATTTTGCATTATGACATGTCGTGTACATGCATCACTGCATAAAAGGAGATTAGTAAAAAAAATACATCATGACTTAAAAAGTAAATAGCATATAGGAGAGCATGAACATAGATTTTATTAATCTTAAATGGGTTTAGAATGGTTTAGGGAAAGTTATCTAAATGTGTGAATTGATGGGATTGAGTTCTACTTCCAAGGTACATACCCACCTTATTCCACCATGGTTTTGAGTTTCCTAGACTGTGAGTCATCCCACTATCGCCCACAACCTGGACTAGCGCGTTCTTTCAACTAATAGTTAGCTAATAGACAGTGTCTGGGTGAGAATTTTTTAAAAGCCTTATCGGGTTTCCCATGGAGGCATCCCTACTTCATCCACATAGTATACCTATTAGGGTAATAGGTCACTTCCTAACCTTTAAGGGCATGTACGACGAGAGACTTATTAGTTGAAATGTAACGTTTTTCCTTTAAAAGTAGAGAAATAATAATTAATAAATTTTAAAACACAAAATATGAATAAAATATAAACATCACAATAATATAGATAACTTAACCCTCTATTTAGCAACTTACTACTAGTCCCTAGTGGAGTCACCATTTGTCGCACATGGGGCGACGGAGCAGCCGATAAATATATAAAATTAATGAATTTTTGTCGACTTGTGTTTAGTTGTATTATTTTTTCATGTATGTCGAGAGTCGCCACCAATCAATTATAAGGTTTGATTGGACACTAATTAAATGTCTGCATTTTTAGAGACAGGGTTTGGGGTATTAATTACATATAAGGAAGGAAAATCACCCTACTACACTCAAAATTGATACTGTAATTATTGTGATATTATTATTATTATTATTATTATTATTATTATTATTAAGAAGAATTATAGTCACTGCCTGAATATAAATCTTGATTATATTTTCTTATTCTTATTTTTTTACTCTAGTATCCATTATCCAAAAAATAATTCATAATTTATTTTTATCATTTTTAACAATTTTTATTACTCTTATGGGCATACATTTTATTTATTAATTAATAATTTAGCCTTATATTCACTACTTGAATATAATAATTTTATGTGATTAAATGTCTTAATATTTTTAATTTATTATTATTATTATTTTAGGTTATGTCCACTTCCTAGACATAACTGTTTTAATTTTATATTTTTTTATTGAATATTTTTTTAAAAATATTTTTTTATTTTGCTACTCTCTAATTAATACATGTTTATTATTTTTGAGGAAAAATTATTTTTATTAAGGTAGATTTGAATTCGAAAACTTGATTTCGAATGCCTACATATCTGCTTGGCAGAATCAAAGTCCTCATAATTCGATAGAAATATTTATTATTATTATTATTGTTTTTGTTGTTGTTGCTGCTGCTGCTGCTGCTATTGTTGTTATTGTTGTTGTTATACCCATTCTATAGATATAATCATACGTATTTTTCACTTGATGCCAGAATTGTTATTTTTATGTTCTACTATTTGTTTTATTATTTGATATACTTAATAACTATATCTAATTTCTGGATATAATTATACTTATTTCGTATTTTTTATAGTACTTATTTCATATTTCATTGTTAATTACTTTTTTATTTGATTAAAGATTATTTCAATTTTACTATTTTTTGTGTTATATAAATATTTAATAATTATACCCATTACCTGGATATAATTATTTATATGCATACTTTTTTAAAAAAAATTATTATCTAATTTGTTTAATGACTATTATATTTAAATGGTTGCAATAGTTTCACTTGAGTAAATAAAATATTAGGGATAAAATAATCTTCATTATGAATTATCTAAAAAATAACAAAGGGATATCATTTGAAATTTCTAAAAAAATATACTTCTAGCAACACTTTAATTTAATTTGGAAAAAAATTGCATTTTTATGCATGAAACATGTACAAAGAGATAAGAGATAGTAAATTGAAAATGCCCACCATAAAACGCAAAAAAAGTATATAAAAAAATAATTTAAAAATACAAGTGCCAGTGTGTATAGTTATCATTTATTTCCAAATAACTAAACAAATAGAGTTAACAAAATGAAAGCAGATGGGTATATATATTTGGCTTTTAGAGAAAAACTTGAGATAATTAGTGGAGGGGTATAGTAGAGAAACTCAGACTAAGAATATTTTAAAACATCTGACACAATCCAATATGGGGCAAAGTAAAATATCATTTTATCTATACTTAATTATATATCTAAATTCAACGTGTCTCGACAAATCAAACCACTATTAATTTTACAATGAAAAAAGAATTGAAAGGGTGTAATGTTAGCAGAGGCTCCTCGAGCAGTGAAAAATGTCCATGCCAAGCTAAGTGTATGTATACATGCGATATTTGAAATATCTGTCAATTAAATGATAGGACCTTCTCTTTTTTACTTTAATAGTATTAAAAATGAGCAGATAACAACTCAACAGCTCGTAATAGCAATTTCAAAGGTTATTAGTTCTATCATTGTTTATTTTTTATTCAAAACTACTATCTTATCTTACTCTTTCCTTCTCTTTATTCTTCTACAGAACAGATTTTCTTCTTCCCACTATTTTTTTACCATATACATTATTCTGACTTCTTGACACAAATCCATATTCCAGCATTTCATTTTATTATTCAACAATAAATAATAAGGTAATGGGCTTACTACTTACTTTCCTTCTTTTTGATCTCTTTCCCCTTTTTTAAACCTCATATTTCTGTGCATATTGATTTGTAATGTTCTTTAAAAAAAGGTTGTTTATTTTCGTTTCATTGATTTTTTTTATTTTTTCATTTTTAAGGGTAATATTTTCATGTAATGTTTTTAATGTATAATTTCTAGTTTTTTCCCTTAATAATAATAATAATTGGCAGTCAAGTTTGTGACTTTTGTGAGTGTTGTGGGTAATTTAGAATGTGTGTACATATGTTGTATTTTGCATCTTCTTCATACCTTTTTATCATTTATATTTTTGAACAAAAAAAATTGATGCACTTACTTTCTGATTGCATGCGTTTTGCTTAAAATTACAGTAAGAAATAATACATAAAATCTTTTAAAAAAAATAAGGAAAAGAAAGAAAAAAAATAAATGCTCATAATTATTTTACCATATGGAGGATGAGCTCTATAATTATGCAATATCATTGGCTAAGTGTCTACTCAGTTAAATTTCTACAATCTATTAAGTGCCTGCACTAAGCAGATTTAAATTTTTCTTATAATTTCCTCTACCAGGAAATTCCTTTTTAATTGTTCTTAATTGCTTTTTAATTGTTCTTCATTTTTTTTCTTTTCTTTCTCTTTTTTTAGTATTTTTTTTGTTCTCTCTGCATTTTTTTATATAAATTTTCTTGTATCTCATTTTTTGGACCCCCTTTTTTATCTTTTCTATTTTTTTATCTTTTTGTTTTTTCTTTGCTTATTTGTTTTGAGATTTTATTATGGGCTGAATTTATTATTTGTTTGTGTTTGTTTCTATTTAGATTTAAGAAAAATTTCTAATACCCGTTTGTTTTTAATGTTAAATCTGTCTATTTTGTGTTTAATTAGGTTTTTTTTAAAAGAAATCAAATACCCATGAAAATTTTATTTTTTCTGGCAGAACTTCTAGTACACATATGTATTTGTGTTCGATTTTAGTTTTTTACATTATTTTATGAAATCTGATGTTTGTGGTTATTGTATTTTTTATCTTACTCTTTTACTTAATATTTTTTTATAATTTTTATGGCAGATTTTTCATGAATATAGCGAAGGAATTGATGCCAAGTTCCTTTTTCTCTTGTTATGCATATTATTCCTTAAACCTCTTATTATTATGATAATATTTTTCTTTGTGTATTTTTCTGTTGATTAGTTTGTATTTTTGTGAATGTTGTAGGAAAATCTAGGATTTTTGTGTGTGGTTGTGCTAGTTGTAGATACTTCCTGGATTTTATACAAATATAATCACTTCCTGATTACATTTTTTATTATTCATCCATACATATAATTGAAGTGAAAGTTATCCATCCATTTTCATAATTGAAGTAAAAGAAAAATTGATACTTAAATTGCAGAAAAAATAGGATACACAGTATTTACCTGATTATGTGATCTTTAATTGTTACCTGATTTTATTGCTGGTTATCTTGATTTTTCAAAATTTTTTTACTTATTAAATTCACTTCCTGAACTTAATAAGAATTTAATGTCTCTCTACAATTTCATCTCCAAAAAAACTGTTCTAAGATTTTCCTTTCAACCTTCTCTGAATATTTTTTTCTTGTTTGTGTTTTTCTCCTTCTGTCTTTTTACTCGTAAATTTTCTCTCAATTTTTTACTCTCCTCTTTTTTTTTTGTTCTTTTTTCCTTTTTTTCCAATATTTATAGTAAAAAATTTATATTTGTAATATTTTTAGGTATGAAGTTAATGGTATTACAGAGAATGTTTAGTATGGGGCTAATATAATTTCTAAAAATGCCCTTTATAAAGCTACTATATTTTTATTGTTAATTAAAATTTTATCTTTATACATTTAAAATACTTGTACAGAGAATAAAAAAAATATTTTATTAATAATTTTATTTATTTTTTACTTGTTATTATTATCTTTTAAAAAAATAAATTATTACATAGGTTTTCCAATGTTGTGGATGGTGCATGTAAATCCACACATATAAGATGCAGTAAATCTCATTATGATCATGTTGTAGCACTTATAGTATAATTATTTATTTTTGTAATATTTATAACAATATTTAAGAATTATTTTTTATGATTTATATTAATTTTTAACTTAATATAGGAGGTAGAGTTAGGCTAGCCCCCCACCCACTACGAGCTCTTCCTCCATACATATATTAAAGTTGATGATGGGTAGAGTTTCATTGATAGGGGTCATGAGATGTAAATCTAAGTTATTTTTAAATTCTATTTTTAATTAGTTAAGTATTTAATAACTCTTAAAATAACTATATGATTATTGCAGGATTGATTTATTGCATCTGGGGACCAAATGTCTTAGTCTAATACCCCAATTGATGAGCCGAAATTATTTTTATCTTCTACTAGAGGAGAGAAGAAGAAGGTTTATAGACTTGCGTCGCAATTTGTTAGCACAGCTTCTTCTGTGTTGTCTTCCAATTCATCTGTTGTACAACAACAAAATGAAAAATTAAAGACAAACTTAGAAGAACAAGATCGCTCATTTCAGATGCAACTACAAGCCTAAGTCCAACGATAGGTTGAACAACATCTACAACAGTTTATGGATCGCTTCATTGCGGACTGTGAATTCAATCCTCCAAAATTTCATTTGGATCTACCTCCACCTCCATCTCTAGCTGCACCTCCATCCTTAGGATATTTTTTTATTATTCAATTGATTGTAATTAAAAAGTATACTTTTTATTCCTTAGTACATTTCATTGTTTTGTTAATGTATTGTTTATTTTAAATTTATATTATTATAATTTTTAAATTATTTTCTTTTATTTCTAATATTTTGATTTTTATATGTAATTTTTTAGTATTTTAGTATAATTTATTCTTTTAAATCAATTTTTTAGTATATTAGTATAATTTATTCTTTTAAATAATGTAATCTATAAAATATTAAACAATAAAATTATATTCATCGATAAAAGCATAATTTGTCAATAAATTTATAAATATATATTGACTGCTCACTAATAGCATAACACTTTTGTTGGCAAAGTCTAAAGATTTTTCCTCAAAATTCACCAATGGATAGTCGATCTATATTACTGATAATATAGCTATTCTGTCGATCAATTCTAAAGATTTTCCCATAGATTCATTGATGGAGAGTCAGTTGGTAGTACAGACAGAATAACTATGATGTCGGTAATGTCTAAATATTTTTCCTCTGATTCATCGATTGAACAATCCATCATTATTATCGATAGATATGTCATTGGTCGACAGTACAAATAGAGTAACAAAGTTGTTGAGAAATGTCTGAAAGGCTTTTTGGCAAATTATCGATAGAATATGAAATCTCTCGGTATTTCCCTACAAATTTCATCTCGGTAATTACCGATCGATTTTTCATTGATACTTGCTAACTTTGGTATTTTGTCAATAACTTCATGGTATTTACCGAGAGAAGAGATTTGTTGTCGGTATTTTGATTATTGGTAAAGTTATTGACAACAACTTTGTTATGTTAGTAATCCATTGATATTTTTTTTATTGACAAAAAAAAGGATTACTGATGAAATACATTCTTGCAGTGAATGAGTGAGTGAGAGAGAGAGAGAGAAAGAATTCATAAACTTTAGCACTAAAGAAAATTACATGCATTGTGTCATACCTATAACAGGCAGCGACTGGTACTCTAAAAAAATTTACAGATTGTTGGTTTCAATTCAATCATAAAGCCTATCAAATAGAGGTTGCACTAGTTAAAGACCGAATGGTCATTGAAAAATCAAAAAAGAAGTCACAAAGTTGTCAGATAACAAATCATTTGTCCTTTTTGGTTAACCAGTATAGTATTCATACCAAAAAAGGATGGAAAATGCAAATGTGTACGGACTATAGGGATTTTAAACAAGAGTTGTTCCAAGGATTATATCCCTTTGCCTCACGTAAATCTTCAAGCTCACTATATAGCAAGTAGTGGTCTCCTTAACCAACCTAAAAAATACAATTAGGGTCATGCATGAAAGCACGCTTGTCAAAACATAATAGATATAAGGATATCATGACAACTAAATGCTAGCAAAGAAAGAAAATGGACGCATTCAAGACTATCAACAAAAATTAGTCTGACACTTCAACAAGATAAGAGGATTACAAGAAGGTCATCCAAGTTCCCTCGAAGCAAGTTCGTACAAAATTGGGCATGTCATACATTCTCAAGTAAATATTGTCTAGCGAATTACCAGCTTTACAAATTTAAATGGAATTAAGTTTATTAGCCTTGTAACCACCAAGATATAGTATGGTAACTAGGAGTATATATTGCTTCTGCTTAAATTTTGGGTTCGAGTCTAGTTGTTTCCTTTTCCCACATATAATTAATCAAAAAAAATTTATTAGTGCTATAATTTAGATAAACTAATAGTGTATTATATAAAAATTGTGCGAGTCTATTTTTTTCTAAAACACAATGATACATAAATTGCCCTTGTTGGATTCAGTCATAATAAAATGTAATTATTTTATGTCAAAGTCATGTTTTCTTTAAACAAAGGGTTAAATATCCACTCTTAAAATAGAGATAGGTGGTGTTTGACGCAACTTTTTAGAGGTGAAAAAGCTACTTTTTTTTTTAATGAAAAGCTAATTTTGTAGTGTTTGGTCAAGAATAATATTGAAAAAAGTAATTAACCATATAGCTAAAAAATAGATATTAGGATAAGCTAGAAAATGAAGCTTTTCAAGATAGTTAATTTTTAGATTACACGCGTAACAATTTTTAAAAATTATTTGGATAAAAATATCCCTAATTTTTATTAAAAATATTAGATTCACTTATTATAAATAGAATATTTTTTTTTTTACTTTTTTTCTTATGTTCTCTCCAGAGTTTGCCCTTTCTTATATTTTTCTCATATTTTAGTCAAACCGTAGAATTTTTTTATACTTCAATTTGTTCATCACACACTTGAGAAATTCTCGTTAATAGAAGGTATGTTTAATTCCTAAACCTTGATTCTATTAAATTATTTCATTCTTTTTATTTTACTTATTGAGATAACTGGATTATTTTTGAATTTTTGGCTTAAATTGTTTGATTGATTATTTGTTCATTCTTATCAAAATTGTAATGTGGTATTATAATGTGGATTGTCGATTATTTTATTTGGCTATGGCTTTGTAAGATAAACACAAAAAAACAAAATAGCATAATTACTGTAGATGTTAACAAATATACAAAGACAATCAACTTAATAAGAGAAGAAAAAGTCATTTAAAGATGTATGGAATGATAGAGTGACATTACTATATTGTGACACATGTATCCAAGCAATTCATAAAGGTTTGCAAACTAGAACTCATTTTAGCAAAGAAGGATGGAAGCATATTATGACAATTTTTTTCTAAGGAAAGTGGTTGTGATTATAACAAAGTTTAGTTTTTGAGAGAGATTGGAAGATTCAGAAAGAGTTAATAAGCAAGGAAACATGACTAGGATCAGATTCAAAGAAACAAACAATTCAAGCCTCTTCCAAATGGTGGGATGAAAAAATTAAGGTTAGTTTTAAATTAATAATTGTATTTATGGTTATTAGCAAATGCATGAAAATTATATTGATTATTTTATGTGCATTGTTTTGCCATTAAAAAAAATATTTAGGTTGTATCTGGAGCTATAAAATTTTGATCTTTGGGTCTTAAACATGATGTTGTGGAGAGGTTGGATGTTATATTTAGGGACACGGTTACCACTGGAGAATGTGCTTGGACACCCTTATCAACTTCATTACCATATAATGTTGATATTGATGAATTTAGTGAGAGACATGTACCATTAGATTTTATTGATGAGTTGGTAGAAGAAGATTGTAATCAGAGCTTGGATGAATTCATAGCGGGTGAAAATGGGTTACCAAATGCTTTGAACCTTGAGGCTGCATCGATTGATGATGGGAGAACAAATAAGAGGCAAAAAGTAAAAATTAGGTCTAGTTCTCAAGCAAAAATAGACAAAAAGGAAGAAAAGGAAGAAAAAGCCTAGGAGATTTTGCTAAATTAAGAGAGGATATATCTAAGTTGATGGCTAGTGTAGAAAATATAAGCAATTCAACTTCTAAAAGGACTGGTTTACCAGGATGCATCATGATTGAAGCTATAGAGGACATAATTCTTTGCCTAATATTGTTATTGGTAATGAAATTTATTATTTTGTTGCATATATTTTTAAGCAAAAGTAAAAAAAAAAGAAAGAAAGAAAGAAAGAAAGAAAGGGTTATGTCACAATCAGCGGCGAAATCAGGAATTAACTGAGGCGGAATTAGGAATTAACTGAGGGGGGGGTCAAAATTTACTGAGACGGCTGCTCCGAGGGGTGGCCGGTGGTGGTTGTCGGTGGGCCGGCGGTGGTGTGGGGCTGCTGGCTTGGCTTGGGGAGGGAAGGGGGAGAGGGAAGAAGGAGAGGGGAAGAGGAGAAAGGGGCTGCGTAAAAAGCAGCCCCATTTTTATTTTTAAAACGACCCCTGGCGAAACGGCGTCGTTTCGCCAGGGGTCATTTTATAAAAAAAAAATTAGTCCCTGGCGAAACGACACCGTTTCGCCAGGGACTAATTTATAAAAAAAATTAAAGCTATTTGCAGCGAGGGGTTCGTCTACCCCTCGCTGCAAAATCTGCTAAACTCAGCCCCTTCAAAGGGGGGGCTGAGTTTAGCTCCACCTCCACTGGCACCTTCCTTTCTGGCAGCCGGTGGCGGTGAGGGGGGGGGGGGGTCGTGTGACCCCACACGACCCCATAGTGGTTCCGCCCCTGGTCACAATGTTTACTCATGAAGAAAAATTGGCATGGTTTAGTGATTGACGTAGTGATTGATGGAAAATAATATGTTTATTTAGGGGATTAATATAGCTTTTTTTGAGTATTTGTCTTATGAATTATTGTTTTTTTTGTATGAGTTTAGTGGTTTGTGTCTTTTCTATATTGGCATTGTAATAATATTATTATGACATATCAAACTATTGAAATTAGATTATGACTATATATATATATATTTATAGTTTTTTCTAGGTATGGATGTGGATTCCAATTATAATGAAGATCTTATTAATAATGATGAAGTAGATTTTTAACAAATTGTGACATGTGCAACTACAGCTATTGGAGAATATTATGTGTTATATATGCATAAGGGACCTTGTATGGTTTCTTATCAAACAAAAGTGAAATGGTTATTAGAATTAATGCTTGGTCATGAAAAGAGAAGTGTGAATATATTTAAAATGGATGTGGATTCCAATTATAATGAAGATCTTATCAATAATGATGAAGTAGATTTTTTACAAATTGTGATGTACAACTACAGCTATGGATTAGTGCATAGTAAAAATATGTCAGTGGTAGAGAAAGTTTGCATTTGCTTATACATACTTGCTCAAGGTGCATCTAATAGACTTGCTCAAAAGTGTTTCCAAAACTTAGATGAAACTTTTAGTAGAATTTTGGAGAAGTACTCGATGCAATATGTCTTTTAACAAAAGACTTGATAAAGCCTACATGCCTTGATTTTCATGAAATTTCACCGGAAATTCTACATGACAATAGATACATGTCATATTTCAAGGTAATGTATATAACCTTTCATTTTGTATAACAAAACTCGATAAAGGATAATGCATTTATTTAAGCATTTTTATGTCAAATGTTTTATTTTTATTAGGACTATATTGGAGCTATTGATGAAGCACATGTACAAGTGCGAATAAGTCTAGAAAATCAAATACCATTTATAGGAAGAAAAAGAATACAAACATAAAATATCGTGGTTGTTTGTAGTTTTGATATGCAATTTACATTTGTATTAGCAGGATGGGAATGAACAGCACATGACACGTATTTTACCATGTAATTACTAAAGAATAATTAAATTTTCCAAAGCTACCCCATGGTAATGTTTCAATGCAGATTGTATGAGTTTATTTTTTATTATATAATTGTTATGTATAACTAATTTTTATTTTTGCTTTTTTGATATATATAGGCAAATATTATTTGGTAGATGTAGGATATCTAAAAATGAAAAGATATCTACGACCTCGAAAACTTGCATGGACCAAAAACGTGACTCAAAATAAAAATATTATATTTATTTAATTATATATAATATAATATTTTATTTCTATTTTATTTTATTTTAATAATATATAAAAAAATAAGTAGTAAGTCAAATGATAAAAATAAAAAATACAAGTCATAATAATGAGATGAGAGTTTATTTGTGTAAAAATTAATAAAAATTAAATGTGTCATCATTTGTCATTTTACTTTAATAAGTCATTTTCAGAGGCAATTTCACCAAATATAAACAAACTACTTATGAGTCCAAAAGTAATTTTTAGATTATATTTAACAAACAATTAACTAATTTTGAAAGTAGTAATTTTTAAAATAAAACTTTGGGGCAATTACAAAAATACCTTAAAAACAAGTTATCTTTTAAAAAATATAGTATTAAATTTTTTTATACAGTAACTTTGCCTTACAAGTACAAAAATACTGCTCGCATATAAATAGCAGCCCACTAAATCTCGTCCGCTAAAATTAAATGTATAGCATATGTACATTATTTGCGTCAAAATGAATATACATGTTCACTAAAACAATTTGTATCATAATTTTTTTTAAAAAATTATCTTTTGTCATTTAAGTATAATATTATAAATCAATTGATTAAATATTAATAAAAAAATTTTATTTTCTAAAAATATAAGATATTTAAACTAAAATAAGTTTCATGATTTTTCATAAGAATTTTTTTATTTGATTAGCAAATGTGCTTAATAAATAATTACATAATTAATTAATATATTTTTATATAAATTAATTATATGGGATGAGTTATATGATTATTTTTTTATATCTATATATATAATTATATGTAACATATATTGATATATATCAGTTGATTTGCAATAAATATAACTACACAAACTAATATTTGTTGATATATGTTATATATAACAACATATATTAGTTGATTTGCAATAAAATATCAATATACAAACTAATATATGTTGATATATATTACATATAACAAAATATATTATTTGACTTATAATAAAATATCAATATATAAACTGATATATGTTATGATATGTTCATATATATCACATATAACAACATATATTAGTTGATTTGCAAAAAAAATATCAATATATAACTTATATATATTATTATGTGTTGACATATGTTAAATATAATAAATATATTAGTTGGTTTGCAATAAATTATCAATATACAAAATAATGTATGTTATTGTTATGTGTTGATATATGTTTCATATAACAACACATATTAGTTGATTTGCAATATATATATATATATGTGTGTATATATATATATATACATACAAACTAATATATGTTAATGTATGTTACATATAACAACATATATCAACATACACCAATATATACTATTAAAATATATGCAATATATACTGACATATATCAACATATACAACATATATTATTAAAATATATATAACATATACCGATATATATATATCAACATATATTAGCATATATCAACATATACAAACAAATTAAGAAAATCTGAAAAATTATAAAAGCTATTTATTTATAATATTTTATTGAATATGTAGTATATATTTAGGTTGAAGAACAAAAAAATTCTCAATCATTACAGTTAAATTGAAATAAATAAAAGATTTAAAATCAAACAACCAAAAAATTTTTAAAAAAAAGTACAATTACAATGTTTTGCAAAATTGTTCCCAAATACTTCATAAACAAAAGGAGAATAAAAAAAATATTATGCATCCATGGACATTTTTTCAAGACCTAGAGGAAAAAAAAAGCTATTACTTGGTGTTATTAATATATTTAATAGAAAAAATAATATATATATATATATAAACATGTAAAAGTAAAAAATAAATAAAAATATAAACAAAGGAGAGAAAAAAATGTGAGAACTGAAACATCATAGAACTTGGCAAATTAAACTCTAATAAATAAAGGGCTTAACAAATTTTACAAAAGTGAACTAATCTTTGATTTCAATAAAATAAAGCAGAGCCTCATGAGGATACTTGGAAAAAGGATTAAACTTTCAACAACCTTATAAGCTTATGGATTAACAAAAAGGACACTCTAAGCAATACCAAAATCAATAGCTTTTTACTTCTTTGTATATATTGTAATGTTCTTCTTTACTACATAGTCCCATTTCATTTAATGATTGTTTTTGATACAAAACCCTCTAATTCTTTTAGAAACAGAGGATGACAAATTAAAAAAAAAAGTCAAATACATATGTAGCCCTCTAAACTTATTTCGTTTAGTCACTTTGCCCCATGAATTTTTATTTTAACCATTTTACCCCCTATACTTATCCATTTTTTACTAACATACACTTATATTAATGAATATTGGTAACTTTAGCCCTTGTATTTGTATATTTTGTACCAAATAGATATCTCGGTAACTTGTTATGACTCGGTGGTGCGCGCAAGCTGCGCTATGGCTATACCGCAAGTGCACGGGTTGCCCAAATAATAAAGTAGTGAGTGAGTTATCGTTCCACTGAGGATAAGGTCAAGCACTAGTGCAAATCTTAACTGTTGTGTAGCAAATCAATATTTTTGTGGTGTTTTATAATTAAAGACAATTAACTTAAATAAATGAACATAAAGATAAATTGTGTGTTGTGTAAAAAGGATTGATGATAATGATACTATCTAGATATTGAATTCCCCTAGCCTCAATTACATTACATGATAGAGTTGAGTTGACATTCCTCTAACTTAGACTAAAACCTCTCTCGAGCGAATTAATCCCTAATCACTAAGTAGAGTTCCGAAATCTCTTCTCAAAACACAATTAAATAGATCATGCATTAAGAACAAGGAACTATAAACCAAAGGATCTTGTAGGTCTATCTCTAGCACCCCAATCAATCCTCAACCCTTATGAGTAATTAATTCATATCAAGCTTTCTCAAGTCAATAATATGAAAATGGCAACCAATCAATAAGTATGCTATCATCAATTGGCAATAATCATTAAGCATCATAAGAATAAAACAACTCAATCAATTAAAAGTATCAAATCATACAAATAAGCTAGGGTTCATTAACATCTAGATAGAGAATGATTTAGTTCATGTTCAATACACTTCATACAACAACAACAACAACAACAATATTAAAATACATAAAAGGAGAAAATAGAAAAATCCCTTTCAATGTAGCTTCTTCAATCTCCAGGAGCTGCCAATGGAAGATGCAGATGTTGGAGATGATGGAAATGGAGGATGAAGATGAAGAGTCAAGGAAAGTGTCACTCCCTCCTTGCCCAAAACGTGTATGCCCAGCCTCCTCCTCTCAAACCTCTCTTCTCTGCCTCTGTTCTCTGTTTCCTGCACAAAACTCCAGCCCTCTGCAGAAGCCTTTCAAAACTCCCTCTTCTTCTCTTTTTATTTTCCCTCTTAGCACAATCCATGCTTCCAACTCACACCACTCTCCATTGTCTCCCACATTCTCTTTGTTTCATCTTTCTTTCCATCAATTAAGCAGGCTTTTCCTTTATTTTTCTTTTCTTTTGACAAAAGCAATTGGTTTGTCTCCCACTTGTTTCTCAAACCATGCAAAAGAATTCAACATTTGATAGGTGACACGGCCAAGCTATGAGTGGTTTGGCCGTGTCTCTCATTTTTCTTTGGGACACAGCCAAGTTACTTGGCCGTGTCCATCACTGCCTTTTCTTTCTTTTTTTCTTTTCTTTTGTTCTCATGGAGTGACACGGCCAAGCTTCAAGCGACATGGCCATGTCATGTGACATGGCCAGTGGCTTGGCCATGTCTCTTGCCAGTGTTACATTCTGCCTTCTTTCTTTTCTTTGTTCTTTGGATTTTTTTTTTGCTCTTTAGGTGAGACACGGCCGTGTCTCTTACCAGTGTCAGTCACTGCTTCACTTTCTTTGAGAGACAAGGCCAAGCTTCAAGCGACATGGCCATGTCTGTGAGTGTGTCAAGTACTGCCTCTATTTTAGGATGAAACACGGCCAAGATAATGAGACATGGCCAAGCTTCAAAGACATGGCCATGTCGATCAGACACACTCAAAGACATGGCCATGTCTGTGAGTGTGTCAACTACTGCCTCTATTTCTTTTCTTTCTTGGTTTCTTTTCCTTGGGTGAGACATGGCCAGTGGCTTGGCCGTGTCTCTTGAGTGTGTCAGCTACTGTCTTGGAATTCTTTTGAGGGACATGGCCAAGTTTGCTTTGGCTTGGCTATGTCTTGCTTGATTCATGCTCTTTCTTCATTTTTCTTGATTGTTTTGATCATCCAAGAGAGTTTTTGCATCTTAACCTAAAACAAACACTTAAAACAAACTTTAAACAAAACTCAAATGAAACATTAACTAAAAACACATAAGAATCATACTAAAAATAAGTATAAAAATGCTCTTATCACTCGGTCTAACTCAGTGAGTTTGTATTTATATGTTAAGAAAATGCAAGTTCAGGGGGCTATATGGTTAAATTGAAAGTTTAAGGGGGCAAAGTGATTAAACAAGATAAGTTCAGAAGACTACATATGTATTTAGCCATAAAAAAATAAATAGCAAAAACTATCATCATATAGCAAGAAATGATAAAATTTTCTCACATTCTTCCATGTTCTCTTCTAGTATATTTATTCATTTATTAGAATAATATAGTGTCGTTTCAGCAACAAGAACAACCAAAATTTAATAGATCTATTTTCATCATTTTTCTCAGTTTGATCTTGTTCTTGACTTTTCTTGAATCTTTGCTCAAGTAGGATGATGATTAAGAAGAAGAAGATGACTGTAGCTGGCTAGAGGAAGTATTGACAATGGAAGCCATGATAACAAAAGGAAAAAAAAAAAAGGTAGCATTCAAGCTGAAAGATAAGAGAAAGAAGAAAATAGAAAAGAAAAATAAAGGGTACTGTATTTTTGAAGAAAATGAAATATAAAAAAAGTTAAAATGAAAAAAGAAAAAGTTAAAATTGAAAAACAATTAAGTGCAATAAAAATGAAAAATAAAACTTAAAAAAGCATATGGTGTAATTTCCTTTAGAACTTTTGCAAGTACGAAAAACTATTTTCATAAACTGTTCCGAACTGGGCCATACTATTTAAGTAAAACTCATAAGGTAGGCTGCAAAGCATGCAATAACTTCCAATTCAATCCATATCCAAATTCATCGCTCATCAATTATAAAGGAATATTTATATAACTGCTAAAAAAATAATTTTTATTATAAAAATACTATAAAAACTAAAAAATATTTACATTTTTATAAAAAAGTTGGTATAAAATTTTAAAAATACCTCATTTCTCACTAAATTTTTTTTTAAATACATATTTTTTCACTACAATCAATATTTTACTTTAAATTTTTATTTTTTTTAAACTTTCCTATTAAATAAAAATATTCTAATAAAATAATAAAAATCAATATTTTAAATTATTTTTCATCATATAAAAATATATTTTTTTATAAAAAATTTTAATTTAATTATAAAAAGGTAACACTAAAAAATAAAAATAAAATAAAATACATAAAAATATATTAATAAAAATTATTAAATTTATTTATAAATAAATTTTACATATTATACATATGAAAAAATAAAAAAATATAAATAATTTTGTTATATAGATGTGTTGTGTAAGTTTCATAAATGGTGTAGATGCGCTTTAGATGTTATATATATATATATATTATGTTTTTGTATTTAAGTTGAATGTATCTTATGTAAAAATTATTGAATGTTGTGTAGATATTATTATAATAAAATAAATAAATAAATAAAATTAAATAAATATTAAAAATATTATGTAGATTTGTTATAAATGTATTATAAATATTATAAACGTAGTTTATATTGTTAAGTGTGGATTTTATATATATTGTGTATATATTATGTATATATTTATTTTTTATGTATATATTAAAATATAATAATAATAAAATTTTTAATTAAAAAATATAAATAAAATAAAATAGTAAAAAACCAAAAATTATAAAATTATAGAAGTAAAAAAATTCCAGTGAAAGAGATAAATTTGTATTTAAAATATGCAGCCCGATACGGTTGAAAAGTGAAGTGTTTTTAGACAGTATAAATTTCCCAATTATTATAATAGAATGTAAACTATAGACGTCATACACACAATGGAACGAAAAGGACAGCAAAATATAAGTTTCATACGCATGGCCCTGACTTTACAAACAAGATTTCTCTTTCCAGGTGTTAGACATGCACAAAATCACATTTTATGATTTAATTTGTTTTTTCATTAAAATAAAATTGTCTGTTACATGTATATACATTTAGTTTCAATTATGTAGACATTTTGCTACTTCAAAAAATTGGGGATCGAAATTCAAAAATCTTCATGATCATACCTTCCCAGCACCTTGTGGCTGGAGTATATTCCTTTCAGGGTTTCAATGATGGTCCCTGTCTCAAGAAGTCATATGTCCTTGTTTCTTCAAGGTCCGAGCCAACCTCAAGAGTCTTCAGGCTCTTTTCTTATGCTTGGACAGCCCTGTTTCGGGTTAGGTCCAGCTGGTTTGTCAGTTCAAGTTATGTCCTGTTGAGAGATATGGCGGCCAGTTATTTTACTTGCATGTATTATCTCTATAGGCTAAGCCCTCTGTCCATCCTGCCTGAGATTGTTTATTTTAAACTTTGTAGTTTGGAACACTAGTGTACTGACCTCGATTGGCTAGTTCTGCTATTTGCACTGTGAGTTTTTTGCCTTCCATGACTTCCCTCTCCATGGCTGGATTCTACTTGTATTATGGGGTTTTATTACTTTAATATATTTAATATATTATGTTTTCTCTTTCTGATAAAAAAAATGCAAAAATCTTGAACCGACTTAAATTTTGAATAAAAAATTAGTAACTTTCAGGATTCGAAAAGTCTCCAAACTAGATTGTATTATTATACTGAAATATTATTGTTGACCTTCATACCGATAATTAAACTTTTTTTTAATAGTCCGATAATTAAACTTAATCCAACCAAGTTTGAATTGAAATTGAAATTTCAAAATCCCATATTAATTAATTAATTTTACATATAATTTCATAATTAATATATAATATATATTATGTCTGATACATGTATTTGTATTTATATGGTTATAAATTTATAATATATTCTATTACGTATATATGTTACATATTTATGTAATTAATTATAAATTTATAATATATAGTATATATATATATTACAAATTTAAATTTAAATTTTTAAATCAAATCATAAATTAAATCATATTCAAATTAGAATTGAGTATCTAAATTCTCGAACCATATTGTATCAAAATATCAGAATAATTAGGCACAAATATTCTTTCTAAACAAATCAAAAGATCAATTTTAATTATTAAATCTCAAAATTTTAATTTAATTCAGCAATTTTTAAATCTCCAATTTTACCCAAACTGCGATAGACCTTCCTAAAAGCTGAAAATTATGCAGTGTACCCACATTCATGCCTTCATATTATTTATGTAAAGCATCATCAATTTCATCTTTATTTTATGCAATTAATTAACCTATTTTCCTAATGAAATTTTTGGGACAAAAATGAAAGATTATCAATGGAGCAAAGACAAAAAATAGTTCAGAACAGTTTTGACTTGATTTTGCACTTACAATGTAACTCTAAAAATTGATTGCGTAGTGCATGCTATTCAAATGGGAATCATATGTTGACTAAGTAGCAAGAGAGACATAAATAATCATGAATATTATATCAGCATTTCAGTGGCTTAATAATCAAAATTAGCATTAACGCAGCGAAAATTAATAAAGTTTAATTTAATCTAAAAATATTTAATGGTCGAATTAATGGCCTATGATAAAAAAAATTGTTCGCATTTTTTCAGAAAATTATAATTGCACTTAATCTTTTGAAAATATGTTTTGCATAAAATTTATTATATTTTACAATTGAGAAGAGATTAATGGATAAGGTTGAATTTAATGATTGAGTGGATATAAAGATAATAAATGAGTTAAATTTTATGTGAGTTCTAGTGAAATACATACGACTAATATTAAAATATCTAAATTAGGATAAAATAATGTACTTTAAAAATGTTTGAATCTAATTATAATTTTTAAACAAAACTGAGTTTTTTTTAAAATCATTAAATACTGAATTATAAAAAAATTATTTTCCCTTTTTAACCAAAAAAAAAAAATAGAAAAAAGACGAGATAAATCAACATAAGCAAATATTAATTTATTAATTAACTAGCCTTCAAAATATACATCCATTTGATAAACGACACCGAAGGAAAAAAAAAATATACAAGAACATTCCCATGTTATTCTCAATTAATTGACACATTAAACAATAGGACTAATAAAAACTTTGTTTAGTTATAATAAGGATAAAGGTCCAATTTAGCCTCTAAATTATAGCGAAAAATTCAAATTTACTCTTAAAATTTTTTAGACCAAATTTATATTTTTTCTTAGTCTGAATTAGCCTCTGTAGTTAACTATTTAATAATTTCGTTAAAAAAATTATTTATTAATTAATAATTTTAATATCAATAATTTATAATATTAATAAATATTTTTATAATTTTCTAATTTATAATAATTTAATAATCTATAATTTAACAAATAATTAAATATTATTAAATATTATATAAAATTTATATTATATAGGATTTTTATAATATTTTTAATATAATATTATTTATTAATATCAAAAATATTAATAAATAATTTATAATTTTAATAATTTTAATTTTTAATAATATTAATAATTATTTAATTTTTAATATTGTAAATTATTTATTAATTAATAGTTTCAATATTAATGATTTATAATATTAATAAATATATTTTTTATAATTTTATAATTCATATTTTTTAATAATCTATAATTTGAAAAAAATTAAAAATTTAATAATTATATATATAATTTAAGAATTATAATTTTCATTTTTAAAAAAATAAAAAGATTTAGAAATTATTTTTTTAAAAAAATTTAATCAGTAAGAAAAAGAATGAATAATAAATAATGCATTATATACTCCTGTGATTTATTAGAGGGTTATAAATTAGAGAAAAATAGAGTAATTTTAGCTTCTACTGTCTATCCAAATTGAAGATGTATAACTAAGATAAATAATTATTATAAATTATAAAACTATAAAAATATTTATTAATATTAAATTTATTGATATTAAAAATATCAATTAATAAATAATTTATTAATATTAAAATCAATTAATTATTAAAAAATATTAAATATATTAAAATTATAATTATTAAAATTATAATTATTTAATATTATAAATTATAATATTTTTAATAAAAATTATTTTTTAATATTTTCAGTATTAATTTCATAATATTATAATTAATATTATATTAAAAAATTCCTAAATAATATAAATTTTTATATATTATTTAATATTGTTAATTATTTTTTAAATTATAGATTGTTAAATTATTAGAAATTATAAAATTATAAAAATATTTATGAATATCATAAATTATTGATATTAAAAATATTAATTAATAAATAATTTTGTAGAAAATATTATATTAATATTTTTTTAAAAAATTTAATTTAGTCTCTAATATTTAATTTTAGTTTAAATTAGCCTATGACATTAACAATTTAACAATTCCGTAAAAAATGGGTAAAAATAATTTGGTCAAAAAAAAATTTTAGAGGCTAATTTGGACTTTTTTTCTATAATTTAGGGGCTAATTTGGACTTTTCGTTATAAATTTTCAAATTAAAATATTTTAGTTATTTAAAAAAAATTACATAAATTATTTTATTTACAATATAATTGTATGGTTTTCTTTTAGCAAAATTTCATTATTAGTGCTTAATATTCATTAGTTTTTTATGACGTAGATAATTCTTTTCTCAACTCATCAATTCCTTTAATAATAAAGTAATTAAGGAATTTTTTTTTTCATAACTAAGTATTCTTAACTAATAAACTGATCAATTCACTAATAAATACCATTTGAAATGACTCATATATATGCATATACATATATTATGCTAAGAATGTATTAAGTAAAAAAAATATTAATATCTCTTTTCACTAGAAATATTAACTTATATTTATTAAAATATTTTATTTTTACTGATTTGAGAACATGAAATAAAAATAAATTTTAGAGTTGATAAGAACTTTTAATAAAAGCCGTTTATTATCACATTACGACATTTTTTTTTTTTTTGCCAGGGAATATCATATTATGACATGTATACACTTCACGTGATCTAAAGCTCCTATAAGATGCGTCCCTTAAAAAAAAAAATCCAAAGGTTTTAAGGTAGATTTGAAGATTAAACAATTATTAGGTATGTATTCTTTAAATTTAAGTAAATTTTCTTTGAATTTTAAATTATGAAAGATGGAAAAATTTATAATTGTTGTAATGAATTGTTTTAATGATATTTTAGTATGGATGTTGTGATTTTATGGTTGGTCGGTGAAAAAGAGTTAATTTTGGTGAAGTTTGGATTTTATGGTAATTTTGTGAAATTTAAGATTTTAAGGAATGTTTCAATAATTGCTGAATTTTTATAATGTTATTTTTATGTATAAGTGAAGATTTCAAGGTTAGATATGGTAGGAATGATTAGGTTTGATAGAATAAGTTTACGAGGGGTAGTAAAGTAATTAGGATTTTGGTAGGATTTTTAGTTAGATTGAGTGTAATTAGAATTTAATTGATTAAAATGTACTAAAATAAAATTCTAATGCTATATTTAAACTTAAAACTTGGTTTAGGATTGAGTAGAGAGGATTTTCAAAGTTAAAGAAATGAAGGGCATTTTGGAAAGGCGAAGGAGTTGAGGTAAAATTGGCTTGAAAATTGGCATAATTAGAGATTAATATATACTTTGATAACTATGTTTCAATTGCATTTGAATTGACATATTACATTGTGTTTCTGATATTATGTTATGTTATTTTAATGTGCATAGTTTACATATAAAGTGTAGATTGTTAAGCCATAGTAGAATAGCTAATGGCATTATTGTGCGTAAATTGTGAGAATTTACATTATGTATTTTGAATGGTAAAAATTGGAACATTGTAGAAGTGGCAAGGAAATGTGTTCTCCATGATGGAAATATATGAAACTTAATAAAAATTATGAAAAAAATGTGTTGAAAATGAAGAATGATGGAAATGGTTATGTTAAAGGATAATGTAGATAAAATATGTGTTTGCCTCATGTAGCATCTTGTTCTAGAAAATTGTGTTTAATGCTATCATATTGACATGCTATTGATATCAGATGAGATAATATATGCCTTCAGAGCTAGACATAGAGATGTCACCAAAGGACACACCTTCGAGTGGATTCACATGGCACTTATATCCCCAGTTTTACAATAAATTAAAATAATATCTATGAAATCTGAATGTTGTCTGGGGTTATTGGGCCCAATGCATGTGATAGTAATACCTTAATGATTCGTGTGAGCAATGCATTTGTTTAAATATAGTACATTTCGTGATTGAAAGGAAAACATACTACATTGTTTTTTTTTAAAGTTGTTTTTGTTATCAAAGTATATACCATTAAACTAGTAGCTTAGCACAATTAAAATTTATCACGTGGATTGTTAGAAAAATCTTGTGCTTTTGGAACTTACAAAATAAGGGATCAATCTATGAACAGAAAAATTAAAGAGAAGAATAAGAGAAGTAATCACACAAGACACAAAGATTTACGTAGTTCGACAATTTGCCTACGTACACAAGAGGTTTTTCACTTTATTTCTTAGAGAGAGAATACAACTGTAATTTTTCTTTTCTCACAATTTAATGTATTGTTTAACATCTAAGGTGCTCTATATATAGTATTTACTTCACCCTAGATATATAAGGAAATTTTTTTCCTTAAAGAAATCTTTTTCTTATTCTAACCTATTTTCCTTATTCAAACTATATTATAATATTGATAATTCTCTTCTTTATTGGAACTCCTAGTATAAAACTAATTTGGTTTATGAGTTATTATTTAACAATCTCCACCTTGGTGAATAATCAACCCCTTTAGAAGACTTGCTCAATCTTTAAATATGTACCTCCACCTGGAGTTCCAACATCTTCACAAATTCTCAGTTTGTGACTTGGAGCAAGTATAAACAATGTTTGAACTTCTCCAAAGGTAGCATCTTTGTCAACATATCTGCTGCATTTTTCTTTGTGTGTACCTTCATCAACAGAATCTCACATGAAGAAATTAATTCTTTAATTGTGTGATATCTCACATCAATATGCTTTATTCTAGCATGGTACACTTGATTCTTGGATAACTCGATGGCACTTTGACTATCGTAATATATACCAAGAACCTGCTGCTTGAAGCCTAATTCTGAGACAAGACCTTTCAACCACAATGCTTCCTTAGCTGCTTCCGTTATTGCCATGTATTTTGCCTCTGTGGTAGATAAAAATAATCACACTTTGTAAGGTTGACCTCCAATTGATTGGACCATTTACAAGTGTGAAAATATAGCCTGTAGTAGACTTTCTATTATCCACATCTCCAGCGTAGTCTGAAATAACATATCCAATAATGGAGACCAAATCATTTATTGCACCATAGCAAATCCCATAATCAAAGATATCTCTCAAGTAGTGGAGAATCCACTTTACAAACAGCCAGTGTTCCTTGCATGGATTAGCTATAAACCTGCTAACCATACTAACTGCATGTGCTAGGTTTGATATTGTACACACCATTGTATACATCAAACTCCCTACTGCACTAGCATACAGAATCTTTACCATGTACTGCAGTTCTTCTTCTGTTCTGGGACACTGATGGCTAGACAATTTGAAGTAATTAGCCAGAGGAGTAGTAATTGATTTTGCCTTGTCCATATTAAATCTCTCTAATACTTTTTCAATGTAATTCTTCTGTGAGAGCCATAGTTTTCTATTTTTTCTATCCCTGCTAATCTCCATGCCAAGAATTTTCTTCGCAGCACCTAAGTCCTTCATATCAAACTCTTGACTTAACAAGGATTTAAGGTCACACACATATTTCTTGTCTCTTGCAGCAATTAACATATCATCAACATAAATCAACAAGTATATGAAGGATCTATTCTTTAGTGACTTAAGATATAAATAGCAATCATACTCACAATGGGTAAAGCCAATACTTGTCATGTAAGAATCAATCACTTGTACCATTACATTGGGAATTTTGCTTCAACCCATAAAGAGATTTCTTGAGCTTGCATACTAGATGCTCTTTACCTTGCTCCTTAAACCCTTTTGATTGTTCCATGTAATATATGTTCCTCTAATTCACCATGAAAAAAAAAGTTATTTTGACATCTAACTGCTCCAACTCTAAGTTTAACTAAGCTGTTAATGCCAACAATGTTCTAATAGTTATATGTCTAACTACCGGTGAGAACACATCGTTATAGTTAATCCCCTTTTTTTGTGAGTATCCTTTTGCAACTAACCATGTCTTGTATCTTACATTTTCTTTCTCTGAAGCTCCATCCTTCTTTCTATAGACCCACTTGCATCCAACTACCTTCTTCCCCTTAGGAAGTTTTGCTAACTCTTAACTTGATTCTTATACAGTGACTCCATTTTTTCAGCCATAGCTTCTAACCATCTTTCTTTTTTTGGAATTGACACTGCTTCCTGAAAAGAACTTGGTTCTCCATCACTTGTTAGTAAAGCAAAAGAGGATGAATCATCATCTTCGTAATATCTAGCTGGGGTCTAATTATGCATCTAGGTCTATCTATGGATATATTGTGCTCATGTTGATGATGTTGTACTTCTGTACCCTTTGACTCATCATCCTTGCTTTCAGATTCAACTACTGGTTGAATTGGTTTTGAAGGACTATCTAACCCAAGCTCCACATCTACCTTGGAGGTTGATTCTACAGCTTCTTGAGATGATTTCTGCTTGTTTACTATAGCCCACTCATCAAAGATTACATCTCTACTAACTATCACCTTCTTTGCCTTAGGATCCCAAAGTCTATATCCTTTTACTTCTTTTTCATATCTGACAAAGATACATTTTCTTAACTTTGAATCCAATTTTGATCTTTCATCACTAGAGATTAATGCGTAGGCTGGACATCTAAATACTTTGAGTACAAAGTAGTCGACGTCTTTACCTGTCTAAGCCTATTGTGCAGACTTTCCCTCTAATTTACTTGAAGGTGACCTATTTATGATGAAATAAGCAATATTTACTACTTTTGACCAAAACTGTTTGGGTAACCCTACTTTTAATCTCATTACTCTGGCTCTTTCTAGTAATGCCCTGTTCATCCTTTCTGCTACCCCATTCTGCTAAGGTGTCTTAGGAACTGTGAAGTGTCACTCAATTTCTTCTTTCTTGCAGAAATCTATGAACTCCTTAGATGTGTACCCACCTTCATTGTCAGACCTTAAGCACTTCACACCTTTTCCTGTCTGTTTTTCATCATTGGTTTTTCACTCGTTGAACCTTGAGAATACTTCACCTTTCTCCTTCATGAAATATACCCAAACTTTTCGAGAGAAGTCGTCAATGAATGTTATAAAATATCTAGCTCCATCTTTTATTGCAACTTGTACTGGACCCTAAATATCTGAGTGAACATACTCTAATACTTGCTTCCTTTTCTGTGAGGAAGTCTTGAATTGAACTTTTTTTTAGTTTTCCATAGACATAAAACTAACAGAATCCAACTTCACACCGTGTTATCCCATTCAACAATTTCTTTTTATGAAGTTCTTGCAAACATGGCTCACTTATATGTCTTAATCGCATAAGTCAGAGCTTTGATGCATCCAAACTATCTTCTGTTGATGAATTTGTAGAATTATTATTTACAACTGTACTACCTTCTAGCCTGTACAAATTGTTTCCTATCCGCTTTTCCTTCATCACAGTCATAGCTCTTATGGATACCGTAAGAACTCCACTACCTGGAGCTACTGAAAATCCACACAATTTCTTCTCTAATAAGCCCAAAGAAATTAGATTCTTCTTCAATTCAGGAATATGTTTGACACTCTCCAATATTCTGATTATGTTATCAAATATTTTAATTCTAATAGTTCCAATCCCCACTACTTTGTAAGTATAATTATCACAAAAAGTTATATTGCCAGCATCATAAGCCTTATAACTATGGAACCAATCTCTGTGAGAAGTATAATATGATGAGCATGCTGAATCCAAAATTCATATGTCTGATTTTGAATCATTGGTTGTCGTTGAGGCTATTAAGAGATATTCTTCTTTTGAAGTATCAGCACCTACAATGGCCAAACTTGAAGTTGCTTCTTTCTTATTAGCCTCTGATTTTTTAATAATGGACAATCTTTCTTCCAATGGCCCTTCTAATGACACTTGAAATATTTTTCTTTTGACACTCTTGACTTTGACTTTCCTCTTAATTTTTTTCTCTTATGCTCCTTGTTCCTTATACTGCTTCTTCTGCATTCTGAACTGACTAACAAACCCTCAGATTGTGCATTTTCCATCTCAAACTACTGCATTAAAATATGAGACCTTAGAGTTGTCACTACTTCCTTGTAGTCTAGTGTCTCCTTCCCATATAACAATGTCATATTGAATTGATTGAAAGATGGTGGCAATGAACATAAGAGCATCAACACCTTATCCTCGTCATCTAATTTAATGTTCACATGCAATAAATCACTAACATTTTGATTGAACTGGGCTATGTGATTTTTGAGGTCTCCACCTTCTTCCATTCTAAATCAGAATAGATCGTGCTTCATGAATAATTTATTGGTGATGTTCTTGGACATAAAAAGACTCTCCAATTTTGCCCATATACCTTTAGCTGTCTTCTCGTTGATTACGTCATACACTACTGAATCCGCCAAACACATCTGGATTGTATTGAAGGTGATTGACTCAATATCTTGTCAATCCTCTTCATCCATGTTTGCTTGCTTCATTCCCCTTAACGCCTTGTGAACCTTCATCTGTGTCAATAGATCATTCACTTTCATCTGCTATAAGGAGAAATTTCCCTTTCCATCGAACTTGTCAAACTTAGCATGTGTTCCAAACTCACTCATCCTATCTAGAAGCTATGATACAAATTGTTAGAAAAAATCTTATGCTTTTAGAATTTGGAAAATAAAGGATCAATCTATGAACAAAAAAAATTAAGGAGAAGAATAAGAAAAGTAATCACACATGATATAAGGATTTACATGGTTCGGCAATTTGTCTATGTCCACGGGAGATTTCTCACTTTATTTCTTAGAGAGAGAATACAACTGAAGTTTTTTTTTTCTCACAATTCAATGTATTATTTAACATCTAATGTGTTCTATATATAGTGTTTACTTTACTCTAGATATATAAGAAAATCTTTTTTCTTGAGAAAATTTTTTTCTTGAGAAAATCTTTTTCTTATTTTATCCTCTTTTCCTTATTCAAACTTTATTATAAAATTGATAATTCTCCTTTTTGTTGGAACTCCTAGTACAAAACTGATTTGGTTTATGCGCCATTATTTAACACAGGTGACATGATAGAGGTAGAGACCTTTGCTAGACTTGACCAGGCCTAGATTTTTTTATAGTACTAGAAGTTTGTTTTTGTGCCATAAGACCAGTGCTAATACACATATCATGTAAATAAATGTTTTTAGATTTAAACTCATGTTGTTTATGAATTTTATGTTATTACATGAAATGATGTGTAATTAATTAATAAATAAGTGTTGTAAATTATTGAATTACATAATATATATATTTATATATATGGATATGAGATATTGAATGTATTTGGAGGAAAATGTTGGAGATTTAGATAAATGGGTGTGTGTGTGTATTGGGAGTGCAAATCTGTGCATATTGTGTTTTTTATTAATTTTGAGAATATCCAATTTACAGATAAATTTTTTTGAATTTTTCTCAAAGATTTTTTTTAAATTTGTATTTTTAGCATTTAATTACTGATATTTATATTTATTTACCTAATAAATTTATCTTATAAAGGATAATCTATTTTATTAAAAAATATGGTGAATTTTCTACTTATAAGAATGAAGATATTCTTATATTTTGTATACTTAGTTTATTTACACTGGTGTATATATTATATGTATATAAAATATAAGGGTGTTACAATAATAAATATTAAGAATATACTAGATCATAGGATTAGTCACGGAAGGTATTACCTAGAAAGCTTATCATAATAAAACATATGATTTCTTTCACTTCTAGAGAAAAAAAGTAAAACAAAATGCACAAATGCAATTATTTATCTTTTATTTTTATTTAATATTTTCTTTCCTCTTTAAATAACTATAAATTTCTTTTTATTTTTTTTAAAAAATATTTAGGTATTGTAGACCCTTAATTTTAATACCTGATTATAAATTTATAAATTAATTTATGAATTAATTGGTATTAATTAATTAATTAGTTTATTAATTTGTTAATTTATTTGACCAAAATCCCTTATGTATATGAGATCTAAAATTTTACTGACCAAGGGCTATGACATTCTCGCCATATCATGTGGCAAGTTTCATGGCTGGTTTCACAAAAATTAATCAAATTCTAAAGTTTAATTTTTAAATTTAAATCTTTTTAAATTGGTTTTTTAAAATTAAAATCTTGAAAGATTGGTTTTTAAAAAAATGATGATTAGATTTTTAATAATCTGAGTGATTTTAAAATATCAATAGAGAGTCTTGATTAGAGGTGAGCCCATATTATGCGTGGCCCAATAACTAAAATATCAAAGAGGCCATGCTCGGCAAAAAATTTGGCCCTCTTCCAATTTTTTTTTTATAAAAATATCACTCTCCATTATATTTTTTAAAATTTTTATTTTTTATCAGGGTATTTTAATTATTTTATAATAAATTTATAATAAACTTTTTATAAACTATATAAAATTTATAAACTCATTATAAACTAATAAAAATATGGTATATAATTTATACATTATAGTATTTTGGTAAATAAATTATATATATGGTAAATTTAAATTTTTTTTAATCTTTCTTGCATTTTTGTCAAAACCGATTTCTTTTTCTTATAAGTCTTTGACCCAAAAGCAAAGCAAACCAGTTTTCAGTCACTAAGATCTAATACCTCCATCTCAATCCTGGTGATGGGTGAACTCTAGTTTGAGACTCTTCTTAGAAAAAATCCCACCATTTACTATTGTAAAGTTTGATCGAAATTTTGAGCTAAATTTATGAGAGAAGATGTCAAAAGGAATTTAATTGTGGTTCAAAAGGCATTTAATTATGTTAATTAAAAATTTTTCGTGAATTTTATATAATCATTCACAAAACATTGATATTTATTTGAAGATTATGAGATCATTGAGTTTGGTGCAACTGATGTTTAGCACATTTTTTTATGCTTTTTTAGAATTCTTAATGTTTTCAGCTTCTGTTAAAAGTTGTTTTCAGCTTTTTCTTTTTTAATCTAAACTAAATTAGAACGAAATTAGTACTTTGATCAAGCAAAATTTGAGGGATTGCTTTTCAATAGCAGTTCTTACATAAAAGTCTCAATTAATAGTTTGGTAATTTGATGTTCATTTAATTTGTTTTTTTTTTAGAATTTTAGAGCAAAAATCTTTATATTTTTGTATTTTTTTAGAAAATAAAAAAAAATTAAAGTTTAATGGGTCTGTTTGGATGGAGGTATTTTAAAGTTTAATAAAGTAGAGGTAGATATAATAAAGTGAATAAAATATTAGCTTTTATCATGTTTGGAAAAAAAAATAATGAAAACCTCTATTTTGAATGTGCAATGTACAGAAAGAAAGGTATCTATCTAAAGGGAAAAAAAAAAAAACTATCTATTTTTAACTATTCAAAAACCTCCAATTACCTTCCCATACTTTATGAAATCTCAAAGTACTTACTTCCAAACACAATATTAACTTGACTATATTGTATCAAATATTTTCTTACCTTCATACAAACATACCCTAAGAAAACAAAAAGCATTATCTGAAATTGTCATTGGCTGGTGATGTATCTTTCTACCGTGGATCCTTTAAGAAAATTATTGGGCCAATCATTCGAGTCTCTTCATGATTATAATGTGAATTTCTACTCAGTTAATTGGGATTAACTAAAATTATTTTAATCTACAATTATTTTTTATTGTACATTTTACGATGTTATTCTTGCTAATTTGGTCTCTCATAAATAAATTAGAAAAATTACTTGAAAAGTAAAAAAAGATTAATTTTCCCATCACAGGAAAATTTTATTTTATCTTGTAAACTATAGTTCTCCTCTGTTCTTATCAAGGGCGATGCCCAAACTTCAAGAGAATGGCAAAATTTCTCTTGCAATTTTGACTTTACGTATGATTATTCCTCTGTATTATCTCAATACTCATTAAATTGATCAAATATATATAAATACTCCTAAATTTATATCATGATATATAAAAAATTAAAAAAAAATTGTATCATGAAGATATTATTCTTTTAAGAAAAAATTGAATAAAAAATCATTACACAATAAAATAGAAATAATAAATTAAAAATCAACAGCAAAAAAAGAAAATTAAAAGAAAAAAAACAATTTTTTTTTATAAAAATAAAGATTGTAACCTTATATTCTTTCTCAATTTTCCATATTTTTTATTCTACTTCTAATTTTTTTTCATAATCTCTTGGTTTATTGGTTGAATTTAAATTAATTTGATTGAAAAATTTATCATATTTCTTAATTTTCTTTTTTTTTTTTCATTAAAAGTATATTTTTGTTAATTTTTTTTTGGAAAACATATTTATTTGGAGAAAAAAGTAATTTATTGGGATTTTTTAACTTAATTTAAAGAAAAGATAGGGGGCAATTTAAATTTTAAAGGGAGACAAATAAAATTTTTTACTAAATATATGTATGTATTTTTTTTAATAGAAAGAGGGCAACTACACATGCCTTTGTCCATGGCCATTGTGATAGCAAAATATTTTATTCAGAATATTTTTTATCTAAATGACTTTGAAGGTGCATAAAAACTTAAATTTAATTGCATACGGAGATATAACGGAAGTGCATATCTCCCAGATAGATTCAGGTTTTATTTCCCCTTTTCCATATTGTAATAAAAAAAAACACTTACATTTAATCTATGCAATCAGAAAGCATTTAGAAATTATTTTCTAAGTTTAAAATTAGAAAAAATTAAGACTTGTTTAGTCGGTAAGATAAGAAAGAAATTCACATTGCTACCTTCACTAACATTTTAGAGTTACCATTATGATGACAACTTTTTATCAATTTAGTGATTTATTGAGGAGGATTATTCATGTGGTATAACCAACATATTGCTTTAGATTGCTATGAATTAATAATAATAATAATATTAATAATAAATGACGACGACGACGACGACGAAGAAAATGAAAATGATAGGGAGTAATAATTAAAAGGTCCTTAGAACAAGCATTAATTAAAGGTTCCTCAAATATACATATCCATTGCTAGAAATTGAGAAAAAAAGAAGAAACAAAAACAAGTAATGCAATCCAACGTTATTCCCTGCTAATGTGACTAACACCGCTTGTTTAGTGGTAGAAAACATCATCAGCTTGCTAATAAAACATAAAATCAAAGCAAATATTGTAGTTAATTATGCAGGACACTTGAATCCAGGAGGTGGGTTTTTGCCACAATCGACTAGAACCTCAAGAGCAATCGGTAAAATAAGATTGATATTTAAAAGCTTAACTTTAATAGTTGTGCAAAGACAAAGAGCAGCATCCAAGTCCACAAGTCCTTGAAGTACTGGACAGCAAGCGTCCTTAGCACTACTGCCAATACCAATGTGCACTAGACCTCCTAACACATCAACACATGCTCCAAGCTTTAAAGTATCAATTGGGCATGTCTCTTGCTTTGGAGGCGGTGGTGGACATGGAACTGGAGGCGGTGGTGGCGGAGGACATGGAGTTTCAGTTGGTGGTGACGGTGGTAGAGTTGGAGGCTTTATGGGAGGTTTTGGAGGAAAAATTGGTGGTGTTGGGGTTACTACTGGAGGCATTGGTGGATAGATGGGTGGTGGCGGCTTTACTATAGGAGGTTTTGGTGGTAAAGTTGGTGGTGTTGGGGTTACTACTGGAGGCTTTGGCGGATAAATGGGTGGTGGTGGCTTTACTATAGGAGGTTTTGGTGGTGTTGGGGTTACTACTGGAGGCTTTGGTGGATAAATGGGTGGTGGCGGCTTTACTATAGGAGGTTTTGGTGGCGTTGGGGTTACTACTGGAGGCTTTGGTGGATAATTGGGTGGTGTTGGCTTTACTATAGGAGGTTTTGGTGGTGTTGGGGTTACTACTGGAGGCTTTGGTGGATAAATGGGTGGTGTTGGCTTTACTATAGGAGGTTTTGGTGGTGGACAAATGGGTGGTGGTGGCTTTACTATAGGAGGTTTTGGTATGAAGGGAGGATGCACAACAGGTGGTTTTGGCACATAAGGAGGTTTGGGAATGGTTGGTGGTTTCACAGTAGGAGGCTTGGGTGGTTTTGGGTGAGAGGGTGGCTTCACTTTTGGTGGTTTTGGGTGAAAGGGTGGTTTTACTTTCGGTGGGTGTTTGGGTGGCAACTTAGGAGGATACTTACGAGATGGAGGAGTTGGGTAAGGACAATAAGGGCAAGCCAGAGAAGTGAGAAAAGTACACAAGTTCAGAAGGAGAATCAACGCATTAGCCAAAGCATACTTGGCCATTTTGGCTGTCTGCTTCGATGAGTTCCAAGTTAAATGAATCTCTAGCCTCCCCTTATAGACGAAGAGAGATATCAATCAATAATGCAAGCCCATTGTTTTCAAGCTAGCTAGTATTTTATTCTATTATTATTTTTTTTAATTTCATTTTTTTCTTGTATTGCATGTATAATTGACTTTTGAAATATAGAAAACAATTTTTAATATAAATACATCACTTGCTTATATGCTGTGGTTCTCACAATCTCCCATGCATATACAGCTGGAGTTTAATTATCGACATCTAATTTCAAGATATTGCGAATGAAAAAATTAAAAATAAAAAATATCGTATCAATTTATATCGATGACATTTTAATGTATGGTTTCAATAAAATCTATACGAATTCATTAAATTATATTTTGAAAGTAAAATTATATGACGTTGTGACATATTATTAGTCATTGGATATACGTAAATAATTACAGTGGCAAAATTTATTGTGGGACAGCAGAGTAGCCCATAAAAATAATATTGATATTTATGAAGATAATAATTTGGTTCACTAAAAATATTAATTTTATCCATCATCTTATGATTCATTTAATTTTTGATTTTTGATTTTTTATTAAAATATAATTTACAATTTTGATTTTGTTAAAACAGTAAAAAAATTAGAAAAAAGAATAATTATTTAGTATAATTAGTATATTTGTTTACTTTAAAATGTAATTTTTTTTAACTATGCATATTATATATCTAATTTTTAAACATTAATATAATATTTCTATACTATTTGAACAACGTATATACATATATATTTTTATATTTCAATTATATATGATCGTATGTACAATGTACTTACTATTTGAACAATAATTATCATAAACCTCATTGATGCCAGTAGAAATTAAAGTTTAACTAATAATAATAATAATAATAATAATAATGAGATAATTCACAGTCCATTAATTTCTCGCACAATTCTTTCTATTATAGATCTGAATTATATATACATTTATAGGTCAAGATAATTGATAATTTGATTGCGACTTGTCAAATAGTATATATATAGTACAAAAAAGAATTATTTGATGGATGGCCAAATATCTCTCAAAGCAAACCCATCTGTTTTCATGATCAAATTGGAGTTAATGTGGACCATCACTAATTTTAGCTCTTTAATAAAACGACAAAAGGAATCAATTGAAAACGCGGAATTACATTTTCGTTCACGGACAATTGTTTTGACATTTAGTGCACTGTTCGACCCGTGATTTTGTTAAAAGGCTGCTGTAGAGTCGACTTCGCATGTGACTCTTACGCTCATCTAAATTTTCTCCTCACCCGCATGCTTCAAAACTAGCATTTTACATTCTACTCAGAGTCTTATATAACTTTTTTAGAGAGGTGGAAATTATAGATTTTAAAAAATAAATATTCTTTGTTTATAATTTTTTTTAAATAAATAAAAATCACATCATTATATAGATAGATTTATGGATAGATAATATGTCAATGGTTTCGGCCATATGCATACGAATGTTATTAATATATGGAAAATTAAAGCTGTGGCATGTGCTTCTCATTACATCATAATCTTAACAGCAAGAATGGCTCCCGTTTGTTTTATGTTAAGAGAAATGAGCGAATGCCTGCCAGAAAAATTAATGAATAAGTAATATCATCGTGTTTTATTTCCTTCCTTCCATACTAATTTCCTTTCTTAAATTATATAATTACATATATACACATTTTTCCTTCTTTGACAGAAATTCCTAAATGTTTGAAAGTAAAAGTTTAATCTAGCAGGGTAAGATTAATAAAATATTAAACTTGAGTTTGGTTCAACTAAAATATTTAGGCTTAAAAATTCAATTAGAGTTAAATCAAATTACAATTTTTTTTATACAAGCCAAAAAAATAAAGCGAACAACTCTAACATTTATATGAGTAATTTAACAGAAAATTGCATTAGTGCTAATTTGACAATTTTGCCAAAATATCAAAGTAGAATTTGGTGTTTTCTAAATTTTTCCCAAGGAAAGTGCACCAATAAGTGATGTTTATCATTTGTTTTAGTTAAATTTCACAGTTTAAACATCTGAAAATGTATTATTCCATCACTTACTACTGAGCTTTAGGGCATATTATAGGGCTTTGCTTGGGACTTTGGTTTACATCTTGCTTGGGACTTAGGAGCAACCAAAATAATTCTTGAGATAGACAGCATCTGCGCATATGAGTTAATTCGAGCGGATGGTAGTCAGGCACTCAACAACACTGCATTGGCGGATGAGATCAGTGAACTAATTTTATTTGTCTCATTAAATATTTTATTTTTTAAAAACATATTTGCTTTATTTGATTTATTGTTATCTATTACCTTTTTTGTAGTTCCGTTATTTAGTGTGCTAGAGGGTTCTTCAATATTTTAAGCTATACATAATATACACTTTTATGCCATACATGATATTACTTAGCTAGAATCATTGTTGTATTATATAATTTTTCTACTTTTAGATGAAAGAGACAATTTTTGACTAAATAAAATTTAATAGAGATGTTTTCTCTTTTTGTTTTTCAAGATTTTGGCATATATTTTTGAATCAATGATAACTTATTGTCTATTTTTTCTGAAAATTTTTAGACTAAATAGATTACAGCAAATTAATTCATATCTTGTTTACTTTTACTACTTTTTTTATTTAAATTTATTAAGAAATTTAAATTATTAATTAGATTCATTTTCACTATATTTATTTATTTTATTTAAATAAATTTGAATGACATCGAGTTAATTTAAACTCAAATTAGTAAATTGTTATTTAGATATAAAACATTAAATATTTTACTAGAAGCACAAGCAGCTTAAGCCAATATTGCAATATTTAAATTTGACTCAATTCATTATTTGAACAATTTAAATTTTAACTTGACTTGTTTAGAATTAATTAAATTTAAATATTTTAGGAGTAGAACTCGAATAGCTCATATTCTAAATAATTCAACTTACTTATTATATCCTACTTAGAAGGCACAATTTAGTGGCAAACAACTCAATGAGGCCCCAAAAATTTCAAACCAAAAAATTATTATAATGCTTATTATCTAGTTAATCATTGAGTGTTTTTTTTGGTATTATTACTTAATATACTTGGATAGATATTACTTTGTATATTTTAACACTAGAAATCAAACAATCAAAGGGGGTATTATTTTGATTTCAAATTGATTACTTTGTTTGTTATTTATATATGTTGATTAAAAACTAAGGAGAACTTAGGAAAATCAAGGGAATATGCTGCCAGAAATTCTACATGATAATATGAAAATAATGTATAACATTAAATAATTTTGTTAAATTAGAACATTGAATAATATGCAAATAATGTATCCCAATCAAATAATTACAACTTAATTTTTTTTTTGAAATAATAGGAAAATCTACAAAAATGGATAATGGAAGTGATGAGAAAACTATAAGCAAGTTTGATGAATCTACACAATGCAGCAAAAAGCATGAAGAATCTGCCCATAAATATGTTAATGGGCATTAGCACTAATTTACAATATAATGTTAATGTAGTTTAGTGTTAGTGTGACTAGATACATGTGAACCAACACCAAAATGCATGTAGAATCTGCTCAACAATATTATTAGAATAATAGACATTAATTTAGAATATAATATTGATGTGGATGGATAATTAATGCTAGTGTGACTAGATACAGTGATTATACTAGGACCCCAAAATTCAAAACATAACTTAGATGTATATCTGGAGCCATTGATTAAAGAATTACAGTTGTTGTGGGATATTGGTGTACAAACTTATGATGTGTCTAGGAAACAAAATTTTCAAATAAGAGCTGCATTACTCTGGACTATTCGTGATTTTCCAGCATATTCAATATTGTCTGGTTGGAATACAATAGGAAAATTAGCTTGTCCATATTGTATGGAACAATCAACTGCTTTTCATCTTCCTTGTGGTAGAAAAACTTCTTGGTTTGATAATCATAGGAAATTCTTACTACCCGATCATCAGTGACAGCTTAATAAAATTTGGTTCAAAAAGAATACAATCGAATTGTCTTCCCCTCCACTGATTAGGTCTGGGCAAGAGATTTTGCAGGAGATTAATGATTTTGGATTATTGAAAGTAACTGATCCTGATGCTGAAGAAGCAAATGGTCAAATTTCAAGAATTTGTGGTTGGAAAAAATGAAGTATTTTTTGGGATTTACCATATTGGAGTTCTCTTCTTATTATACGCAATTTAGACGTAATGCATATTGAGAAAAATATGTTTGAAAATGTCTTTAATATTGTTATGAATATAGAAGGAAAGACAAAAAATAATGCAAAATCAAGAGAGGATTTGAAAGTTTTTTTTGTAAATGAAGAGAATTGGAGAAAAATGTCACAACAGGGAAATATCCTAAAGCTTGTTACATATTAGATAAGCCCGAGAAGAAGATTCTTTGTCAATGGTTAAAAAATATCAATTTTTTGGATGGGTATGTTTCAAATTTGGGTCGATGTGTTGATATGAGAAAATATAAGTTATTTGGAATGAAGAGTCACGATTGTCATATTTTTATGCAACAATTATATCTCATTTCATTTCGCGAGTTGCTTCCAAATAATGTATGGCAAGCATTGACTGAATAGAGCTTTTTCTTTAAAGAACTTACTAGCACAAAGATGATAGTTCAAAACATGGAGAGGTTGGAAGCAAAAATTCCAATTATCCTGTGCAAATTAGAGCGAATCTTTCTTCTAAGCTTTTTTTATTCGATGGAACATCTTCCCATTCACTTGCCATATGAAGCATGTTTGGCAGGTCCTGTTCAATATAGATGGATGTATCCATTTGAAAGGTACATTACATATGAAGTGTGCTAAATATTTAAATTTTTTATTTCATCATAGTTAATAAAAATATTTATCCTGTAAATCTTTTAACATGTATTTGCGACATTTAAAACTTAGTGTTAAAAACAAAGCAAGAGTTGAGGGGTCAATTTATAATGCATACATAGTTGAAGAAGCATCAACATTTTGCTCCCATTACTTTGAGCCTCATGTTTATACACATGAGAGAAAAATGCCTCGTAACGATGATGGTGGTATTAAGGATGATATCGAAGGAAATTTATCAATATTTTCCTATCTGAGTTGATTTTTTGGTAGATTAAAAACTAGATGTTTGTCTCAACAAGAATACAAAGCAGTCCATATGTATATTTTACTTAATTGTGTAGAGGTTTAGCCTTATGTCAAGTAAGTTTATTTTACAATATAGAGGTGTATGATAGTGGTCGAACTGTGCTTCGTGTTGCCGGTGAGATGTAAAAATTTCAGGCCATTCTTTTTAATTGTGTTACATATAAATATATGTATATGTTTATTTAAATATGACTAGATTATTTTTAATATTTCAGCTTGCGGCCTTCTGGTCATTGTGCACGAAAGATCACCAAAATTTTTTATAAGAGGATTGACCCTGAAGGGACTAAATGGGCTAGAGTCACTGCTAAGACTAAGAGATTTTATTGCCAAGAGTTTAAGGTATCCAATCATGTAACTCTTTGTTGATAAATGATAAAACATGTATTTTTTTTTACCGTTATAAAGTATATTGAATGCTTTTATAGAAGAAATTTTCTTGGAATGAGAGGATCGAGTCCAACATTTACAAGGTTTGGCAGAGGAAAGAAGCCAAGCGATATACAAATATGCTTAGCTCTCTGAAGAAGAAGCGAGAGCGACCCATTTCCATTACTGAAGATATTTGGTAGCAATGGATCTAGTATTGGGACAAGCCAGAATTAGTAGCAGTGGCCCAACAACGGGCGAAGAATAGAAGAGGAAAACCTGATGGTCCAAGGCTCTCTACACATACTGGAGGATCTATCTCCCACACAGAGCATTGACGATGTCTAGTAAGTATAATAATGTAGTCAATTTTAGCATATACTTAAAAAATAATCTATATATGTTGCTTTTTAAGTAACTCTTATGATATTATTTATTGTTTAAAGGCATTTCAGAAGGGACGTGAGCCTACACCACATGAGTTGTTCTTGCATACCCATACGCGCAATCATGATGGCGAGACCTTTACAGACCAACGTTCCAAAAAAATTAATGTAAGTTTTTTTATTAAATCAAATATATATATATATATATTATGAGATACATAAATTTTCAAAGGTTTTATATTATTTATATTTTTGAAATGTTATTTCAGGATCGGATTGTTAGTATTCACGAGAAACTAAGTCAAAATTCTGAGAGTATTGATGAGTCATAGCTTTTCCATGATGCTGTTGGCAGATCTGCAAAAGAACGAGTGTATGGACTTGGTTCTTAAGCTTCTGGCTATTATGGATCTCCTTCATCCTCTCATTCTTCAGGAACTTCATGTTTTGCATTTGAGTCTGCACTGTAACACCTCATCTTAGCCTACGTTTATAGACCAAGATGGACTGTTATCTCATGGTGGTTGTGTCTTAATATTTTACTTAGCCAATTTTATGTGCAGATTTTAAAAAAATTTTGCTATAACCTCCCCTAAAAATGGAGGTCCTAAGTGTCGCCAAAACTGATTTTTTTTTATTTTTGAAAACAAATTTAATCTCAATCAAACAATCGCAATACTCCTCAAACACTTCTATATTCATCACCCTTATATCCTCCACCAAATCCTGCACTAAAACTTTACACTTCTATACTTGCATACATAAGTGCTAAATCCCCATAAGATTTACTAGATTACTAGCATTGTACGTGTTCTAGCTTTTCAGTATAATACATTTATTTGCTAGATTATACAAGCTTATGTACATGCCATATTGCTACAATCAATCATATCCAAACTCATATCCAAAGTAGTAGTCAAGGCCAGCTGCGCAGGACATGCTGCAAACTCGTCTCCTCGTTTAACCTACGAGTTTAGAGGGAAACTAAACTCGCTAAGCAATTGCTTAGTGGGTACTTAAATCATTGCAATAAATAAGTAAAATGAAAGAATGACTTGAACATACATTTATATACTTTAAATAATTGAAAGGAATAAATACAAAACACAGAAGGTAAAAAGGCTTCACTGAATAATTTGAATTTAAATCATTTTTCTTGCTTTTATCATTTTGGTTGCTCTACTGGTTTAACAGAACATCAACGGATAAGGTACGAGTCATGATAAATATATCTCATCATGGTGAGATATTACAGGATGATATGCGTCATGGTGCATATTTCATCATCCTTCATCATAATTCTTGCACATGTGTTAATAGCCATTGTTCATTGAATCATTGATCATGTCATTGTAATCATCGGCCTTCAGCCGGAATATCATGTCATGTCATGAGCAGTACTGCAATAATAGTATGATGCATCATACCCTTATCTCAAGGGTTCTGTCATAACCAAGTAGAGCATAAATAATTTATTAATTAATTTGATCATGATATTCAATAAGCCATGATTTTTCCATAATGCATGTATTGTCGGAATAGTTTGTCATGATGCCTTTCTGATCATTTTCAATTCTCCTTCATGTCATTTTATATGATTTAACATCAATCCATATCATAATATTCAAGTTTTAACACATTTAGAAAAAATGACCAAATGAATAGTGGCGCGGAGTGTAAAATCGGCAACACAATGGTGCGCGTCAACTAAATGGTAAAATCTGTTTTTACTGTTGACAATCAGTCAACTTTGGCAACAGTTTTGACCAAGTAAACAAACTTATTTTTGGCTGAATTTTTGTAGGAAAACTCTTTCATAAGTTAACTAAATGCATGTAAAATTTCATGGAAAAATTCCTTCGTTTTCCCCTTCAACGGACTGCCCAAGAATGGTGCCCAAAAGGGACCATTCGGCCCAATTTTCAAAACTTGAAGAAAATTCATTTTTTCTTGAAAAATTGATTTTTAGACTCCTTTTGTGATACCATTGAAGGACTAAGGGTCCCTCTTTCAAAAATCAAACCAAAGGGGTGATTAAAAGTTCATCAAAGTTTATGGATAATTGAGCAAATTTAGCTAGTTTGTTTTGTTTTCATTCTTTTCACAATCAATTGATTACAAATGGTTCAAGAGCACTTTCTCACATATTTACTACACATAATAATATCATTTCAAAACCATTTCAAAAGTCCCATAATGCAAAATAAGTGAATTAATTGAAAAGGCAATGATTTAAGTACCAAACCTTAATTCTTTTCACTTGTTTCTAGTTCTTTTATGCCTTCTTTGCTTCCTTCTCTCTCACTACTTGATTTCCTATAATTTTCATAAAATCCTTGTCAAGAACATAATAAAATTTAAGTGCTTTATGCCTTATTTTGCTAACTAATACTACTAGTCATCCTTTTTATCCTTAATCTTATATGTGCAAATCATCTCTTTCACTTTCTCTTCAACTTCTTAAATTTTCTATAATCATCATATTTATTCTTTCATTTGTATCTTGCAAATAATATAACCAATGAAAGAAATAGGACCATAGATGAATTTTCTTACCTTAAAGTCTTATTCTCCACCCAAGTTTGAAACCAAAATTAGCTACTTGAAATACAATCTCTCTCTCTTTTCCCTTTCTCTTCAATTCGGCCAAGCAAGAATAAAGAGAGCTCTTGGCTTTTATTTATTTGGTGTTCTCTCCTCCAAATGGCAGCCAAGAGAGGTTAAGATGTGATGGTGTAAGTGTTGATTTCCCATTGGTACACTTAAGTGGGAAAATGGCTAATTCTCATTGGTCCAAATGTCTCTTTCTTTTATTTATTAAAAACCCAAACCCTTGGACTTTTTTTTAATTATATTTTGGCCCCTCAACCTCCTTGTGCTGTAATTTTATGGTCTAAGATGTGAAAAGACCAAAATACCCTCCAGCAATTACTCGTTCGTAACTTTTAAACTGCGCACTTCCGCCGAATGCTGTGGTACACTTTTAGACTCATTTTTTCCTCTATTTTTCATTTTTAAGATCCATTATTACTTTCGAGACACTTTTGAAAATGACCATGATGCCCCTGGTCAAAATCCCCTATATCTTCCAAACCGTACGTTTTTGGGAAAAATCATGTCGCGCCGTTGCTACCCGATTTTTCTCTACTTTCCATTTCTGGAGTTTGTTATATGCACTATTAAGGACCTCCGGAATAACTTTTGGTAATTACAGTCACCTCCACAAAACTTTGCAATCTTTTCAAATAGGTCCTTTCGGTTCTACAGAACTTCCCTTCACTTCGTGTTCTTTGGTGGTTACTTGAGATAGCTCCACTTACTGTACGCGGATGTACTGTACATGAATGTACTGTACATATGTACAAATTGGGTCGTGACATTTCTTCCCCTCTAAAATTTATGCTTCGTCCCGAAGCTGGTCAGTTGTAAACAAGTGCGGGTATTGCTGCTTCATAGCTTCTTTTCTTTCCCAGGTTGCCTCTTCTACCTTATGATTTTTCCACAATACCTTAACCAGAGGAATTTTCTTATTTCTCAATTCTTTGACTTTTCGAAAAAATTTTCTTTCTTATGTCAAAAATTTCTTCCCAACCTATGAATAAGCCGAGGAGGAATGCTACATCGGAATACGAGCTCTGGTTATGTCAGCTTACTTAATGTTCCTTATAAAAATTTACCAAAAATTTTGACGGAGTCTCCCTTAAAATTCTAGGTCCCAAGTGTCGACAAAACTGATTTTTCTTATTTTTGAAAAACATTTTGTTTCACAATTCAACTCAAGCACACTCCCAATAATCCACCCTTATAACCTCAACTACAATCCTGCAAAAAGAATTCACACTTCTATATTCACAACCAAACTCAATTTAAAACCATACAGTTATTATACCTTACTAGATTTACATGCTACATCAAGTTATCTCTTTGTATTGTTCAAATAAGTACATGCCAGTTTCTAATACCAAAATACAAAATGAAGAGCACCACCTAAGTTTGTTGATGACCGACAGATCGCAGGACTCCTCTGCTAGCTACTGGCTCATTGCTAATAGCCTACGAGTTTAGAAGAAACTAAACTCGCTAAGCATTGCTTAGTTTGGTACTTTAACTAATTGTTTGTTCATTTTCTTGAAATTTTTCTATTTTAGAATTAGTGAAATGTTGTGACTTGTATGATTTTTAATTAAATATAGAAAAACGTTCTTGAAGTAAATTTTTGATATGTTGTGCCTCAATGCGTCTAGAATTACTAAAAAATATTTTGAGTTGAATTCGGAATGGTTATGATTATGGAAAAATTATTTCTGTTAGACCTGCTCTAAGAGGTACTTTGACTGAGACAGCCATGTTTCTGGATTTTTAATAAAATTTAAAAAAATAATCTTCAATTGAATTTTGGATATGTTGTTATTTGGTGAGTCTAGTATTTGAGAAAAATAATTTGGACCACATTGATTGAATTTAATTTACGGAATTCACAAAATTCAGAACTGCTGCCAGGATGCGGGGCAACTGGAGCAGTTTGGTTGAGTGAACTACTTGGCCAAGATTTTGTGTCCAGTTTGATCTGAAATTTTAAAGGAATGATTTTAAGATGTAAAACTAAATTATTTAAAAATTTTAGAGTTTTTAGTCAAGTAGATTATTTTATACAATTTGTCAAAATAAGGATCAAGTTGAGTCCAAAACCAGAATTTACTATTCATATGGTCATTTTGCTAATATTCATTTGGTCATTTTTCAAAAGTAATCCAATTGATTCCTTATGCATATAAATGAGCATAATATGTTATTAAAATGACAAAATATGATATTTCACGTTGAAATAATATAAGAAACATAAGTCGATAATTGTATAATGCATATTCGATTAAGAAATGGCATGAAAATTTTGGCTCCACTGGGTATCTGGGATAGTACTGAGTATGGTAAGGGTATGATATATCATACTATATGCAGTGCTTCTTTAATATAGGACTTCAGTCCGAGTTATATAGGGTGACGACCCGAGCTATATAGGACTTCGGTCCGAGTTATATAGGGCAATCGCCCGAGTTATATAGGACTCCGGTCCGAGGGCTTCGGCCACAGATTCCACAGGGCTTGGTCCGCAATTTTTTTTAGGGCCACAGCCATAGAATATATATACAGTTGTTTCAGTTAGTTCCTTACCATACGTTAGTCTACCAAATTACCTTGTGGAGCGAACTGATAAAATGATAATAACTGAATATATGACATATATGGATTATTTTTACTGTGATATTATTTTTAAATACGACTCATTACTTTTAAAAGTGCATTATGTTTTTATTATTTATTTAACTGTCACATTCCAAAGTTTAGGTAGTCGAGTATTAGGCAAGAAGGACATAAATAAGTGGTCAAATAGAGGCTCGAGATAGTAAAAAACAAAATCAGTGTGTAAAGGAGGCCCGTGAAGTCGACGGGACCTAAAGATAATTTTTTGAAAGGTCGAGGACCTAAGAGTAATTTTTTGAAAAGTTGTGTCGGTTCTTAATAGTGACCCTAACGGATTCCATAAATGTGTTCTCGGGATTAATCGGGTCATAACCGTGAGTTTTAATTTTTTCCGAAAACGCACGGTTTAAAAGTTACAATCGATTAATCGCTGGAGGGTATTTTGGTATTTTCACACCCTAGACTATAAAATTATAGCACAAGAAAGTTGAGGGGGGGGGGTCAAAATATGAATAAAAGAAAGCCTAATGGCTTGCCAAATAAATAAATAAAAGAAAGAGATATTTGGACTAATGAAAATCAGCCATTTTCCCACTTAAGTGTACCAATGGGAAATCAACACTTACACCAACACATCTTAACCTCTCTTGGCTGCCATTTGGATCAAAATAAGCTAAGGAAAGAATATAAAAGCCCTGTCTTACATGGTGAACTCGTCCAAACCATAAGAGAAGGAAGAAGGAGGTGATTTTTCCAAAGTTTAAGGCTTTTGGTTGAAGATTTTGGTGACAAACAAGATTATAAGGTAAGAGAAACCTATCTCTAGTTTTAATTTCATGGATTAATGGTTAATTTAAGAGATTAAAATTAGGGTTCATGTAGCTAGATTTGGAGAAAATTCAAGAAATAATTATTTGAAGGATTTGATGAAAGAAATAATGGTGTTTAATGCTGAAAATAAGCTAGCAACCATTAGAAACATCATAAGATAAGACTATGTCTATACCTAGGGTTCTTACCTTTGTATATGACATGTTAAATTCATAGGAAATCAAGGAGATTAGAGAGGAAAGGAAGTGAAATAGATAAGAAGAGCAAGGAAAAGCAAGGTTTGGTACTTTAACTAATTGTTTGTTCATTTTCTTGAAATTATTCTGTTTTAGAATTAGTGAAATGCTGTGACTTGTGTGATTTTTAATTAAATATAGAAACATGTTCTTGAAGTGGATTTTTGATATGTTGTGTCTCAATGCGTCTAGAATGACTGAAAAATATTTTGAGTTAAATTCGGAATGGTTATTATTATGAAATAATTATTTATGTTAGACCTGCTCTAAGAGGTACCTTGACTGAGACAGCCTTGTTCCAGATTTTTAATAAAATTTAGAAAAAATGAACTTCAATTGAATTTTGGATATGTTGTTTTTTAGTGAGTCTAGTATTTTAGAAAAATAATTTGGAACCACATTGATTGAATTTAATTTACGGAATTCACAAAATTCAGAACTGCTGCCAGGATGCAGGGCAACTGGAGCAGTCTGGTTGGGTGAACTACTTGACCAAGATTTTGTTTCCAGTTTGATCTGAATTTTTAAAGGAATGATTTTAAGATGTAAAAATAAATTTTGTAAAAATTTTAGAGTTTTTAGTCAAGTAAATTATTTTATACAACTTTTCAAAATAAGGATCAAGTTGAGTCCAAAACCAGAATTTACTATTCATATGGTCATTTTGCTAATATTCATTTGGTCATTTTTCAAAAGTAATCCAATTGATTCCTTATGCATATAAATGAGAATAATATGTTATTAAAATGAAAAAATATGATATTTCACATTATAATAATATAAGAAACATAAGTCGATAATTGTATAATGCATATTCGATTAAGAAATGACATGAAATTTTTTGGCTCCACTGGGTATCTGGGATAGTACTGAGTAGGGTAAGGGTATGATATATCATACTATATGCAGTGCTGCTTTAATATAGGACTTCGGTCCGAGTTATATAGGGTGACGACCCAAGCTATATAGGACTTCGGTCTGAGTTATATAGGGCAATCGCCCGAGTTATATAGGACTCCGGTCCAAGGGCTTCGGTCACAGATTCCACAGGGCTTGGTCAGCAATTTTTTAGGGCCACAACCACAGAATATATATACAGTTGTTTCAGTTAGTTCCTTACCATACGTTAGTCTACCAAATTACCTTGTGGAACGAACTGATAAAATGATAATAACTGAATATATGACATGTATGGATTGTTTTTACTGTGATATTATTTTTCAATACGACTCATTGCTTTTAAAAGTGTATTATGCTTTTATTATTTATTTTTCATAATTAGTTAAAGTACCCACTAAGCAATGCTTAGCGAGTTTAGTTTCTTCTAAACTCGCAGGCTATTAGCAAGGAGTCAGTAGCGAGCAGAGGAGTCCTGCGATCTATCGGTCATCAACAAACTTAGGTGGTGCTCTTCATTTTGTATTTTGGTATTAGAAACTGGCATGTACTTATTTGAACAATACAAAGAGATAACTTGATGTAGCATGTAAATCTAGTAATGTATAATAACTGTATGGTTTTAAATTGAGTTGGGTTGTGAATATAGAAGTGTGAATTCTTCTTGCAGGATTGTAGTTGAGGTTATAAGGGTGGATTATTGGGAGTGTGCTTGAGTTGAATTGTGAAACAAAATATTTTTCAAAAATAAGAAAAATCAGTTTTGTCGACACTTGGGACACAATTTCTAGGCGAACCTCTGGCAAAATTTCAGTAAAAGTAAAACTAAAATTTGACTAAGTAACATTAGGTTAGTGTGGCGCCTCTACTCGGCTTACACACATAGGCCAGGAATGGGTGTTACAATTTTTGGTATCAGAGTCAGGTTTAGTCGATTCTGGAAGATAGGTAGTAAGTAAGTAACTATGTGCGTCATATAAGATAAAGTAAGGAGAAAGTTATATGATGAATAGGTAGATGTACATGCCAGATAGGAATTGATAATCGAGTTATATGTTGATGAATTAAGCAGATAGCTATTTATGTCAATGTAGGATGTCTCTAGATTCGTGGCAAGCTATGGAACGAAACGTAAGAATCATGCATGAATAAGTAAGTTTCGGGGCGAAACTTAAATTAAGGGAGGTAGAACAAACATATCTCGTCATGGTGAGATATTACAGGATGATATGCGTCATGGTGCATATTTCATCATCCTTCATTATAATTCTTGCACATGTGCTAATAGCCATTATTCATTGAATCATTGATCATGTCATTGTAATCATCGGCCTTCAGCCGGAATATCATGTCATGTCATGAGCAGTACTGCAATAATAGTATGATGCATCATACCCTTATCTCAAGGGTTCTGTCATAACCAATTAGAGCGTAAACAATTTATTAATTAATTTGATCATGATATTCAATAAGCCATGATTTTTCCATAATGCATGTATTGTCGGAATAGCTTGTCATGATGCCTTTATGATCATTTCCAATTCTCCTTCATGTCATTTTATATGATTTAACATCAATCCATATCATAATATTCAAGTTTTAACACATTTAGAAAAAATGACCAAATGAATAGTGGCACGGCGCGTAAAATCGGCAACACAATGGCGCGAGTCAACTAAATGGTAAAATATGTTTTTACTGCTGAAAATCAGTCAACTTTGGCAATAGTTTTGACCAAGTAAACAAACTTATTTTTGGTTAAATTTTTGCAAGAAAACACTTTCATAAGTTAACTAAATGCATGTAAAATTTCATGGGAAAATTCCTTCGTTTGCCCCTTCAACGGACTGCCCAAAATGAAAGCTACAGAATGGTGCCCAAAAGGGACCATTCGGCCCAATTTTCAAAACTTGAGGGAAATTCATTTTTTTCTTGCAAAATTGATTTTTAGACTCCTTTTGTGATACCATTGAAGGACTAAGGGCCCATAACCCACAGGTCCCAGGATCGAAACCTGGCTCTGATACCACAAATTGTAACACCCCTTCCCGACCTATGAATAAGCAGAGGAGGAATGCTACATCGGAATACGAGCTCTGGTTATGTCAGCTTACTTAATGTTCCTTATAAATATTTTCCAAAAATTTGACAAAGTCTCCCTTAAAATTCTAGGTCCCAAGTGTCGACAAAACTGATTTTTCTTATTTTTGAAAAACATTTTGTTTCACAATTCAACTCAAGCACACTCCCAATAATCCACCCTTATAACCTCAACTACAATCCTGCAAGAAGAATTCACACTTCTATATTCACAACCCAACTCAATTTAAAACCATACAGTTATTATACATTACTAGATTTACATGCTACATCAAGTTATCTCTTTATATTGTTCAAATAAGTACATGCCAGTTTCTAATACCAAAATACAAAATGAAGAGCACCACCTAAGTTTATTGATGACCGACAGATCGCAGGACTCCTCTGCTTGCTACTGGCTCCTTGTTAATAACCTACGAGTTTAGAAGAAACTAAACTCGCTAAGCATTGCTTAGTTTGATACTTTAACTAATTGTTTGTTCATTTTCTTGAAATTTTTCTGTTTTACAATTAGTAAAATGCTGTGACTTGTATGATTTTTAATTAAATATAGAAAAATTATCTCGAGTTGAATTTTTGATATGTTGTGTATAAATTAGTCTAGAATGACGAAAAAATATTTTGAGTTGAATTCGGAATGGTTATGATTATGGAAAAATTATTTCTGTTAGACCTGCTCTAGGAGGTACCTTGACTGAGACAGCCATGTTTCTGGATTTTTAATAAACTTTAGAAAAATAATCTTTAATTGAATTTTTTATATGTTGTTGTTTAGTGAGTCTAGTATTTGATAAAAATAATTTGGAACCACATTAATTAAATTTAATTTACGAAATTCACAAAATTCAGAACTGCTGCCAGGATGCAGGGCAACTGGAGCAGTCTGGTTGGGTGAACTACTTGACCGAGATTTTGTGTCCAGTTTGATCTGAAATTTTAAAGGAATGATTTTAAGATGTAAAACTAAATTCTATAAAAATTTTAGAGTTTTTAGTCAAGTAGATTATTTTATACAATGTTTCAAAATAAGGATCAAGTTGAGTCCAAAACCAGAATTTACTATTCATATGGTCATTTTGCTAATATTCATTTGGTCATTTTTCAAAAGTAATCCAATTGATTCCTTATGCATATAAATGAGCATAATATGTTATTAAAATGACAAAATATGATATTTCACGTTGAAATAATAATATGATATTTTCCGAAAACGCATAGTTTGGAAGATATAGGGGATTTTGACCAGGGGCATCATGGTCATTTTTAAAAGTATCTCGAAAGTAATAATGGATCTCAAAAATGAAAAGTAGAGGAAAAACTGAGTCAAAAAGTGTACCACAGCATTTGGCGGAAGTGCGCGGTTTAAAAGTTACGAACGAGTAATCGCCGGAGGGTATTTTGGTCTTTTCACATCTTAGACCATAAAATTACAACACAAGGAGGTTGAGGGGCCAAAATATAATTAAAAGAAAGTCCAAGGGCTTGGGTTTTAAATAAATAAAAGAAAGAGACATTTGGACCAATGAGAATTAGCCATTTTCCTACTTAAGTGTACCAATGGGAAATCAACACTTACACCATCACATCTTAACCTCTCTTGGCTGCCATTTGGAGGAGAGAACACCAAATAAATAAAAGCCAAGAGCTCTCTTTGTTCTTGCTTGGCTGAATTGAAGAGAAAGGGAAAAGAGAGAGAGATTGTTTTTCAAGTAGCTAATTTTGGTTGCAAACTTGGGTGGAGAATAAGACTTTAAGGTAAGGAAATTCATCTATGGTCCTATTTCTTTCATTGGTTATATTATTTGCAAGATACAAACGAAAGAATAAATATGATGATTATAAAAAATTTAAGAAGTTGAAGAGAAAGTGAAAGAGATAATTTGCACATATAAGATTAAGGATAAAAAGGATGACTAGTAGTATTGGTTAGCAAAATAAGGCATGAAGCACTTAAATTTTATTATGTTCTTGACATGGATTTTATGAAAATTATAGGAAATCAAGAAGTGAGAGAGAAGGAAGCAAAGAAGGCATAAAAGAACTAGAAACAAGTGAAAAGAATTAAGGTTTGGTACTTAAATCATTACTCTTTTCAATTAATTCACATATTTTGCACCATGGGACTTTTGAAATGGTTTTGAAATGATGTTATTATGTGTAGTAAATATGTGGAAAAGTGCTCTTGAACCATTTGTAATCAATTGATTGTGAAAAGAATGAAAACAAAACAAACTAGCTAAACTTTGATGAACTTTTAATCACCCCTTTGGTTTGATTTTTGAAAGAGGGACCCTTAGTCCTTCAATGGTATCACAAAAGGAGTCTAAAAATTGATTTTGCAAGAAAAAAATGAATTTCCCTCAAGTTTTGAAAATTGGGCCGAATGGTCCTTTTTGGGCACCATTCTGCAGCTTTCATTTTGGGCAGTCCGTTGAAGGGGCAAACGAAGGAATTTTATTGACATGACATGATATTCCGGCTAAAGGCCGATGATTATAATGACATGATCAATGATTCAATGAACAATGGCTATTAGCACATGTGCAAGAATTATGATGAAGGATGATGAAAAATGCACCATGACGCATATCATCCTGTAATATCTCACCATGATGAGATATATTTATAATGACCCGTGCCTTATTCGTTGATGTTCTGTTAAACCAGTAGAGCAACCAAAATGATAAAAGCAAGAAAAATTATTTAAATTCAAATTATTTAGTGAAGCCTTTTTACCTTCTGTGTTTTGTATTTATTCCTTTCAACTATTTAAAGTATATAAATGTATGTTCAAATCATTCTTTCATTTTATTTATTTATTGCAATGATTTAAGTACCCACTAAGCAATTGCTTAGCGAGTTTAGTTCCTTTTAAACTCGTAGGTTAAACGAGGAGACGAGATTGCAGCATGTCCTGCGCAGCTGGTCTTGACTACTACTTTGGGTAGGAGTTTGGATATGATTGATTGTAGCAATATGGCATGTACATAAGATTGTATGATCTAGCAAATAAATGTATTATACTAAAAAGCTAGAACACATACACTGCTAGTAATCTAATAAATCTTATTTGGATTTAGCACTTATGTATGCAAGTATAGAACTGTAAAGTTTTAGTGCAGGATTTGGTGGAGGATATAAGCGTGATGAATATAGAAGTGTTTGAGGAGTGTTGCGATTGTTTGATTGAGATCAAAATTGTTTTCAAAAATCAAAAAAATCAGTTTTGGCGACACTTCGGACCTCCATTTTTAGTGGAGGTTATGGCAAAATTTTTCATCAAGTTATCTCTTTTTATTGTTCAAATAAGTACATGCCAGTTTCTAATACCAAAATACAAAATGAAGAGCACCACCTAAGTTTGTTGATGACCGACAGATCGCAGGACTCCTCAGCTCGCTACTGACTCCTTGCTAATAGCCTACGAGTTTAGAAGAAACTAAACTCGCTAAGCATTGCTTAGTGGGTACATTAACTAATTACGAAAAATAAATAATAAAAGCATAATGCACTTTTAAAAGCAATGAGTCGTATTGAAAAATAATATCACAGTAAAAACAATCCATACATGTCATATATTCAGTTATTATCATTTTATCAGTTCGCTCCACAAGGTAATTTGGTAGACTAACGTATGGTAAGGAACTAACTGAAACAACTGTATATATATTCTGTGGCTGTGGCCGAAGCCCTCGGACCGGAGTCCTATATAACTCGGGCGATTGCCTATATAACTCGGACCGAAGTCCTATATTAAAGCAGCACTGCATATAGTATGATATATCATACCCTTACCCTACTCAGTACTATCCCAGATACCCAGTGGAGCCAAAATTTTCATGTCATTTCTTAATCGAATATGAATTATACAATTATCGATTTATGTTTCTTATATTATTTCAACGTGAAATATTATATTTTGTCATTTTAATAATATATTATGCTCATTTATATGCATAAGGAATCAATTGGATTACTTTTGAGAAATGACCAAATGAATATTAGCAAAATGACCATATGAATAGTAAATTCTGGTTTTGGACTCAACTTGATCCTTATTTTGAAAAATTGTATAAAATAATATACTTGACTAAAAACTCTACAATTTTTACAGAATTTATTTTTACATCTTAAAATCATTCTTTTAAAATTTCAGATCAAACTGGATACGAAATCTTGGTCAAGTAGTTCACCCAACCAGACTGCTCCAGTTGCCCTGCATCCTGGCAGCAGTTCTGAATTTTACGAATTCCGTAAATTTATTTCAATCAATGTGGTTCCAAATTATTTTTTTCAAATACTAGACTCACTAAAAAACAACATATCCAAAACTCAATTGAAGATCATTTTTTCTAAATTTTATTAAAAATCCGGAAACATGGCTGTCTCAATCAAGGTACCTCCTAGAGCAGGTCTAACAAAAATAATTTTTCATATTCATAACCTTTCTTAATTCAACTCAAAATATTTTTCAGTCATTCTAGACGCATTGAGGCACAACATATCAAAAATTTAATTCAAGACCATTTTTCTATATTTAATTAAAAATCACACAAGTCACAGCATTTCACTAATTCTAAAACAGAAAAATGTCAAGAAAATGAACAAATAATTAGTTAAAGTACCAATCCTTGCTTTTCCGTGCTCTTCTTGTCTATTTCACTTCCTTTCCTCTCTAATATCCTTAATTTCCTATGAATTTAACATGTCACATATACAAAGGTAAGAACCCTAGGTATAGACATAGTCTTATCTTATGATTTTTCTAATGGTTGCTAGCTTATTTTCACCATTAAACATCATCATTTCTTTCATCAAATCCTTCAAATAATTATTTCTTGAATTTTCTCCAAATCTAGCTACATGAACCCTAATTTCAATCTCTTAAATTAACCATTAATCCATGAAACTAAAACTAGAGATAGGTTTCTCTTACCTTATAATCTTGTTTGTCACCAAAATCTTCAACCAAAAGCCTTAAACTTTGGAAAAATCACCTCCTTCTTCCTTCTCTTATGGTTTGGACGAGTTCACCATGTAAGAGAGGGCTTTTATATTCTTTTCTTAGCTTATTTTGATCCAAATGGCAGCCAATAGAGGTTAAGATGTGTTGGTGTAAGTGTTGATTTCCCATTGGTACACTTAAGTGGGAAAATGACTAATTTTCATTGGTCCAAATGTCTCTTTCTTTTATTTATTTATTTGGCAAGCCATTAGGATTCCTTTTATTCATATTTTGACCCCCTCAACTTTCTTGTGCTATAATTTTATAGTCTAGGGTGTGAAAATATCAAAATACCCTCCAGCGATTAATCGATTGTAACTTTTAGTTGTTTATTTGTGTCTTAGCTAGATGTATAACTTGAAATTACTCAATTTGGAGTTGTACAAAATAAGATATGATGGATTTAGTAGACAATGTGCAAGCTGCCTCAGGACAGCATAGTCGGCTTGACGTCGAAGGACCATCAAAAATCATATATAGCTCAGATCGACCTGAAATTTTGATACAATGTAGCCCTGGATGTCTAGTTTCAGTGGGAATAAGAATTACTTAATTTGGAGTTGTGAGTAAAAAGATATTAATAAAGAAAGAAAGCAAGGTCAGGAAGGAATATCAAAAGGACCTAAGTGAAAATTTCTCAAAAGTTAGGGGCAACTATGTAAATTTAAAAATTAAGAGTCGGAAGTTCTTAGTAGTGCCCATATCCGACCCCAAAAGAATATTCTCGAGATTAATCAGGTCATAACCGTGGGTTTCAATTTTTTCCGAAAACACATGGTTTAAAAGTTACAATCGATTAATCGCTGGAGGGTATTTTGATATTTTCACACCCTAGACTATAAAATTATAGCACAAGAAAGTTGAGGGGGGGGTCAAAATATGAATAAAAGAAAGCCTAATGGCTTGCCAAATAAATAAATAAAAGAAAGAGATATTTGGACTAATGAAAATCAGCCATTTTCCCACTTAAGTGTACCAATGGGAAATCAACACTTACACCAACACATCTTAACCTCTCTTGGCTGCCATTTGGATCAAAATAAGCTAAGGAAAGAATATAAAAGCCCTGTCTTACATGGTGAACTCGTCCAAACCATAAGAGAAGGAAGAAGGAGGTGATTTTTCCAAAGTTTAAGGCTTTTGGTTGAAGATTTTGGTGACAAACAAGATTATAAGGTAAGAGAAACCTATCTCTAGTTTTAATTTCATGGATTAATGGTTAATTTAAGAGATTGAAATTAGGGTTCATATAGCTAGATTTGGAGAAAATTCAAGAAATAATTATTTGAAGGATTTGATGAAAGAAATAATGGTGTTTAATGCTGAAAATAAGCTAGCAACCATTAGAAACATCATAAGATAAGACTATGTCTATACCTAGGGTTCTTACCTTTGTATATGTGATGTTAAATTTCATAGGAAATCAAGGAGACAAGGAAGGAAAGGAAGTGATATAGATAAAGAACTAAGAAAAAGCAAGGTTTGGTACTTTAACTAATTGTTTGTTCATTTTCTTGAAATTTTTCTGTTTTAGAATTAGTGAAATGTTGTGACTTATGTGATTTTTAATTAAATATAGAAAAATGTTCTTGAAGTGAATTTTTGATATGTTGTGCCTCAATGTGTCTAGAATGACTAAAAAATATTTTAAGTTGAATTTGGAATGGTTATGATTATGAAAAAATTATTTCTGTTAGACCTGCTCTATGAGGTACCTTGACTGAGACAGCCATGTTTCCGAATTTTTAATAAAATTTAGAAATCGAGGAGAAATGCTACATCGGAATACGAGCTCTAGTTATGTCAGCTTACTTAATGTTCCTTATAAATATTTTCCAAAAATTTTGACGGAGTCTCCCTTAAAATTCTAGGTCCCAAGTGTCGACAAAACTGATTTTTCTTATTTTTTGAAAAATATTTTGTTTCACAATTTAACTCAAGCACACTCCCAATAATCCACCCTTATAACCTCAACTGCAATCCTGCAAGAGAAATTCACACTTCTATATTCACAACCCAACTCAATTTAAAACCATATAGTTATTATACATTACTAGATTTACATGCTACATTAAGTTATCTCTTTGTATTGTTCAAATAAGTACATGCCAGTTTCTAATACCAAAATATAAAATGAAGAGCACCACCTAAGTTTATTGATGACCGACAGATCGCAGGACTCCTCTGCTCGCTACTGGCTCCTTATTAATAACCTACGAGTTTAGAAGAAACTAAACTCGCTAAGCATTGCTTAGTGGGTACTTTAACTAATTACGAAAAATAAATAATAAAACCATAATGCAATTTTAAAAGCAATGAGTCGTATTGAAAAATAATATCACAGCAAAAACAATCCATATATGTCATATATTCAGTTATTATCATTTTATCAGTTCGCTCCACAAGGTAATTTGGTAGACTAACGTATGGTAAGGAACTAATTGAAACAACTGTATATATATTCTGTGGCTGTGGCCCTAAAAAATTGCGGACCAAGCCCTGTGGAATCTGTGGCCGAAGCCCTCGGACCGGAGTCCTATATAACTCGGGCGATTGCCCTATATAACTCGGACCGAAGTCCTATATAGCTCGGGTCGTCACCCTATATAACTCGGACCGAAGTCCTATATTAAAGTAGAACTGTATATAGTATGATATATCATACCCTTACCCTACTCAGTACTATCCCAGATACCCAGTGGAGCCAAAATTTTCATGCCATTTCTTAATCGAATATGCATTATATAATTATCGACTCATGTTTCTTATATTATTTCAACGTGAAATATCATATTTTGTCATTTTAATAACATATTATGCTCATTTATATGCATAAGGAATCAATTGGATTGCTTTTGAAAAATGACCAAATGAATATTAGCAAAATGACTATATGAATAGTAAATTCTGGTTTTGGACTCAACTTGATCCTTATTTTGAAAAATTGTATAAAATAATCTACTTGACTAAAAACTCTAAAATTTTTACAGAATTTAGTTTTACATCTTAAAATCATTCCTTCAAAATTTCAGATTAAACTGGACACAAAATCTTGGTCAAGTAGTTTACCCAACCAGACTGCTCCAGTTGCCCTGCATCTTGGCAAACTTTGGTTTATGGTATTTTTGATGTTGATGCTTAAAAGTATTGATTGAGTTTAAAATAAATGTTTGAGTTATGTTCTTGGTTTCTTATGGCAATTGAGTTGGTTAAATTTAATTTAAACCAAGTGTTTTGAGAAAAATTTTGGCAAGTTGATTTGATGAACTTTAATTAGTTGATTTAAGTTAAACATGCAAAAGTTGTCAAAGGGAAGTGTTTGAATCTTCACTTTATCATTAAAGAAGCCTTCATATTTATTTGAAAAAGAAAAATAGACTATCCCATGTATTTCATATGTTTGGGCCGAAATGGTTTCAAAATGGCAGATTTCTGGACCTAATTTTGGGCAGCCAGTTGAGGCAGTAAACGATGGAATTTTTCAACAAAATTTTACATGCAATTAGTCAACATATGAAATAAGTTTTTTGTAAACTTTCAGCCAAAAATAAGATCATTTACCTGGTCAAATACATGACTGAAATGGACTAAAATTTTTACAAAAATCCAGATTTTACTATTCATTTGGTCATGCCATTTTGCGTTGCCGATTTTACGTGCCACGACACTATTTATTTGGTCAATTTGTGACCTTTTGAGGAATGCTTTAAAATGTTTGATATGTTTATTATGGATGTTAAATATGTGAAAAAGGGTAATGGTTTGACTGAAGAATGTGGTGCGCGGCGTAAATGGCAAAGCGCGACGGGATTTAAAATGATTTCTCGAATCATTCTAAAAAGAAGTTTGAGACTTAAATTGAATCGTTTTAACCTTTATGCTCTACTGGGTAGTTGGGGGTGGTAGATAAGGGTATGGTGCACTATACTAACTTATGCAGTACTGCTTGATATTGTGATTGAATTGTTATGATCTAAACTCAATGGTGAGGGCCATTGGGGGCCAATGGTGAGGGCCATTGGTTATAACCAGGATGGTGAGGGCCATTCCTGCGATTGATTTCGGTGGTGAGGGCCACTGCCTTATCGCTATGATTCTCTATATACCAGTAGAGCCAAAGTCGTGTTTTTTTTTAAAACTATGTAATGCAAAATGAGTTTGAATTATGGTTTTTGCATTTGTTGAAAGCATATTTACACTGCGTGTATAATAACTACCATTGGTTTAGTATTGGTTGATTATTGATTTAATTATTTCCTTTTATTTCAAATGCTTTCATGTTTTACTTATATTTTCATCGGTAAAGTACCGAAAATTGTAACACTCCTTAACCCGACTATTTCCAGCCGAGCCAAGTGTGCTATAGTATATGCAACATGGTATACAGAACATGCACTAAATAAATTTTTTTTCCTTTTTATTACAAATAATAATAATTTACACATTTCTTTGATTGTTATAATTACATTTTGAAAGTCCTTAACAGTACATGCCAAGCTAAACTTTGCTTTGCTCCTCACTTCGCCTCATGTTGCGCACTCTGGTGCTCCTTTGTAGCTTCCCATTTGTCAGCTTGGACTCCATAACCTACGAGTTTAGAAAACTAAACTCGCTAAGCATATAACTTAGTGGGTACTTTAACCGTTAAGTAGAAATTAGATGCAAACCACACAATGTTATAGATATGGCACCAGTGATTAAGAATCTGACTATTTTTATCCTAAATCAGCTCAATAGAACTAATTTGTAGTTCAAAGTTTTCATTTCGGGCCTTTGGGCCAGACTGCACTTTTTAGGCTACACCGGGTTTTACAATACTGCAAAAATCCCTCGTTGGGCTTTAAAATCTAAATAAAACACAATTGGGATGTGATTTTCAAAAAACGAAAAATGCTATCTTGTTCTTAATTGGTCAAGCTTTCAAGAGCATATTTTTGATAATTTATTTCATTCCAAACGAATATTTTATCTCAATTATACATCATTTATTTCTTACCAAATGAATAGTGAATTCTAGCATTTAGTTTCTTATGTACCTTATCATCTTATTTCTCCAATAACTTTTGTTCTACTAATTCGAATGTAAAAATTCTTGTTTTCACTCGAACTAGACTCATATGAGTCATTATGGTTAAATTTCTAGATTTAAATTTGTTACACATAATTCTTGATGACTCCTTGAACTCTTCCCTGGCCAATTGGTTAATCAAGTCTGCGCAATGTGTACTATTTCATTTATAACTTTACCTACACAACTTGGATTGAGACGATTCTTATCTTAAATTAAACTAGACACATAAGGCTATATTCAGTAAAAATGTCAGCTTAAAACCGGTAACACGTGATTTTTGGCACAATTTCTAATTCAGCCCTGAAGTCTGCTAGGGTCTGCCTGCGCATGGTTCGTTCATTTGTGTGTAACTTCTACATTTTAAGTCCAATCGAGATGAATCCAACTCCTATGATTCACCAACATACAAGGGTTCATTTATATCTTCTATCACAACATCTAATTCCTGAGGTAAATGGACCAAAACCTGGACTCAAGGCACAAATCTCAGTCTGTCCGGTTTCACAATTCCAGTGTACATGAGTTATACTCTTTTGATCATATCTTTTTATCTACAATTGGAATTTAGGAAATTCAAAATTCTATAGTTTCCTAACACATAATGGTACATTTAAGTATTCTTTCAAAGCTTCTAAATGTGTCATTAAGGTCACCTGAACGTAGTCCCAAGTCACAGGTTACCGACTGAGGAATCTCAGTTTTTCAGTTTGTACGCCTGGTATCATTTTGATCATAACTTTCATTCCACACATAAAAATGAGTTGGTTCCAAAGCCTATGGTTTACTGACTTAATGGAGAACAATTAAGTCTTCTTTGTCAAGTTCTAGTTCTATCATTTTTCTAGTCTAAATTTCGTTTGAAGTTCCAGAAAAATGCAGGACACATGGCTGGCTGCAACAAAACAACACAGCATAGCACTCCCATATTTACCTCCCTTATGACCTCAACCCCAAAATCAATCAATACACAAAAAACACTTCTATATCATCATCAATCTCAACCACATAACCACCACAACTCACGCACATGAACAATTATAGCAATTACACATCCAAATGCAAAGAAAATAGAGATCACTAATTCAAGAAGGTTAAAGTACCAAACATTTTTCCCCTTTGCTTTCCTTAGCTCATCTTTGATCTTTTTCTTCTTTTTCCTTTAGCTTTTCTTGATTTCCTACAAGAATTCCATTATACACACTTTAAACATACATCCTATGCTTTGAAAACATAAGCTACCAATTCATTTCTTGCCAATTTTTCCTCAATCTAATCTCCTTTAACCTTAAAACCGTTATTTCTTTCATCAAATCCTTCAAATTATTATTTCTTGAATTTTCTCCAAATCTAGCTACATGAACCCTAATTTCAATCTCTTAAATTAACCATTAATCCATGAAATTTAAACTAGAGATAGGTTTCTCTTACCTTATAATCTTGTTTGTCACCAAAATCTTCAACCAAAAGCCTTAAACTTTGGAAAAATCACATCCTTCTTCCTTCTCTTATGGTTTGGACGAGTTCACCATGTAAGAGAGGGCTTTTATTTTCTTTTCTTAGCTTATTTTGATCCAAATGGCAGCCATAAGTGGTGAAAATATGTTGGTATATATGTTGACTTCCAATTAGTATACCTTATAGCAAAAATGGCCACTTTTAATTGGTCCACTTGCCTTCTTCTTTTATCTATTTATTTGGCAAGCCATTAGGCTTCCTTTTATTCATATTTTGACCCCCCCCCCTCTCAACTTTCTTGTGCTGTAATTTTATAGTCTAGGGTGTGAAAATATCAAAATACCCTCCAGTGATTAATCGATTGTAACTTTTAAACCGTGCGTTTTCGAGAAAAATTGAAACCCATGGTTATGACCCGATTAATCTCAAGAATATTCTTCCGGGGTCGGATATGGGCACTATTAAGAACTTCCGACACTTAATTTTTAAGTTTACATAATTGCCCCTAACTTTTGAGAAATTTTCACTTAGGTCCTTTTGATATCCCTTCCTGACCTTGCTGTCTTTCTTTATTAATATCTTTTTACTCACAACTCCAAATTAAGTAATTCTTATGCCCACTGAAATTATACATCCGGGGCTACATTGTGTCAAAATTTCAGGTCGATCTGAGCTATATCTGATTTTTGACAGTCCTTCGAAGTCAAGCCTACTATGCTGTCCTGAGGCAGCTTGCACATTGTCTACTAAATCCATCATATCTTATTCTGTACAACTCCAAATTGAGTAATTTCAAGTTATAAATCTAGCTAAGAACAAATAAACAATTAAGTCTTCTTTGAGACTCTCTAATTCTGTCATTAACTTGGATGAAATTCGAGCTCAAGTTATAGGTCATGTTCTAAACTCCTTTGTTCTAAGCCTAAATCATATCCTCTATGTCTGTTTCTTACCAATCTGGGATTCGGAATGTTACAATTCTATCCCCCTTAGTTTAAGCTTCACCCCGAAGCTTACTTATTCTATATACTTGACCTTATTCACTTGATTGCTCTCTGTCATCTCTCTATATTGTTTACGCATTGCCTTATTTTGACACTTATTCATTTACTGGGATTAACTATTTTAAGATTCAACATGTTTTACCTTTTGTATTCTATTTTCTTCCCATCTCTGCTCACTTGCTATTTATTATTCTACAAGATTGTCCAATAAACTATTATGTGGTTTAACATGCTTTGACTTTTGTCACGATTTCTCATTCGAAGCATTATTATTATTCACTTATGTTTTCTTTAACTTTGAATTAAATTTATTCTTTTTCATTCTTTCTTGTACAATTTTCATTCTCTGCTATATTCATTTCTAGGCCTTCTTCTCTCCATATTATAGTCATTTCTTTATTTGCTTCTTCATGTTGTCTATTCATTATGTTAGGCCGACGTTTATTCAACTACTGATATTAATTATTTTGAGACTCATCATGTTTGTTTCATTGTATTCTATGAGATTGTTCAACAGGCTAATATATAGTTAAAACTTCTTTTTTTTACTTTTCTTATCACAATTTCTCATTTGAAGCATCACTATTACTCTCTTGTATTTCCTTCAACTTTGATTCATGTTTGTTCTTTCTCATTCCTTCTTGTACGTTTTTCACTTTCTAATGTATTCATTTATAAGCTTCCTTCTCTTTACATTGTGGTTATTCTTTATTTACTTCTTACTGAATTTGTATGTCCTATGTATATTTGTGCAGTGTGGTGGCATTCCTTAAGTATCGGCTCATCTGACTTTCCTTGTGTTGTCATATATACATCTCGAATAATAGCTCATAGGTGATCAGTCCATGATACCATTATTCTCGAAGTACTATTTATTTCATTACGTGTCTCGCTCTATGTTGGTTACGGCCGATCCCAACATAAGGTGAGAACATCTTTCCTTTTTTATTACATTTCAAACTCTTTCTTTCCTTTCTTTTTTGAATATGTTTCAATTCACTTTCTGTTTATTTTCATATATACTTTTTTTTTGTTTCATCTGTATATTATCACATATTTTTCTTACTTAGCTCCTCAAGGTAATAACAGTAGAATCAAAGTGGGATGAGGTAATACCATATGGAACCAGCATGGCATGTGTGGCCCTCACCACCATTTCATTTCCATGGCATAGGTGGCCCTCACCACCATATCAAATCACAGGAATGGCCCTCACCATCCTGGTTATAACCAATGGCCCCCAATGGCCCTCACCATTGAGTTTGTATCACAACAATTCAATCACAATGTCAAGCAGTACTGCATAAGTTAGTATAGTGCACCATACCCTTATCTAACACTCCCAACTACCCAGTAGAGAATAATGGTTAAAATAATTCAATTTAAATCTCAAACTTCATTTTAGAATGACTCGAGAAATCATTTAAATTTCCGTCGCGCTTTGCCATTTACGCCGCGCACTACATTCTTTAGTCAAACCATTACTCTTTTTCACATATTTAACATCCACAATAAACATATCAAACATTTCAAATCATTCCTCAAAAGGTCACAAATTGATCAAATGAATAGTATCGCGGCACGTAAAATCGACAACGCAAAATGGCATGACCAAATGAATAGTAAAATCTGGATTTTCGTCAAAATTTCAGTCCGTTTCAGTCATGTATTTGACCAGGTAAATGATCTTATTTTTGGCTGAAATTTTACAGGAAAATTAGTTCATATGTTGACTAATTTCACATAAAATTTCGTTGAAAAATTCATTCATTTGTTACCTTAAATAATTGCCACAAAAAGAGTCCAGAAATCTGCCATTTTGGAACCATTTCGGCCCAAACATATGAAATACATGGGATAGTTTATTTTTATTTTTTTAAAATCAATATGAAGGCTTATTTAATGATAAAGTGAAGATTCAAACACTTCTCTTTGACAACTTTTGCATGTTTAACTTAAATCAACTAATTAAAGTTCATCAAATCAACTATGCTGTCCTGAGGCAGCTTGCACATTGTCTACTAAATCCATCATATCTTATTCTATATAACTCCAAATTGAGTAATTTCAAGTTATACATCTAGCTAAGACACAAATAAACAATTAAGTCTTCTTTGAGATTCTCTAATTTTGTCATTAACTTGGATGAAATTCTAGCTCAAGTTATAGGTCATGTTCTAAACTTCTTTGTTCTAAGCCTAAATCATATCCTCTATGTCTGTTTCTTACCAATCTGGGATTTGAGATGTTAAAATTCTATCCCTCTTAATTTAAGCTTCTCCCCGAAGCTTACTCATTCTATATACTTGATGTTCTTTAACTACTGTCTATTGCTTTTGCCACTCTTTCACCTTATTCACTTGATTGCTCTCTGTCATCTCTCTATATTGTTTATGCATTGCCTTATTTTGACACTTATTCATTTACTGGGATTAACTATTTTAAGATTCAACATGTTTTACCTTTTGTATTCTGTTTTCTTCCCATCTCTGCTCACTTGCTGTTTATTATTCTACAAGATTGTCCAATAGACTATTATGTGGTTCAACATGCTTTGACTTTTGTCATGATTTCTCATTTGAAGCATCACTATTACTCTCTTGTATTTCCTTCAACTTTGATTCATGTTTGTTCTTTCTTATTCCTTCTTGTACGTTTTTCACTTTCTAATGTATTCATTTCTAAGCTTCCTTCTCTTTGTATTGTGGTTATTCTTTATTTACTTCTTACTGAATTTGTATGTCCTATGTATATTCGTGCAGTGTGATGGCATTCCTTAAGTATCGACTCATCTGACTTTCCTTGTGTTGTCATATATACATCTCGAATAATAGCTCATGGGTGATCAGTCCATGATACCATTATTCTCGGAAGTACTATTTATTTCATTACGTGTCTCGCTCTATGTTGGTTATGGCCGATCCCAACATAAGGTGAGAACATCTTTCCTTTTTTTTTTTTATTACATTTCAAACTCTTTCTTTCCTTCTTTTTTTTCATCTGTATATTATCACATATTTTTCTTACTTAGCTCCTCAAGGTAATAACAGTAGAATCAAAGTGGGATGAGGCAATACCATATGGAACCAGCATGGCACGGGTGGCCCTCACCACCGTTTCATTTTCATGGCACAGGTGGCCCTCACCACCATTTTCATATCATAGGAGTGGCCCTCACCACTCTATAATCAACCAATGGCCCTCACCATTGGCCCCAGTGGCCCTCACCACTGAGTTCATATCAATGCCATCATATCACATAGTGGCCTTTATTTGTACATATGTACAGTACATCCATGTACAGTACATCCGCGTATAGTAAGAGGAGCTATCCCGAGTAACCACCAAAGAACACAAAGTGAAGGGAAGTTCTGTAGAACTGAAAGGACCTATTTGAAAATGACCATGATGCCCTTGGCCAAAATTTCCTATATCTTCCAAACCGTGCATTTTCGGAAAAAACCATTTCGCGTCGTTGCTACCCGATTTTTCTCTACTTTCCATTTCTGGAGTCTGTTATATGCACTATTAAGGACCTCCGGAACAACTTTTGGTAATTACAGTCACCTCCACAAAACTTTGCAATATTTTCAAATAGGTCCTTTCAGTTCTACAAAACTTCCCTTCACTTCGTGTTCTTTGGTGGTTACTCGGGATAGCTCCTCTTACTGTATGCGGATGTACTGTACATGGATGTACTGTACATATGTACAAATTGGGTCGTGACATGCACACCAACATGAGATGGAGACAATGAAACAAGAGCTTCGATCTCAATTTGATCATTGACTAGAGCATGTGAAGGAACATATGATGGAGCAAATGTAGTTGTTACAGTCGTAACTAGCATTGATCCAACAAGGTCAGTAGTCTCATCTCGATGACTCTTCCTCATTGCCCTAAACATATCTTGATGTTTTTTTATGATTAATGAATATTTTTAGATGTTAGTGTTCTAATATATATTATGATGGATTTTAGGTGCTTTTTTGAATTATTAGGTGTATGGATGTTTATGGAAGTTTAGTTATGATGGATTTTAAGTGCTTTTTGTATCATTAGTTATATGGATGATTACTTATGGATATTTATGGAAGTTTAATTATAAATGTTTAACTATGTTTAATCATAGATGTTTAGTTATGTTTCATATTTTTAGTTGGTATATGGATGTTTAATTATGGATGGTTATGGAAGTTTAGTTATGGATTTAAAGTGCTTTTTGTATTATTAGGTATATGTATCATTATTTATATTCATGGAAGTTTAATTGTGAATGTTTAATTATGTTTAATCATGGATATTTAATTATGTTTCATATTTTTAGTTTGTATATGGATGTTTATGAAAGTTTAGTCATGATTGAGTTTAAGTGCTTCTTTTATTATTAGGTATATAGATGATTATTTACGGATGTTTATAGAAGTTTAATTATGTTTAATCATGGATGTTTAGTTATGTTTCATATTTTTAGTTGGTACTAATTATGGATGTTTAATTTTATATTACTACATTTTTAATAATTAATTATATTAATAAAAAAAACTCAAATTTTACAATGGAAAAAATTTGTCGCTAAATTAATTTCATTAAATTGGAATAGTTTGCAATAGTAATTGGCGACGTTAATTGGGTTATATCACCAAATATAACAACAAAATTAGCTACAAAATTACTGTCGCTAAATTTAGCAACTGCTTAGCTGTCACAAATATAAATTTTCATCTTTCTCTGTTTACCGACAAGTTGTCGCTAAATACCTATACAAGTAGCTACTGTTGCATCTGAAGCTATTTAACGACAGACTATCGTTGCTAAACTTATTGCTAAAAGTTTTGCTAAAACCCATTTTCCCTTCTTTTTACGACGACACTCTACGATTAGCGACGAAATTACCATCGCTAATTCTGCGACGAAATAGAAAATCTCTCACTAAATATCAGCGACTAAAGAATTTACTTCATCTTCCTTATTGTCTCTAATTTCATCTCCATTTAGCGACATATTTTCAGTGTTTAGCGATTGATTTTTCCGTCGCTAAACAGTTAGTTTCTTGTAGTGTGGCATTGATGGTTTACATATTGTATGTGTTCAGTGTTGTTAATTAATAGGGCTAATCCAGAGTTTTTAAGCCATGCTTAATTGTCTTAATTCCCACATTGAATAGTCAGTTAGACTAAAAGATTTTGGGTTTATTAGTTTATGTAGTGTTACTTTTAAGTAATAAATTTTTTTTACATTTTTTTATTTTGTCCAAAAATTCAAATTTTATTAATTTTATCTCAGCTTTTAAAATTAATTATAATTATGGTCAATTATCAAAATTGAGCCTAAGACCATTTATTTTGCTTGACGTGGTTGATGTTATGATAACATAAAAATTGTGTTACCCACCTATTGACCTGATTATGCTATACCAACACTAATTAAATCAAGGTTATTGATTAGTACCATGCTCACCTTTCAACTTCTGAGAGAAGTTTTTTTTCTCTTTTTCTCTAACAAGGTTCTTTTCCTTTTGTTTCGCTCTAAATCTAAGGCTACCATCGGCCTTTTAACTACCGACAACTCTAGATCTTTCATGTCCTTCTGATTTTTAATTTTTTTTGTTTTATAACTGTTATTTTGATGGTGCATGAAGAAAATCAATCTTCCCCAATAATTCCTATTTTGTTTCCTCCCATGGATAGCATTTCTCTCTTGATAAGGTCTATATGCCTAATAGGATATCATGCTACTTCTATAGCTTTTATCTTTTGTTTATTTTTAAAGGCAGATTTTATGGGTTTCAATAGCATCTACGGTCATTTTCTCTTTGAAGGTTGGCTCAACTAAGCCCAATAGTTAATAAAAATTGACCAACCTAATTCCTTTTTTCTTAATGAATTTATTCATTAAATATATTATCCAATAATGTATTTAAGCCAATTTAATTAATTTTGAACATTTTTAGTGTATTACTCTATAAACCATATTTTACATTTTAGTCCATACTAAACCCAGATTTTATTTGCTTACTAAGAACATCCTTCATGCAAACTAGTGGATAAACATATATAATCCTTGTCTTTTTAACTAATAGGCCAAAACAAAGATCTACTCGAAGTCCACTAACTCACACATCCAGAGAAACACATGATCCCATAACATTTGACTCCTTGGCATGGTATGTACTCTACCATCCCAAATAACACTCATGATTGACTTCTATTATATTAAAGTGAGCTCTGTGATTGGGTCAATCATCTGCCTTTTGACCTTTCCCCTTTACTAATGTTATTGTCCTCCTTAACGCTCTTTTTGTGCTCTTAATGTCAAAAAAAAAGTTCTCATTGCTAAAGAAATATCATTAGCATCATTTATCTTCTAAATGCATGGTATGAGTATGAAAAACTACAAGTTTTCCATACTAGCAAATTTATATAACTCATACTTATACAACAATAAAAATCATAGCTCGTGAATAATGAATTGTTAGGCAAGACAAAATCAACAAAACAAAAAGGAATTATATACTCCACATGTTACATGAACTAATATCATTTATGACTCTCTCAACTCCAAACATACTAAAGACCACATAAACCTTTGCTCTAAAACTAACTTTTTTATGACCCAAACTTGAAGGCACATGAATGCCACTAGGAAATGAGAAAAAATGTGACTTGTAGAATCCATAGTCATCCTGACTAACCACAAACCATGAAAAACTGTACTGTGACAATTGTCATTGTCACAAAAATATGCCTAACGGACTCACGTATCAAGTAAAACCTTTTACTAGTATTTGCAATCAAATTTAAAATCATCATTATGTTACTACTTAATAATAAGACAATGACCATCAACTACCATAATCAAAAAGAGTTACAAACAGCAAAAAATAATGTGACAAAGTTCTAAAATATAAAATACTAAATAATGTGAAATTTAACTACATAACTGAAATAATGAAACAAACTCTCTTACCGAAGAATAGAAGACATGGGTAACTCTATTAAAATTTCACTTCACATGCTCAATTAGTAATCTGAAAAAAAGTTGAACAAAGATGAGCAATTGACTCAATAAGCTATATAGTTATCAGTATAACACACTATTTTGATACAAAAACATGTTCATGCATAATATTTTTGGAATTTAATTAAACCAGAGGACATTCAATCAACCATAAGCATATATATGAACATAATTTTAATTAAATCCATGAACACAAAAAATCCTTTATGAAGAAAACATTAAGAATATGAGAAAAAAGATTAGCAGAAGCACACCTTAATCCAGAGGAGAATTTCTAGGATTGGATACTTCTGAGTTTTGATTTGTTGTCTTGCAGTATTTGTTCTGAATATGGAGTTGGCAAATTTATAACTCTAATCTAACTCAAAGACCACAACTCTCATAATAATATCCTTAATATATTAGGCAATTAGGAAATTCAGAATGAAATAAAAAATGAAAAAATGAAACTTAGTAAAAAAAATCGCAGAGTTAGACAATTTTTAAAATTGTCAAGTTAGACAATTTTTCTCTAGACAGAAAATAGTCATTTGAGATTGATTATCGAGATTTAAATGTCAAAATTCAAAGTTAATGATTTTTTTAAAGCATGAATACCTTATAAACAAATCATATAACATTTAAAAATCATTTTAACATAAACTATATTTGGAGATAAAGATCTTCCTCCATTTTAACATAAATTATTTGATATATGTTTATTAGTTTAATCCTTTTTAATTTGATTTAGAGCTCATAAAACAGTAGATATAATATGTTTAAATCAATCTAGTCAATTTAGAAGCATCAAAAAGGACAAACATACTTTTAAGTATCCTTTACCTTATTGTCAAAGTGAGATGTCATAGGGTATTGATCCAGAAATAAATCTGTTGTGGGTGATCTCCTCTTGGTTTGGTTTGTTGATTTTGATTGTTGGTGTTTAGAACAATTGATTAGTCACTTTTCTTGCATTTTCAACCTTTAGAATGATATTTTCGAACTCCCAAAATGATGCACTACACTAGCCTTTTATAGGTAAGTGTCAGCTGCTTCTGGGAAAAATTATCGAGTTAGGTAATTTTATTATCAATTGGTAATTTTAAAAATTGTCGAGTTAGACTATTTTTTTTCAAAATTGCATAAAGTGTCATTTTTTGTTCAGAATTACATAAGGTGTAACTTTTAGGTATCTACACTTCTAAATGTTCCTCTTAGAAATCAATATATTTTTAGAATCTAATACATAGGATCTACCATCTTAGTCATAGCCAAGTAGAGCCACCCAACTGACAGTAGCACCGAGTGATGAGCAAGCCTCGCCATCATGCTTGTCCTAACTCATCATATTATCAATCAATATCTCAGATCATAAGTGTTCCTATGTCATCTAATCCCATCCAACAACCACAAATAATATGCAATATTCATAATCATTTAAACTTATGCTCAAACATTCATCATGCTTTTCTAATATAGTATTAATATTAAATGACACTTATATATATACATACATATATATATATATATAAACAGTCCATGCATATATACAAATGTAAATCTTAAATATATCAAGGGAGTGAGCTATTATATTAAGCTATTTAACTACCTTTTTTTTGGAGTGTTGACTGGCTATAAATTGGAAGGAGACATGAAATACCAATTTGAGAAGATAGGAAAGAATTATTGGAATAAAGGGCAACAAAATGATTTAAAAGATTCTGTTAAATTTTTCATAGTCTCCCTTATAAATTTTAACATTTTTTCCTTGAAAACAAGGATCAAACACTTTTAAATAGCCTAAAAGAGTCGTAGCAACCAACCACAATCTCAATTGCAGCAATTGGGCCTCTAAAATTGGCAAAATAATCCAAAATCATAATCATAATAAAATATTATTGAAATTCTAAAACATCACAATTATTTGGTGATTTGTATAATTTTCTAATTCTTAATAATTCATAATAACAATAACAATAAAAATTCTATCAATTAATTAATTTTCATATACTTAAATGTAGCCCAAAAGTACATATACTTCCACAATTAAATGATACCATAAAATTAACTCCAACTTAGACATTTGAGGTTTATAGGCTCACATATATGAAATTCGATCGAACCGAGATCATAAACTGCATTAGGACGTCGAAATTGGAACTGAAGTCCGAGTGTTGTAGGTGTCCAACCACGCACAATTACTGGTAGCACTGAAGGTTAGGCATAACATCCTGCTCATCTTGTCTCTAGGAATCCATTGGTGGTGTCCATGAACCAGCACTCACTAGTGTTTTGCTTGAAGTTGCTAAAATAAGTTTGGTGGTCCAATGTTCAAATTTTCATAATTGGTGGGTTTCATGTGTCACAATAGGTACCAAAATAAAAATGAAGATGATACGATTCCAATGCCATTAGAATTGGTCAAAATCATCATTACAAACGGTCAAATTTGCCATTAGAATCTCTCAGATGGTGCCTTTAGGTGGAGCTTAATATTAGCACTACATCTTACATACTTCATTTTTGTGATGATACCCAATGATGATAACCATAAAAGTGTCTAAAAAAAGGATTTATCTAGGAATACAGCAAATAAGTAGAAAATTCTATCTAAAATATTATTTGGGATAGGAAGAGTTAGAAGTATGAAATTGGGCTTAAGGATGAAGGCTTAGCGATAGGATTGGCCTAATTTGGAATTCAATTTGGCTTAATTGAATAAAAGATAGGCTTAGGCTTAATTTATCATATTAGATTAAGGTTATGGGCTCTTAAAACATAAATCGATAGATATTAGAATAAACTATTAGGCCTAGATTGATCAAGCTTAAGTTATGTGGACCAAAACCCAAGTTTTTGCCTAAATCTCTGAACCAACGATGTGAATCTCTTGACCACTGCACGATAGTCCCCATGCGGTGGTCTCTTGTTTGTTCTTCTTGAACCATCACTCAACAACCTCAGACCATTGTGTTAGATTCCTATAATTGTCGCATGGTGATCCCTCTGATTCTAGATTTTGAACATTTAAAAAGGCAGATAAAACTTATCCTTATTCTTCCAAAGCCTCGACCAGTTGTCAAACTCTATCTCTATCCAGTGACAAATATCGCAAACCTATCTCTAAGAGTCCTAAGAGTATCCACCACTCCAAACCTAAGAATAAAAATATTCTTCTCATATTCATAACTTCTTGTTGATGGTTCCCATCAACTATTCTTAGCAAATGAGAGAGAAACACATAATTGTCCTTAGTTTGAGTGAGGGCCACAAATTTAAGAGTAAAGTTTTTCATATCCATCGAGTTCTTAAGAGTTCTAAGCTTTAAATTCGTTTTAAATTGAATTCTCTTCATGTTTAGTATTATTCATAAGGGAAGTATTACCCCTATAGATTCAATCACAAGATTGGTAAGATTTAAGGGTAACCAATCGAATATAAACTTTTATTTTCTATAAGTTCTTATCAAAATCATTTCATTTTTCTTATTTTGATCTTTTTAGGGGAATTAACCTTAAATCATGTTTCTAACATGAGATAATGAAATTATGTAATCGCTTACCAATTGTTTAACTAGCTTGTTTGCTTTTGTGAGTGCATTATTTTATCTATTATGTTCTACCAATGATTGCATTTTTATGTTTGATTTATTGTGTGTTCATTATATTAGATATTGGAGTATAATGATGGTAATCTGAAACTTGCATTTAAATCTATCACTCGATATATAACCTAAGTAGATGCTCGCCATTAAACTTAGTCTCTGTAGGACAATAGATTGGTCCATCATAGGTTTAAAACCTTCACACCAATTCATTCAATTAGCACTTCTTGAGTGTCACAGCTCATACTAGCAACTCCAATAGGGAGAAGTATCACACTTCTTAAAATATTGATGGCATTAAAAAATGGTTATATGTTAGTCTTCATGTGAGGTTCTATATTATCATTTATATAAATATTGTAAAAGAACAATTATAAAGATGTCACACGCTATAGTACGTACCCTCCTAGGCTAGCTTTGATGGTCAAGTGGTTATGAGACCCACTTTTTTAGGGTTCTTAGAGTCAAAACCGCATATAAAAAAAATAAAAAAGAAAAAGGGTAAAATTTCTTTCCCAATACCTGATTTCTTTGTGTGTGATTGGAGCTTGTTAATTAATCCAACTTTGAGTTAGCTCATGGTATACCAAAACTCAAAGGATCACTCTTTTCTTATAAGTGATGAACTATTATACTTTGTCTCAAAGTAATTTAATCATCAAGGAACTATTATGGTCATGGTCGATCACTAGTGGATAGATGGCAATCACATTCTTACATCACCATGCACAAATATATTTATACAGTGGCAGAATTGAAAAAATTGAAATAGGAGGCCTTTTTTAATAAGAGAAATAATTATAATCATATAAATATATAATTATGAACTATTTATCGACTATTGATTTAATAAAATAAAGCAATTAAATTTTAGAAGTTTATTTTAAAAATGACGTAAAATAGAAATGGATTAAGACATAGAAATTTGGAGAGCAATTTAATTATTTAGTAGCTTTTATAATAACAAAATGTAAATTTTATTTGAAAAATTAATTTTAATGTCATTAATGAATACTTTGAACAAAACTTTTTTTTCTACAGCACCAAAAGATTATTTTTTCCTAGAGTGCAGTAAATACGTACACATGCATGTCTGTAGGACCCAAAAAAAAATATTGAGATGTTTTAGCTAACACATGGACTCTTTTATAGTTTTAGAGAGTTATCTAAAGTGGGCTCTTTTTAAAGTTAATATTTTGGCCCAGCATTGTCCATTCTTCTTTATCACTCTCTTTCTTCTATAACTCATGTCTCATAGCCAGAGGAGGGGGCACAGCTATACAAGAGGAGAGAGGCACAATTCACAAAGGCGAAATAACAGCAAGGAGGATGGTGGCAAGGAGGTCCGGCCCCTCTCCTAGCTCTATATATATAAGTATATGTAAATTAAATAAGTATTATATATAAGAAAAAGGTAAAAGTGGTCTGGTAGCATATATAAATAATTATATTTTTTTTACTAAAATAAAAGTTTAAAAATTAAGTTATTACAGATTAAATTTGGATTAATTGATCTATAAATTAATAAAATAAAAAAAGCTACCGATTTCAACCAAGTTGATATGTTCAGACAAACTTATAGTAAAAATTTCCCTATAAAACAAAGACTAATCAGATCACCCCTCGTTGTCGGCCACAGATCAGCGATTGAAAATTCCATTGACATGATAAACCCAATTTTCTTTTCTTTTCTTTTATTTTTTTGAGAAAATAAAATATTATCTCAAGTTGCACAACAAGTACGTGAAAGTACGATTTGATTTTTATTGAAAAAAGGAAGAACCAGTCAATTGTTGGAAACTTCGAGATATTAAGTATATATTATATATTAAAGGATATGTAAAAATTTTAAAATATGATCCAATTAATTATATCAATTTTTAAAATGATTGAATTAACCAGTTTTAATTTATTTTTTTTAAAAAAATTATCAAATTCGATAAAAATTCAATCGAAGTAATTATTATTGATTGATTTTTAAAATTAATTTTTTAAATATTATTAAATGATTAAATTAGTTGAATATTAAAATTCGATTAACTCGACCGATACACATTCCTACATATAATATATATAAAGTATATTCATGTTCTTTTTTGTTAAAAAAAATACTTATTGAATACATATATAAGTTTATGTAGATAAATACTTATTTCAATTTGCTAAAAAAAAATATGAATACTTATTTTAACACACTCAATGCAATAATTTCTAGTAAATTTATATACTTGGCAGAGTAGAATTAATGTATTTACTGAAATTAATCAATGGCAATTGCATTAATAAATATTATTTTTTGTTAACATGTTTATAAATAAATATATATGACAGATATTTCTATATTCAAAAAAAAAAAAAAGATGTGATTGCTACAGCCTTAAGATATTTTTATTTTTAACTGAAACAGTCTTAAGATATTATTATTGATAGGTAAAAAGTCCTAATCCAATTACACAATCCAATAAAAGTGTTATATGAAAAAACATTATTACAACCTGACAAAAAAGCATTGCCTTCACTGTAGTAGTAATCAATTGCAAACGAAATAGCAGTTGTTGAAACCTGTCACAATTGGAAAACAATGCAATAATCAATCAACTTAACAAGCATTAATCCTATACTTTTCTTTAATTTGTCTTTTTTTTTTTACTTTCTTTGTCAATCGATTAAGGAACATTTGTAAAGTTGGAGAAAATTACAATCAAATTATATATATATATATATCCTTTCAATATTTAACTATTTCATCATTGGACTGCAAAAAATTGAACTCTTAATTAATTCCTTTTTAGCCAAAAAATTTCACAAAGGATATATATAAAATTTGAGTGGTGATATTAACACTCTTTTTTATAAACATTTTCTTTTCTTTTTCATTATTAAAATTAATTACAATACCTTATTGAATTTTCTTCCTAATAATTTTTACAAGAAATATTCCACTGCATTCAATTTTCTTTTAATTTTAATCCCTTACGTCATAAAAAGTATTTATGTTTTATTATTTTTTCAAAAAAAATCATAAAATTAATTTTAAAAAAATATGAGTTCTTATAAGATGGATTTCTTTTACCTTTTATATGTTGTTTTGCCCTTTTTCCCCCAGCGCAATATGTATATATATATATATATATATATTTCAATTTCAACAAAAGCAAATTAATCAAACAATATCGATATGAAGCACAATTATTCACTATTGTAAAAGAAAAAATAGAAACACTTTGAAAGTGATCTTATTATTATTATTGGGATACTTACAGAAAAATATAATTAAAAGATATTTTGAACGAGCACAAATAATGTGACATTTTTTTATCTAAAAATTAAACGTGAGAATAATCATAAGTTAATAAGACTTTAAGTGGTTAATTAATTTTCTTGCCGAAAGGAAAATTTCAATAGTTGTTTAGGAACAGAGAATAGAGAACAATGTAAAAAGTAAATGAAAATGTATTTTATAATATTGAAAATAAAATTTTTATTATAATTTTCTTATGTAAAATTTCATAAAACCATTTTTAATATAAGATGAAAATCGAAATTAAAATGAAAAATTGACCCAAATAGAACTTTCCTTTTATGAATTCAACTCATATAAATAAGAGTTATTGTACTTACTTGGGTCAATGGTAACAAGCATGGCAGTCCCACCAAAATCACAAGTACCACCAGCAACCTTTCTCTTCTGCCAGTAACTATTGAAAGCAAAAGAAGCATGTGAGACCAACGTATTGGGCTGAAAGCAAGGCCCATTGGGCTGAATAGACTTGCAATCTGCCCCAGACCCACAAGCATAGTCCAATGCTGCTTGAATCATTTTATCAGGTACAGTAGGCTTTGCCACACACCAAACTTCAAATTGGGGCTTTCTATGAGGAGCTGTTGCTGGTTGATAGATTGGCGAGTTAGGTCCATTGTAATATGGGCTTGGAGCACTAATTGGTGGCCTAAGTGGATATATGGCGGATGGCGGAGGATTAGATGGAAATGGTGGCAGAGATGGTGCACTCAAACAAGGTGGTGTTTGAATTGGTAGTGTAATTGGTGCTAGTGACTGTAAAGGTGGCAAAGACAATGGAGATTCTACTAATATTGACTTGTAGTTAGCTACATTTTCTGGTTTCTTCATTATTTCCTCAGGAAGTAATCTTGCATCTACAACATTAGAAATTTGCAGGAAATGTTAACACTAATTATATGAATAGCATTTTTCTCCAAATATATATGCAAAAGCATAATTGTAATTAAAACTGAATTCTTACCACTGAGAAGGAAGAAAATGAATACACCAAAGATGCTCAATTTCATAGGATTAAATCTTGATTCCATGCTATAAAATGCAATCTATTATCAAACCTCAATAACCCAATAAACTACTCACTTGTGGAGTTGGTGTCGTCTCTTTCTCTCTAATAAGCATAGAGAGAATGTTAGTAGGAATAAATGCTTGCTTGCTTGGCAGGATAGTAATATTAAAGAAAACAAGTTACATGTACTTTTTAATTTGCTTGCTTATTTCCTACTCAAGGATCTTCTTACCATTTTTCTCGTCATCTTCTTTGCGATTCTTTATTTTTACTTCATAGTGTAATATATACTAAAATTTATGTTTTGAATATGGCATCCATTCCAAAAAAAAAATTATTTGCTTTCAATTTACAAATTATTTTTTTTTATTATCTCATTTTACCTCATTACTGATTCACATACCCGTGGGCATTATTATCGATATTTATATACCGTTCAAATTAAAATTGCTCATTTAATATATATATATATATATATATATTGATTTCATCACTTATTTTTTTATGACTTGAGCATTATATTATATTATCTAATATACTAAAACACCCACAACAATAAATACTGAATTTTCCATTTTACTCCTCCTCTCTATTTCTAATTTTTCTCTCTTTCTTTTCTCTCATTTTTTTTAATTTTTTTAATTTTGCTTTTTTTAATTTTATTTTCCTTTTAAATATATAATTTTCCGTCTGTTCTTTAATCTTCCTCTACAAAAAATATATTATCTCAAAGCAATTAACTAATTAAGTAATTTAATTTTTAATTTTCTTTTTAATTGATTAACCATTAAATTTTGTCCTTAACTGGTTTTTTATTTTTCTTTCTAACTGAAAATTCATTATATTATTATTATTATTATTATTATTATTATTATTATTATTATTATTATTATTATTATTATTATTATTATTATTTATGCTTTATAAGTCACTATTTTAATAAAAGTGACTACTCAAATTTTTATTTTTTATTTTTATTTTAACTTTTAATGAATTTTATGAGTTATAATTTTAAAAATAGTAAATTTTTAATTTTTTTACTTTTTATTATTTTACTTTAACTTTAAATTGGTAATATCAATTAATTATTTTAAAAAATAATTTAAAATAATCATGTTATTAATTATTTTCAGATACAAAGCTTTAAATTATTTAACTTTATTCTTAAAAATTTTGTATCCACTTTTAAGTGAAAAATTAAAAGCTAAATAGTACATATTAATATTAATAAATAATTTTTTCCCTACTGAAAAATATTATTTTACTTACTTAATTTAAATATTTTTATTTTTCTATCACTTTTATATTTTTTTTACACATATCATTTTAACATAAATTTATAATTTTTCTTTCTACTTAATTTAAGATTTTTTGAATTGATTCAAGAATTCATGACGGAAATAGTAATAATTTTTTTTTTAATTTTTTCACTTTAATTAAAAAGAAAAATTAGAAAACAAATAATCAAAAGTAGTAATTTGAATAAAAAAAATAAGTGAAAATTTATTACTTTAAAATATTTTTGAAGAGAAAGAAAATTTTATATGAAAATAATATTAGTAAAGAGAAATAATAAAAGAACAAAAAAATACATTAAAATTAGAAATAAGTTGGTACAACAAAAATATATTTGAGCAGGTAAAATGCATATTAAAAATAATAATCAAATGATATAAAATTTTAAATCCAATTATAATTAAGAAAATATTTATTTTTGTAAGATAATTAAATTTATATCGTCAATTTAAAAGTTAAATAATATAAAAAATATTAAAAAATTACTGTTTTAAAATTATGCCTCACAAAATCTATTAAAATTAAAAAATAAAAAATATGAAAAGCCGATCTTTTTAAAATAGTAATATTTAAAAGATATATATTTAGGATATACATTTATATGTAAAATATTATTTTTTGTATACTAATTATATTAGCTTATAAATTATTTTTTCTCTTAAAATAATATAAATTATTTTAAACTAAATCACAATGCGAATTAATTAATAGCTAGTAATAGTAATACACTAAAACACTCACATTAATAAATAGTGAATTTCCAAAAAAAAAAAAATCAAGGATCTTCTTTTTATTTTCATTTTTTCCTTTTCAAAAAAGACCAAGGCTCTTTTTTTATTTTTCATTTTATCCATTTCCATTATATATTTTATCCCTTCCCATTACACACACACACACCAAATATACCATGTTTTTTTTCTCCCTTTCTTATTTTACCCATGTTTTTGTTTATATGCCTATTTCTTTTCTTTTCTTTTTCTTCTTTGGTTTTAGTGTTTTATTTCGTCTTATCTCCTTTTTTCATTTTTCATTTTTCATTTTTTCTTTTTTAATTTTCTTTTTCTTTTAAATATATGATTTTTCCTTCTTTTTTAATCTTTCTCTACAAAAATGTATTATCTCAAAGTAATTAACTAATTAACTCCCTTAAAAAAACTAATTAACTAATTTCATATTTATTTTTCTTTTTAATTGATGAGCCATTATATTTTGCTCTTAATAAATTTTTTATTTTTCCTTTTAACTTATAAATCATCACCACCATCATCATCATCATCATTATTATTATGTTCTACAAGTCACTATTTCAATGAGTAATTTTTGAAATTTTTTTATTTTTATTTTAACTTTTAATGAATTTTGTAAATTATAATTTTTAAAACAGTAAATTTTTAGGGTTTTTTATTTTTATTATTTTGCTTTAACTTTTAAATTAGCAATATAAATTTAATTATTTTAAAAGCAATTTAAAATAATTATGTTACTAATTATCTCAGAACATAAAGTTTTATATTATTTAAATTTATACTTAAAATATTTTACCAATTTTTAAGTGAAAAATTAAAAGCCATAGAATAAATAATGCATTTGAATATTAATAAATAACTTTTTACCCTACTTAAATATATTATTGTACCAACTTAATTTAAACCTTTTTGTTTTTTGTCACTTTTATATTTTTTCTTTGCATACGTCATTTTAAGCTAAATTTATAAATTTTATTTTTATAATTTTTTTTCTACTCAATTTATAATTTTTTGAATTGATTAAAAAATTCATGACAAAAAAATAGTCAAAATATTAATTTTTGATTCTACTGCTTTAATTAAAAAGAAAAATTAGAAAAAAAAATTGAGTAGTAATTTGAATAAAAAAGTAAAAATTTATTAATTTAAATTTTTTTGAAGAGAAATATATGTGAAAATAATATTAGTAAAGAAAAATATAAAAATGGTAAAAAAAAAACTAAAATTCAAACTAAGTTAGTACCACAAAGATGTATTTAAGTAGATAAAATGTATATTAAAAAAATAGTCAATGATATAAAATTCTAAATCTAATTATAATGAAGAACATATTTGTTTTCAAGATAATTAAATTATATTACCAATTTAAAAGTTAAATTAAATAAAAATAAAATTTTAAAAATCACTATTTTAAAAATTATGACTCATAAAATCTACTAAAAATTAAAATAAAAATAAAAACATAAAAAGCCAATCTTATTAAAATAGTGACTTTTATAGAATATATATTTTACATCTAAAATAATATTTTTTTATATACTAATATATAAATTATTTTTTAATTTAAAATAATATAATTTTTTAAACCGTAATATAGTGCGGTTAATTAATAGCTTGTTAATTATCTATTATAACTAAGGGCGGACCCATGTTGTTGTTGTTGAGGGCCCTGGCCCCCTCAAATTTTTATTATATATATATATATTATATATTATTTTTTAAAATAAATAGATTTTGGCCTCCCTAACTTCAAAGATTATAAATCTAACTGAACAAAAAAATTAATTGAAATGAATATATATATATATAACAAAAATAATATAACAAATATTTTATAGTAGAAGGTATGTGGAATTACACTAAAGGATATAACAAGCAATATTACCATTTATAAAACAATTACAATATAACAAACAATATAACAAATATAACAATATAGCAAACAATATGAGAATTGCATTAAAGGATATATGGAATTACAATATTTATAATTTTACCATTTATATTTATACTTTATCCTCTCAAGTTATTATACACACCCCATCCTAAACCCTAAAATTACTTCAATGTATTTCACATCTTCCATTTTTCACATTTTCTAACTCTCAAATACCCTTCATTCTCCCACTCCAATTACTTCATACTCTTTTATTGTTTAAAGCTAAAACATTAAAAAAAAGACATGGATTATGAGTCTCTTGAAGAGTTTAAAGTAAATATAAATAAAGTTAAGTGATTTTGAAATTGGATTAGTTTGGTCAAAGATAAGTGCACAATTAAATATATTTAATTGTATATTATTGAATATTTTACTATGTCCATCAAATAGTGATTGAACAAAAGTAAATGTTGAGTTTTTGTTCAATAAATTATTACTAGATTTTAGCCCAGTTTGCAGAACATATTTTATTATTCAACTAAGATTAATGTAATATTAGTTTTGTACAATTTTGTTTCGCTGAACAAAATTATTTTTCATCACTATCTTACTAAATAAGGGATTATATTCATTAAGCGACTGTTGAACAATTGTATATCAATTGTGATTAATATTTAAAAATTTATATCAAAATATGTGTACTATATAAAATTAAATAAAGAAAGATTTACCTCCTATCAAACTTTAAGAATTTTGAAGAAAAAGAAATCAAAAATCTCCCATTACTACTAAAATGAAGTGAATAAAAGATGAATTTGGAGCTTAAAAGCACAAGAAAGAGGAAAGGATCCACCACACTCTTGTTATACTGCTGGTCATTCCTTTGTTGAGAGAAAAAGAAAGAACTGTGAGAGAAAAAAAATAAAAATTTGATTTTTTGAGAGATAGATTTTAATGAATGGTGTGTATAAATAAAAAATTAAGTATAGTAGAAAAAAGGGTATTAAGGTCTTTTGGTGCGGTATAGTAATAAAAAATTAAATTTTAGATTTTATAATAATAATGTATTAATAAATTGGAGTGTGTTTAAGGTTTTAATGTGGTGTAAATATCTCCACCCCCTCCCCCCTTTTTTTTTGTCAAATTTGAAAATATTTAAAATCTCATTTCTCTTTCTTAATAACTCATTTAGGTCGATAATCTCAAACCTAGACTCTGATACCAAAATAAATATTAACACCCTTATATCATATATATGTATGATACATACACCTCTGTAAATTCTTAATTTTGGCCTTAAGTTGGTACAGTCCTAATTAAAGAATGCCAAAATACATTCTATTCGACTTTTAAAGATTTAAACCTAGTTTACAACTCTTAAATAAGTCGGTTCAATTTTGAAAGACATAAATTCAACTTATTGAAGCCCTAAAATCAAATTTGTTTGGCCCAAATTAAAACTGTCTCGTTCATTAACAAAAAAATACAATACTATTTTGAGTCAGGGCGGCCCCAGGCAACTTGAGCCATGGTCCTAACGTATTTTGAGTTTTGGCTAGCCATTTGGTTTCCTAATGAGGCTAGAATTCATTTTAAAGTTGGATTACACATATTAGGTTTAGGACTTTTGGGATGGTTTGCCTATAAATAATAAGGTTTAATGTTAATAACAGGTAGTAAACCAACAATCAGCAAGAGTCAACTAGCAACCGACAATGTTTATCAATAATCAATTCATCAAAGGTAGTAACCATTGCCTTTGATCTTTGCTCGGCTAGAAAAAACTATTGTTGCAAGCAATAGCTTGGAACCAATAATCACTTTGGTGGAGCTTTCAACGCAGGTTTCATATATTAAACTTAATTTACTTAAGTATACAATAGCCATAACACCTTTTCTTTTAAATGCTTTAATTATTTGTTTTGATTATAATTTTTCCAGTAATTTAAAATTGTTAAACCTTAATCATATGTTTATAAACCAAGGTTCAATTCATGTTATTTCATCCAGTAACTTGAGGTTTGATTTAAATCACTGGCTCAATCATCAAAACCCTAATTTGTTTTGCAATTCCAAAAATCCTAATTGTTTTCTTGTTTTTCCAAATCCCTAAACCATTTTATTAATTTTCAGAACCCTAATTATTTTTCTAATTATCAAAATCCTAATTTAATTTTCCAAACCCTAAATTGTTTTCCTAAAATAATTAATTAAAAACCCTAATCCCTTTTGAAACCTTCATCCAGTAATCCCACTTTTAAATTTCCCAACCTAAAACACCAAACCCTAGGATAAGTTCTTCAAGATCCCAAAACCCTAATCCAGTAAACTTAAAACCCTAATCCAACAAATCTGAAATCCTAATTCCAATAAACCTATTTCCAAAGACCTAATTAAAAATACAAAACCTAATTTCCAAACCTTATTTCCCTAAAAACTCTAAACCCTAATCCAAATGTCCAGTAGCCCATAAATCCAAATTTTATTTCTAAATTCTAATCTCGTAATACCAAAACCCTAATCCCTAGTTTCCAAAAAACCATAAATCCAAACCTTAAAATTCTAAACCTTAGTACCAAAACACATATTTCCTTGACCCTAAAATCCAAAACCTTATTTTCCAAATTTCCGAATCCTAATCCAGTAACCACAACTCTAAACCCTAAAACTATAATTTCAAAATCTTAAACCCCAAAATTTGTTTGTTTAATAATTTGAACTCTAGTTTTACTTATTTATTTGATTATTTGATTTATTATATGATGGATGTTTTATTTTATTTTATGCTAAATGTTTTATTTTAATTATTACACTTGAATGATTTAATTATCACCAAAGACATTAGACAATATTGTAAGGACATATTTTCATCTTGTATGGATGCCCATTTATTGTTGTTTGAACTTATTTTGATTTTAATGCAATAATTTTTTATTTTAATATTCATATGTAGTATGTATAATATTGTAATAAGCTAAGAATTTTATAATATTTAGACCTAAAAAGGAGGTCGGTTCCAATAAAAGGGGGGTATTATAGGTATGTTGGGTCATTTTCACTTTTCCCATATGTACCCAAATTTTTGAACCCAATAGGGGATTGAGAATTCCTTCAGAATCTAGTTATCCACCCCTTTTTTTTCGGTTCGTCTCGGTGATGACTCCATTTTCTCCGGATTTAGGTTTGTATTTTCTAAGGCCCGTAGCCTAACAAATATGACAGCTAGCTAAAAAATAGCTGAATTTTTTGCAAAAGGAATAACACAATAAGAAAGTAAGAACCCCTAAAAGAATGAAGATACAAAAGATAAAAGATCAGTCCAGCTAAAAGAGCTAATGCCAATGCAGACAATGTCTAAGGATGAAGATCTATTTTGAAGGGTAAAGATCCAATATCCAAGGATGAAGATCCATTTTGAAGGGTGAAAACCTACTGTCAAGAGGATGAAGATCCATTTTAAAGGGTAAAGACCCACTATCCAAAAGATGAAGATCTATTTTGAAGGGTGAAGACCCAATGTTCAAGGATGAAGATCCATTATGAAAAGTGAAGACCTGAAGCAACTGGCTAGAAGAAAGCTCACAGTTTCAAATGATAGAAGGTCAGTCCAGCTAGAAAAGCTGAAGTTAATCCATTAAAGGATGGAATAATGGCTAGAAGAAAGTCAAAACCCTCGACTAATAGCAAGTTAGTCTAGCTAAAAGTGGTGAAATTATTTGGCTAGAAGAAAGCCAAAACCCTCGATTGATAGAAGATCAGTACAACTAGAAGAGCTAAAAATTGTTTGGCTAGAAGAAAGCCAGAACCCTAGACTGATAGAAGGTTAATCCAGCTAAAAGAGTTAAAATTGTTTGGCTAGAAGAAAGTGAGAATCCTCGACTGATAGAAGGTCAGTCCAGCTAGAATAGCTAAAATTATTTGGCTAGAAGAAAGTCATAACTCTCAACTGATGAAAGGTCAGTCTAGTTAGAAGAGCTGAAATTATTTGGCTAGATAAAAGCCAGAACTCTCAACTAATAGAAGGTCAGTTGAATCCAATCTCAAGTCACGAACTCAACCAACCTTGGGTCCAGAACCCAACCAATATGGGTCCAGAACCTAAATCATTCTCAGGTCTATAACCTAAGTATTTTTTCAAGTCCTGAACTCAATCCAAATCCAAAACCCAAACCATAACAGCTTCATAAACCTTTAATTTTTGAAACCCTAATCTTAAAAACCCTAATTTCCAGTAACCTTAATCAATACCATAATTCCCAGACCTTAATCCAAACCCTAATTCATAACCTCAAAACCCTAATTTTACTTATTTGATAATTTAAACTTTAGTTTTTATTATTTGATTCATTAGATGCTTTCATTAGGATTAGTTTATTTTATTCTTGTTTATAATGGTTGTTTTATGTTTAATTATTATGTTTGAATGATTGAACTTATTCGATTAATTGTTCATTTAAATTGTAAATGTTTTCACTTTTTGGGTACCGTATTATTTAAGTTCAATATAATTTAAATTATTTTAAATTTTGGATTAATATAAAGGACACATTTCCACCTTTTGGTGGGTGTCCTATTTTATTTTATTTTGTTTCAAACATTGGACATGGTTGTATGGAAATGTTTCCATCTCGTATGGGTGCCCATTTATTATTTTTATTTTGAACATTATTTTAATTTTAATAGAATGATATTTTATTTTATTCGCATGTAGTATGGATAATATCACAATACTTAAGAATATAATAATATTTAGATTTGAAAAAATACCGGTTTCAATGAATCGGGCGTTATTGAGATGCTGGGTCATTTTCACCTTCCACATACGTACCCAACTTTCTAAGCCCATTAGGGGATTGAGGATTCCTTAGGAATCAAGTCATCCACTCCTTTCTTTTTTTCCAGCCCATCCGGGTATCGACTTTATTTTCTCCGGGTTTAGGCTCGTGTTCTCTAAAGCTTGACCCTAATAGTACCGAAGTCACAAGAACCATTCCATATGGGAGTGGGGGTGAAAATCCCCGCTCACTGTGGTGACTCCACTAGGTATAAGAGAAGTTGATTCCGTTGGTCTTTATATTATTTTATTCTTTCTTATTATAATATTATCCATTGCATCATATTAGATTGCATTGAGTGCGTGAGTTAGGATGCCCATGTAGCCCGTGTTGTGTTATGTAAGAGATACTATAATTTCACTCACGGTATGGAGATCGAGCATGGCATAACCACTCATAGCGTTGTACCTTATAGTATATACTTGCTATGAGAGCCTAAAATTTTTAACCCAAAGACTAAAGTCCATGTAATTGACCTAGTTACTTTTCTTAGGTTTTTACCCAAATGTTTGTTGCTTGACTATGATTGATATATCTTGGTTTGAACCATTGCTTATTTAGTTTGTTCTTTTCTTAATATGACCTAACTACAATGTAAGCCCAAAATGATTTTTAAGCCCAAAACACCAAAACTATTTTTAAAAACTTTTCAAGATGATCTTTGGACATGGAACCTTTTCCAAGATGGGTTAAAAAAAATTTTTACCTCATAGCCCAAGATCAAAGCCCAAAATCTATCTTTTCTCAATGGGTTTTTGAAACAAAAACATTTTTTTTTACCTCATGGCCTAAGCCCAAAGCCCAAAATTCATTTTTTGAATAAATCTTTTCACATTGGGCTTTGAAACAAAACCATTTTTAACCCTTTAATGGGCTTTTGAACATTTAATTAAAATCTTTTCTTAAATAGGCTTATAACTAGTTAGGTCAATTATGGAATACTTAAATTCAATTGTGGGCCTAATTTATATTAAGTCTTATTAATCATGGGCTTGTTTGAAGCATGAATCATTAGTTATTTTTTCCAAAATAAGAAATCTATTTATGATAAACCTTTTAAATTAGTTTTAATCCAATATAGCATAAAAAATATTTTTAGTTTATCCAATGGATTATAGCTTAATTAATGAGAATTATCATGGACTGACTTCTAAAATTTGAAGATACAACTATTGGTTAAATTGTCCGAGTGAATTATTCGAAAATAAGATATCCCATGTTGATATTTTGTTAACCATACGCCTAGGAAAAGGGACTCATCATTCATGTGTGGGTGATATAAGGTTGGAAGTGATGTCCTTACTCTTGTTGTTTATTTGTTTATTGCTTGTGCATCCATGCATACATGCATTACATTACATGACATTGATCCTTTCTGGCTTAGAAACCTAGAGTACAACAGTTCAAGAGCCTAAGACCACCCGACCTACACAAGTGATTCTGATTCAAGTGCTCGATTAGGAGGATGGATGCAAGCCATTGTTTTGATCATTTACGTATTTTTTTTAGTATAATTTTATTGGCTTTTGATTGATTTTTCTTTTAATTTGTGTTTAAAGTTTGTTTAAAGTATTTGATCCAGGATGAAGAACAAAATGAAGGAGCTTTAATTCAATTTGATGGATTATTATGGTGGAAAAATATAAGACATGGCCAAGACACTTCATGGCTTGGCCGTGTCCCTCATCCAAGGAAAGAGGCAGAAAATTTTGGTAGAGCTTGATGCAAGTAAGAGACACGGCCAAGCCACTGGCCTTGTCACATGACACGGCCAAGGTTTTAGCCGTGTCCCACCAAAAGAGCAAAGCAAAGGAGAAGCAAGGAGGAAATGCAGAAGTGAATACACCCAAGAGACACGGCTAAGCCATTGGTCGTGTCACATGACACGGCCAAAGCTTAGTCATGTCCCATATGAAGAGCAAAGCAAACAGTGGAGAATACACTTAAGAGACACGGCCAAGCCACTGGCCATGTCACATGACACGGCCAAGGCCTTGGCCATGTCCCACTTTGAAAATGAAGAAGGTATTGAGGCAGCCATGGACACAGTCACATGGTTTGGCCGTGTCGATAAGAAATTGAGTGACACGGCCAAGTCACTCATGACTTGACCGTGTCTTGTGAGAATTCTTTTAATTATTTTACATGAAATGGTGGACAAAGTGAGAGACAACAAGTGCTATCTTTTAAAAAAGAAATATTAAAAGAAGAAAAAGGTTGCATAATTGATGGGATGAAAATTTAAATAATGAAATAAGTGGGAGACAAAGGGGAGTGTGTGAGTTGGAAGACATGCTTTGTGTCTTAAGAAATTAAAAAAGGGGAAGAAATATACATATACACGTTAGGAGTTGGGAAGGAGTTCTTGGTTCATCTTCTTGTTCTTGGTCTTGAGAGAGACCATGAACATCACCTTCATCTTCATCTTCCATTTCTTCCATAAATAAGATTCTTAATACTTTTGGGATAAAATTTGGTAAGCAAGCTCTTGTGAAGGTTAGGGTTTGAAGAAAGCATACATGATTCAAATGACTTTACAAGATGAGGGAACGATGCTAAAAACTTGTTGAGCTACCTCGTATACTTGCGAGTGTCGCCAAAAACTTGGGACGAAGAATTAGTGCAACAATGTTTAGCTCATGACGAATTTAGCTTGATATTCATAAATTAGTGTATCTATGCATCATGATTCGAATGACTTTGCTAGATGAGGGAATTTTCTATAGCATTGAGCTGTGTATACTTACTTAGAGAGGGCTCCTGCATAATTACCTTCGTCTAGGTCCTAGTCGATCTTAGAACATGTTTTGACAAACTTTTGAGGTGAAATTGAACTCTGTTTATTTAAGAGAGAAATGATCTAGGCATTGTTTGGTAAGCTAATAAATAGTATCCACCCATGTTAACATCAATCCTTAGTTTATCTCTTTGAGCATTCATGAAATTTTTTAACTTGCTTTTATTGGCTTATGAACCTCGATAACCTTTCCTGGGCTATTGTGACACTTATGACAAGTCTAATGATCGCTGATGTAAAGGGGTAAAAAGATCAAGGAAGAGGATGCAAAGTCAAGGCCATAAGATATAATTAAAGTTTACATGAATTGGACTTATATCTCAAATCTATCAAGCCAACAAAGGATTCATCCTTGTTGAAGAAAACTCATCCCACCCTATTCATAGCCAGAAGCACAAGATGGTATAAATAAGATAACTCTCTTAAAGCTAGGGCAAAAAAAAAAAAAGAAAAAGAAAAGGAAAAAAAAGAAAAGGAAAAAAAAGAGAAGAAGAAAAGAAAACTATAAAAAAAGCAGTTTAGAAAGCCAATGGAGTTCCTTATTATCTGAAACATCAGAATACTTCTACTTAGTTTACAAATACAGATTGACTTGAATTGGTCTAGTCCAGCCAAAGACTCAAATAAAATCAGAGAAACAAGGAAAAGACCATCTTTCATTTTATACCAATACAGTTTAGAGTCTGCCATCTTGAAAGTCTCTGACTTGATATTCCAAAAAGGGAAAAGGGCAAAAAAAAAAGGTGGACTAAAGATCAAGATAGTACTAATTGGATCTAGATTCTTGCTAAGAAGATGAAAGGGCATTCAAGTTTTGTTTTTTCATGAAGACGGAAGATAAAAGTGATGCCTAGAAGGTGAAAATGGAACACTAACAGTATATAATTCTAATAAGAAGATTATAGTGTGAAGATTTATCAGCAGTGCCATATTAGCTCTAGCTCAAAAATGGCCTTCATTTAACCATATCCCTTATAGACCCCATTTCAAGCCTATTAAAGACCTGTTGAACTCTCTTAGTAGGTAGAGTCTATTAGTGGAGATTATTTGAATAAGCATGCATATGAGATAGACAATATTTAAACTCAATTAGACCTTTGACTAAGTAATGTGTATGTGCCTATCTGAAGTGCAACAATTATTGCTTAAATGAAAATAATTTTCGAGTTTAGTATGGTAACTAGGGTTATCATGTTATAGATATATTGATTTGGAAAAAGTCGAGTTCTGAGGTAAATTGACATTAATTTGACAAAGTCAACTTTTGATTTTTAAAAAAAAATATTTTCTTGTTGCATAAACTTTCAAGTTAAGGGAAATGTGTTAAATTGTCAAAAATTAAAGGATATATTGGACAAAAGTGGGCTAATGAAAGGATCACTTACATGATCATGAAGAAGTCGCCAATCAATTATGTTAAAATAGATGCTTATTGTGTATTTAACTGTGCCACTTAGGCCCCCACTACTCATGATTTCATCTTGAAGATAAAAGTCATATATGAGAAGTCTTCTATTGTTCTAATGCAAGACCTGAACGAGCATCTGGAAGAAACCAATTAGATCACTTCAGCTGATCACATTAGTCTGTGAGTTAATAGAACCACTGTAAGTATCAATCATGCATATCATGCATACACGCACATATGAGCATATCACATTGTATTTTATTGTCTCGTATTGCATATTCTTTGAAAAGTAGATACCCAGTGAAGTGAACAACCAAAAGCAGATATACAATCAAGGGGCATGAGAGGACTATTACAAAAGAAAGATGAGATGCACGCTTATGCAAAGAATGAGACAAAACACAAACATCAATTAGAACCTGCATGGGAACAAAATCATTGGTTTGAGCCTACACATGGGGCAAAACTTTCTCTTTTCAATTCTTAATTTTATGCATGTATAAAATATTTTCAAACTCACTTTCACTATTTTTCCACGCAGGGGGCAAACAGAGGATATGATGGCTAGCTAAAAAATAGTTGAATTTTTTGCAAAAGGAAGAACAGAAGAAGAAAGTAAGAACCCTAAAAGAATGAAGATACAAAAGATAAAAGATCAGTCTAGCTAGAAGAGCTAAAGCCAATGCAAACAATGTCTAAGGATGAAGATTCATTTTAAAGAGTGAAGACCCAATGTCCAAGGATGAAGATCCATTTTGAAGGGTGAAGACTCATTGTCCAGAGGATGAAGATCTATTTTGAAAGGTAAAGACCCATTATCAAAAGGATGAATATCAATTTTGAAGGGTGAAGACCCAATGTTCAAGGATGAAGATCTATTATAAAAAGTGAAAACCTAAAGCAACCGGCAAGAAGAAATCCTGCAGTTTCAAATGATAGAAGGTCAATCCAACTAGAAGAGCTGAAGTCAATCCATTGAAGGATAGAATAATGGCTAGAAGAAAGTCAAAACTCTTGGTTGATAGAAGGTCAGTCCAGCTAGAAGAGCGAAAATTGTTTAGCTAGAAGAAAGTCAGAACCTTGACTGATAGAAGGTTAGTATAGCTAACAGTGCTAAAATTATTTGGATAGAAGAAAGCCAGAACCCTCGACTAATAGAAGGTCAGACCATCTAGAAGAGTTAAAATTATTTAGCTAGAAGAAAGCCAGAACCCTTGACTGATAGAAGATCAGTCCACCTAGAAGAGCTGAAATTATTTGGCTCAACGAAAGCCAGAACTTTCAAATGATAGAAGGTCAGTTGAATCCAATCTTGACTCTAGAACCTACCAACCTTGGGTCCAGAACTCAACTAATACGGGTTTAAAACCTAAATCATTTTCGGATCCAGAACCCAAGTATTTTTTGAGTCTAGAACTCAATGCGGGTCCAAAACCCAAACCACAATAGCTCCAGAACCCATTAATTTTTGAAACCCTAATCTAAAAGACCCTAATATCCAGTAACCCTAATCAAAACCATAATTCCCAAACCCTTAATCCAAACCCTAATTCATAACCTCAAAACCCTAATTTTGCTTATTTGATAGTTTAAACTTTGGTTTTAATTATTTTGATTCATTAGATGCTTTCACGAGGATTAGTTTATTTTATTCTTATTTATAATTGTTTTTTATGTATAATTATTACGTTTTAATGATTAAACTTATTTGATTAGTTGTTCATTTAAATTGTAAGAGGTATGTTTTCACTTTGTGGACACCTCATTATTTAAGTCCAGAATAATTTAAATTATTTTAAATTTTGGATTAATGTAAAGGACACATTTTTACCTTTTAGTGGGTATCCTATTTTATTTTATTATATTTCAGATATTGGACATGGTTGTAAGGGCATATTTTAATTTCGTACTGGTGCCCATTTATTATTTTTATTTTGAACATTATTTTGATTTTAATATAATGATGTTTATTTTATTCGCATGTAGTATAAATAATATCATAATATTTAAGAATTTAATAATATTTACACCTGAAAAGAAGGTCAGTCATTCTCACTTTTCCCATACGTACCTAACTTTTTGAACCCATTAGGGAGTTAGAAATTCCTTAAGAATTGAGTCATCCATCCCTTTCTTTTTTTTTCGCCCCATAAGGGTGGCAACTCCATTTTCTTAGGATTTAAGCCCGTGTTATCTAAGGTCCCGAGCCTAACAATGCTAAAGTCGCAAGAACCATTTTACATGAGAGTGAGGGCAAGAATCCCCGCTCACAACCATGTATATATAAAATACATTTATAGAATATGAGAATATCAACCTCCTTATCATTTAAAGATTTTCCCGAAGTTTAAGAAAAATATTGTATTCCCTAAAATATGCTTTATTCGACAAATAAGTACATATACTTTGGTGATTAATTATTAATAATATAAATTTTAAAGAAAAATCTCTAAAAAAAATTTTTAGATTTTTATCTGTATTTCAGATATTTTCAAAAAATCTGTACAAAAACACACTCTCAAAATTCATTTAACCATCCATTTTTCCAAAAATGCCTAAAGTCTCAAAAAATCATCCAACATTACCATATATACACATATATGTACAATGTATAAAATTATTTAATTTATATCGCCAAACTTTAAATTTATAACATTAATACATGTTCTCATAATGTGTGCACATAGCATGGTACAAAACAGAAATATACATGATATGATGACCATCTGGTCTTGTGGCAAATGAAAACTTTAAGAACAAAAAATTGAAGCCTAGACCTGGTCAGGTATAATAGTACCCTCTGAATCTACTTTGTCACCTGTACGATAAAATTTAATCGCGCTAAGCTAAAAATCTAACGATACATATTTTGGTACTAAAAATAACATTTTAAATATAATACCAGAAAATACACTATGCTTTAATATCAAGCAAAATATACACAATTTATCAACATATTAATCATCACTGCACATTGGGTCAAAAAATCATTATACATTGGTCTAGTACAGAAAATATTGTTTTGGCCTATCAAGATAGCAATGATACTAATGTGTCTCGCTCGGATGTGTAATCATAACTATGACACTAGTGTGTCTTGTCCATAGACATATGGCATGCCAAAAAAAAATTCTGAAACTAGATTTTATATAAGGCAACATGCAATATGCATTAATTATATTTCCCTTTTTCATCTTTTTCCACATTTCCATTCATAATCAACATCATTTTTATTCACATTATAAATGTGGTCAATTTTCACATATTAGTGCATAATTAGCACTTTTTTATTTTATTAGCATTAACATGTCATCATTGATTCAAATTAAGCATTGTTACTTCAAACAATGCTTAACACATACAAATACCAATATTTAAGTAACACAACACATTCACTCATATGCAATGTGTTATGTTTTAAACAATGCAAGTAACAAAATGAGTTTCAAAGTATGTACTAACCTCACAATTGATATAATGTGAGCCAAATCTCCGCCCAATACCAAGCTCATTCAAAGTCCTTCACCAATTTGATATGGAAATTTGACTTCACTCACTTTTTAATCAAAATGTGAGTGTAAATAATTTATTAGTCACATTTCTATTTACTTTAACTAATAAAATTTCATTTATTACATTTCCTTCAAATTACCAAAATTTGCCCTAACCCCCTTTAATTCTAGAAAATCCATCCTAACCAATTCTAATTCATATTTTAAGTTCAATTATATCTTTAAAATCATATTTTAACATCATTTAAGCAATTAAATTCATATTACATCAATTATTTATCAAATTCCCATCCAAACCCTAAATCACCTTCTTCTTCTTCCAAACTTACTCCAAACCCATACAAATCAACCAACTAACCATATAATCTTTATTTTCACACGAAAATAACATCATTCACATATATTTAAATAATTATAGCATACTCCATCAAAATCTCAAATTACACATAACCTTAAATTTCAATAAAACTTTTTAAATTCTCAAGAAAACTTACCTTTGATGGAACTTCAAAATCACCCTACAACTCTTGAAAAACTTGTAAAATTTGGTGTGGATGAAAGAAGAAAACCCTCCTCTCAACACCCATGGAGGTCAGCCAAACTAGAGAGAAAGGAAGAAGATGTGAACATAACATTTGACTTTTTATTTCTTTTAATTTTTAGCCATATATTAATTAATTTATTAATTATTAATGAAAACATTTTCAATCTTCCAACCAAAATATTTTCATTTTAAAATTTTTTTTAACCTTTTAACTTTTTTACTATTCTACCTTCGACTTTTACTTTTACTATTTGACTTTTATACTTTAGGTATATTCCTTTTATATTCAACATATACATTTGCATATTTCATCTTCTAACAATTCACTTAACCCTCCAAATTATTTATTTAATTATATTTTAATAAAAATTCAGGTGTTACAACTAGGGCCAAAATGACATTCCATTTTAGCATGAAGACTTCCTATCATTGGGACCACATGACATGTTGTTTGGCTCTAAGGTCACATGTAACACTCTAATATCATATATACGCATAATACACATACAACGGTATATGTAAAGTATGCATATACAATATGAGAATGGTACAGTTCCAGTCTTACAAACATTCACATTTTCATAATAAAAATATTTTAAAATCATAACATACTTAAAAGACAAATAAAAAGTATATTAAAAATCTCTAAAAAATTTATTAGAGTTTTGTCTGTATTTTGAACAATCCCAAAATTTCAACTTACACAATCTGAAATGAAATACACTCTCAAATATCCTTATAAAACATCCATTTCTCCAAAATGGCCTAACGGCCCAAATCAACCAATATTTCAGAAAAATATTCAAACATTTTTAGATATTAATATATACATATATCCCATTTTTAACTTCTAACATTTAACCTAAAAAAAATTATAATTTACATTATGACTATATTTAACATACTTTACAAAATGTCCAAAAATAAAGTTTTAAATATTTACATGAGACGTAATGGCTCTGGTCCGTGACAACAAAGCAATCTCCAAAATGACCATTACAACCTAGACATAGTATGGTCTAGCAGCACTATCCATAATCTCCGGATCAACCCTATCATCTGTGCAATGAATTTCAATTGCGCTTAGCAATTTGCTCAGTAGCGCATAATTTATATAAATGAATAAAAAATGATGTTATATGTATAATATCATAACATACATTATGTTTCAATGCCAAGCAAAGTATACATACAACTTATTAACATACCAATCATTCATACATATGCAATGGGCCCATATAACTCTGTATATTATTCTAATTCCAAAATCATTGTCTTGAGCTATCTCATTTATTTGCGACACTAGTGTATCTCACCCAAAGGCGTCATACTATCAATGACACCAGTGTGTCTCACCCGAAGGCGTCATGCTATCAGTGACACCAGTGTGTCTTGCCTGAAGACGTCATGCTATCTAATAACAATATTCTAAAATTAAGCCGTATATAAAACAACATACGATCATATTTCATTATCTACTACTTATAATCAATCTTATTTTCTCATATATTACAAATGTATTTTATTTTCATACAAGTGCAATATTTGCACTTTTCTCATCTTTCACATACTATCACTTTTATTTATTTAAAAAGTCATATCATACAACATTTACTCAAAACAAGCATTGTTACTTCAAACAATACTATAAATACATACACATTATCATTCAAGTATTATAACGCATTTTTCATATTCAATGTGTTATGACTAAAAATAACACAATCAATAGCATTAAATATCAAATTATGTATTTACCTCTTTAATGCACCAAAGTGAGCCAAAGCTCTAATTTCAATTGAAAATTTATTTCACTTGAAATTTTTTTTTTACCTTAGAAAATTAAATACATTTGTAAAATATATTTTGTATATATTATGCTCTAATAAAGTTTTTGTTCTTTATTATTTTTAATTGTACTATGGTGTATGATTATTGTTCCTAATCTTTATTTTTTCCTATGAAAAGTTACAAAAAAAAAATGGCTTTCATCATCAAGTCTCCCTTAGTGGCACGCACAACTGAGCATAAGGCCATACTTAAGGCAAAAATGAAAGTTCTAAAAAACCACATGAGAAAAATGAAAATGCATCTTAGTGACCACATTTATGATTTAAATTTTCTTATGAATCATATTGTGTGCCTTCACAACATATGCTAGGAAATTATTTGGTTGGGTGAACTTAAATCTGAGAGGATTTTCTATATGGCTTTGAGGGGTTCTTTAGTTCATCCACCACTATCTGAGTTGTTCAATGATAGATGTGATGTGGGTATAATATATACCAAGTCCTTATTGTATCCTTCCTTAGGGGTTGGTGTAATAGAGGGGTGATATGGAAAAGATATACTAGCTATAAGGGAATGACTCTTCACAGTGGAAGAGAGCTTGTGGTTAAAAGGCTTGTTTCTAAGGACACCTTATACTACTTGTCAGCTAACTTAGAACTTGCTAACACTGCTCCCATTAGAAGACAATTCTTTCAATGTGATCAAGTCTAGTGAATTTATCCTAGGTTATTCTTATCTTGAGTAGTTTTACTTTAAGAATATCTGGTGGATTTATTTGGCTAATTTTCTTTAAATCTATGGTTATTTGGACTATTTACTTTGTTTTGTAAATAGTGATTAGGTATTATAAAAAGTGGACTTTTATATTTTTGGATTTTTTATGCTATGTTCTTGATTCTTATTTGTTGTTAGGGACTGTTAACAATTCCTAAAAAAACCATATAATTATCAAGGCCAACTCAAATTTTTTTGAGGTCTTAGGCAACAATTTAAATTTAGAAATTATATTATATATTAATTATAACATTATAATTTACACAAAATATATATTTTTAGCTTTTTTAGATGTAAAATTACTAATTAAACTTTTATATTCAATATCTTCTAACATTTCCTTCTCTATTGATAATATAGTTAATCCATTTAATCTTTCTTATGACATTATTGATCATAAATAAGTCTATATCAATTTAAGTTTTGAAAAACTTCTTTCTACTGACTAGTATGGTAAATAATATTCTAGGCCATATAAGTATTTGGAAAAGAATTTAATTTAATACAAGCATTTGGAAAATAATTTAATTTAACTATGCAATTAAATACCTTTCTTGACTTGCATATTTCTAAAGGTAAAACTTCTTTTAAGACTTTTAATGCTGAAAATAAATCTAAGCCATCAATATCACATGACGTATCAAATTTCAAGCAACATTCAAGATTAAGACAATAGCTTTTTAAAGTATTTTCATCTAATGTCTTTGACTTATCCAAATTAAATATAAAAACCAAAAACTTTTTCATATAGTTGAAATTGCTCAAATCTATTTTGAGTTGAACCAATAGCTTGGTCTATTATATGCAGAAAATAATTAACTCTAAAAGATTCTTCATGCTATTCAATTCATGTTCATTTGAATTCTCATCAAATTGTTTTTTTCCTATGGATTATACATTTTTCACAAAATGTAGGGCAAATACCCATCTTTTCTGCTATGTCCTTAATTGAAATTATAGCATATTCAGATCCATCTTCTCTATATTTATTCAAAAAACAAATAATACATTTCAATTGATCTATAGCAACATCAACATGCATATCTTCATATTGTAATGTCTTACATACATAATTAACAGCAAATAACACGTCATACCAAATATTCATGCCTGATAAAAACTCAAAATTTTCAATTCCATATATTATTAAATACTTAGCCTCACTTTTTATTTTAGGATCTTCACTACCTTCAGCTAATTGAATTAAAGCATTTATAATTTCAACAACTTGAAATTTTATGGCTTTAACACTTTTAATGTGACTTTCTTAACAAGTTTATGACATTGATTTAACAGTTAAAGTAGAAACATTATTTTCTTAAATTTTCCAATGCTTTGTAGAAAAAAAGAATAATAAATATATACGTTGGATTACTCCAAAGAGAGAAATAGCTCTAGAACAAGAATTAGCCACATCACAAAGTACTAAATTAAGGCTATGACTACCACATGGTGTATAGAATACTCTCAGATTTATATCTAGTAACCTTTTTTGCACACTTGGGTGTTTACTTTTTATATTAGATCCATTATTATATCCTTGTCCTCTTATATTATCAATGTCAAGCTCAATATTTTTTAATTTTAGTAACAAGTTCATTAAAAATGATTGTAAATTTCACCTTTTTGAATACGTCGAATATGTTCTTGCATAATTGGGTCAAATTCTGCAATCATTTTAATTAAATTTAAAAAATTTCCATTATTATCTTGATAAATCCGTTCATTTTTTCCTCAAAAGGCCAAATTATTTTTTGAAAGATGTTATACCACATCAATAATTCTAATTACTACTTTCTTTTTGTTAATAATTTCTTGTGCATGTCTATCAATTGTTTTATTTTTTTAATAACCTTGTTTCTTAATCTATCCAATTAGTCATATTAGCAATATGCTCACTTGTATTTTCATGACTTTTAAGTTTAGCAATAATATTTTTCCAATCTCTTTTTTCCTTCATTAACTAGCTGGCTAGTTGTAGGATTTGAATTTAACAATTTGCAACAAAAATAAATAACTTTTGAATGTACAAGACACCTCCTATCATATTTTTCTCCATTTGGTAATTTACGCACATAATGTATAGTGGAAAATAGAGCCTTCATCTCTAGAGAAAATTATATTATCATCTCTAATTGGACCTTTTTGACTAGTAAATCTCTAAATTTTGTTTCAATTGTTTTCCAATTTCCAAGGGCATACATATCTATATTAGTAGAAGTTTCTTTTATGTGTTCATTATTTATATTGCTTTGTCCTGTATCTTCACTATTTTCTATTTTCTTATGTTGTTCTTCTTGATTGTTAATACTTACCCTAGTATTACTAATAAATTTATCAAGTGCTTCTTTTTGAGATTTAATAAAATTTTCTCTTTTTTTTAAGTTTTTCAAAACCCGATTCATATTTTCTATTAGATATAATGAAATTAGGAAAAGCAATTACTACCAAATAAATATTTAATAGAAATAAAATATGAAAATATAAAATAATTATAGAATAATAAAAACTGATTTGGGAGCTATAATCTTAAAGATCAATTCTTGCAAGCAATTAAAGAAAAAAATAAGAAGAAATTGATATAGAGAAGAAGAGAAGAATGATGCTTGAAAAAAATGTGTTAAAATGTAAATATATAGTGGATTTTTTTTATGTTACAACTTGCAACTTAAGAAGTAGAAGGTTTTTCTTAGATTTCCAATAAAATAGGAAACGTTAACTATATATTTCATTTTAGTTATTTTTAAGTTATTATAATTATTTTTTTAAAAAAATAACTTATTTACTTTTAACTAATAAAAAAGGATTTAACAATAACAAATAAAAAGTGACAAGTGAAACTTAAGCCATCGCCTAAATGACCTTCAATACTAACCGACACTAATAATTGTGCCCTAGTAAATCCTAAGATTCTCAAATATTTTTGGAATAAAAAATGAATTATTATTATGTTTAACATTTTTAGTTAATGAAAAGTGGACACACTAACTTAGTAATATAGTCCTTAATAATCCTTAACAGTTCCTCACAATTTCTAAAAGTCCTTAACAATCTCAAAAAGACCACATAATTGTACCTTAATAAATCTTTAGACTCTTTAACATTTCTAAAAAATTTAAAAATAAATTATTTTTGTGTTTGACATTTTTAGCTGATGAAAAATGGATTCACTAACTCAATAAACAATCTCTAACAATTCTTAACAGTCCCTAAAAGACCATATAATTGTGCCTTAATAAATTCTACGACTTTCTAAAATTATGGAAAATGAAAAAATATATTATTATTGTGTGTGACATTTTTAGTTGTTGAAAATATACACACTAAATCAATAATACAACCATTAACAATCCTTAATTAATATTTCTTAAAAAACCATATAATTGTACCCTAATAAATCCTAAGACTCTCTAAAATTTCTAAAAAATAAAAAAAATTATTGTTATGTTTGACATTTTTTATTGATAAAAATAGACTCACTAATTCAATAATATAACCCCTAATAGTCCCTAATAATCCATAATAAATCCTAACTGTAACACTCTTACGCCCTATAAACGTACAGTGTATATATTATGTATATGTAAAATACACATACAAAATATAAAAGTATTAATACAAACTCTATCATAAAAATTCTCATTTTAATTAATGTAGATAATTATTAATAAATAAATAAAATCTCTAGGAAAAAATTCGCCAAAATTTTGTATGAAATTTTAATATTTCCCAAATTCATCAAAACACAACCTATAAATAAAATTTCAGTTCCAATATTCAAATTTACATCCAAATCTCCACTTCATTAATTCACATTTAAAATGTCTTGTAATTAAAAACATTATTTATCATGATTACACATATATACATAACTATTCCAAAATGTTATTTATTATACATATGTTGAGATTAATTATACATAAACCAAAATATATATTATCATAAAATTAATATGTATGTAACACCTTCTAAGTTGGTGATGCAAGAAAGGATCCCTTGAAGCTAGCAAGTGGACCAATCACTAGGAGCAAGGCAAAGAGATATCAAGCTAGTATGGCTTTGCATATTCAAGAAGAGATTTCCAAAGAGCTTTAAGAATTATCATTCAAGAAGATGGAGATAGAGCTTGAAGAAGGCACACCAAAGCTGATTATGATGCTTAGTGTGAATAAGGAAGCTAAAGGCTAGCTAAAGAGGTCCAACGTGCAAGAAAGGTCCATGGGGATTCATATAAAGCCTTGGGAAGTAATTTAAGGCCTTAGTAAGATGATGGAAGTGATTGGAAGAAAAACTTGGAGTGCAGCCAGTTTCACACGTACCTGTGAGATTTCTGAAGCCCTGTGAGAATAGTTGGATGGACCCACTGCTTAAAGATTATTAATTCTGTTTAATGGGCCACGTTTTATATCATTATGGAAGGCTTAAAAATAGGATTTTGTTTCCATACTTTATATTTTCCTTATTGGATTAGGATTTTGTTTCCATACTTTATATTTTCCTTAGTAGATTAGGATTTTGTTTCCATACTTAATGTTTTTCCTTATGCAATTAGGAATGTTTTCCTTATGCAATTAGGAATGTTTTAGTTTTCCTTATGCAATTAGGAATGTTTTAGTTTTCCATATGCAATTAGGAATTTTATAACCCTTATTTAAGGGCACTATTAAGCTGAATTTCATATACAACATTGAATAAAAATTTTTGAATTCTTCTACAAGTTCTTCTTGTGAATTTTCGTGTGAGAGAGATTAGAGTGGATTCTTTAATTCTTTCTTTGCATCAAGAATTAGGTTTACTTATCAACAAGAGTTGTGGCGTTTTCCTTCTTCTTACCAACTAAATCCTTCAATCATAGTGAGTTCGTATCTCTTTATAGGCATTGGGTTCCTTAGGAGGTGATTATCAAGTTTCAAGGAGTTCTCTACCATTGTTATACGTTGGGTTTGCTGCCATCGTTGCTAAGGGTTCGCATCAGTTGGTCTCATGGCATCCACACAAACCCTAAGTCTCACTCTCAAATTGGATCATCCTGGTCTGCACTTTCAATACCTGAGCGATACACAATATCGCGCTAAGCTCAAAATCTTAGTGGTAAATAATTTATTAATATACAATATTTTAGCACCACGCATACAACTATGTCTTACAATCATCATACTACTAACTCAAATAACCTTTGTTTTCATATTACTTCATGTTTTCAATAATTAATAAAGCACCGAGCATAATACATTTCTTAACCATGATTTCTCAATGGATAATAAACATATTCCATAAAACACATTTCTTTATTCTATTAAACAATTAACGTCACTATTTTAAGATATCCATTTTCCTACACACACACACACACATATAAGCATTTCACTAGCACACAATATCAACTGCAAGAATATTACTCAATGAATATCACCATATATGCTTAACTATATCAAGAAACTAATACCTTACACTATCCATCTTTAACTTTCATTTTTCTCAGATCCTTTAGTTAACACATCACACATTACAAACACACACATTGGGCCCAATAAGTCTCTACACAATAGCTATGTTTCAGAAATATTTATTTGACACATCAACACCAACTTGTCTAGCTCCAAAGGCACACTATATTAGTGATACCAGCATGTCTTACTGAAAGCGTAATTATATCTGTGACACTACCGTGTCTCGCCCAACATAATCATATATGTGATACCAGTTTGTCTCGCTCAAAGATGTATGGCATGCCAAACACTACCAAAATAATTTTATGAAACTAGATATTGAATAAGGCAACGTGCGTCACTTCTTATCACATTTTCATATTTACATTTCCTTTTCCTTTTCTCTTTCTCATCATTGATATCACTTCCCACATTTTACATATTTCCATACGATCCTCGTGACCACCTTAAACCATGATTACAATCACATCACTCATATCTACATACTTATTCACATTACTCATTTTCACATATTTGAGCATTTTTTTATAATGTTTCCATATTCCTTAATTATTTTTTCAAGCTTTCTATTCATATAAAATATATTACTTAACAACATTCACAATGAGGCCAATTTATTAATTTTATTCCGTTTTTCACATTTTTATATTTGTTTCCACTATTTCCACATCATATTTGGCATAATATACATTTGTCATAATATGTGCATAACAATTATATTATCCATAATACATTGGCTTAGCATTTTATTTTTCATATTTTAAACACACTTTTGTTAGTACATTTCCCATATATTATATCAAAATAATTATCAAAGTGGCATAAGATATTCACCAAATTACAATGTTTTATACCAACTCAAATGCAATTAAAACATAATTTACCAAAGTATATACTGGCCTCATTCTGCTCCAAAATATCTTTCCAAACTAAAACCCTAAACTCCAACACTTTTACCCCTTTGGCCTACATATATATAATCCAACAATAAGTAACATTATTCATTTAAAGTCACTTACATGCTCATTGTATATCAAATTACCATTATTTATATAATTTCAATCAAAATCTCATTACAACCCTAATTTCACAACTTACTATTTTGCTTAAACTTCATCTAACCCAATTTATTTCCAATATTTAACAATAAAATCATTACTTACATATCAAAATAACTATAAAACAAGTCATTTATATAATTATCTCAACCTCCATGCAAAATCTTAATTTCACATAACATATCTATAAACCCTAATTTTATCCAAACTCACCTACATTCAATTTTTAACCATAAAATTATCATATATATATATATATTAAAACATCACTAAATCAATCCATTACAAGAATTATGAACATCTAGATTAAAATAATAATTTACACGCATTCATCTCATAACCCTAAATTCACCAATTATATCCAATTCAACTAATTAATCAATAAATCACCATATATTCATCATTTAAGCTTTATTAACATCTATTTTAGCAATTAAACATACTTTCTCTCTCTAGCTATATCAAACATAACTATAAATATTCAAAAAATCACCATATATTCATCATTTAAGCTTTATTAACATCTATTTTAGCAATTAAACATACTTTCTCTCTCTAGCTATATCAAACTTCTGAATGCTTCTCTCGTGGACTGTCCAAGCTTGTTTCTGAGGGTGCTATTCAGCCTTATAAACTCGGTAGATCTTGTTCAGTGTTTACACATTTGGCTTTTGCAGATGATTTACTGATCTTTATTCGGGGTGATGTGATTAGTATAAGAAATTTTAAAGATTTTTTATTGAAGTATCAAGTCGCCTCTGGACAATTGATTAATTTTGACAAAAGCTCCATTTATGTTTCCAAGAACATCTCTTCCATTGGGGTGTCTAGGCTGGAGTCCGCGCTTTCTATCAAGAAGAAAAACTTGCCTTTTAGCTATCTTGGGGCTCCAATCTATCAAGGTATTAACAGAACTACCTACTGTTCTGAGCTTATTAAAAAAGTGGATGCTAAGCTGATGGGTTGGTCTAAGAAATTCCTCTCGCATGGGGGAAGGCTTTTATTAATTAAACATGTGTTAAGCTCTGTGCCGATTCACACCATGGCAGCTATGAAACTTCCTGCTAAGGTGATTCACACTATTGAGTCTAAAATGGCTAATTTCTTGTGGGGTGGTGTTGGCAATTTTGATCGTTATCATTGGGTAAAATTCAATAAATTGTGCTTTCCTACTAATGAAGGTGGCTTGGGTTTGCGCTCCCTTCATACGTTACAGAAGACCTACTCGGTTAAACTTTGGTGGTTGTTTTCTAATACTGCTTCCTTATGGTCGGAATATATGAGGCAAAGGAACTCGCGATCGGGTACAATGTCTTTTAATCCTACCGCCTCTTGCACATGGAAAAGACTTTGTCTTATTCACCATTTTGCAATGGAAATTACCTCTTCTATTATTAATTCGCAGGTTGATGGAGCTAGAGTTGATAATACAAAATCATTAAAGTTTTCTCAATTATATGATTCGGTCCGAGACAAACATTGTGTGACCTTATCTTTTTCTATGATCTGGAACTCAGCTTTTCCATTGAAGATTTCTTTCCTGACATGGAGACTCCTTCTTAATGCATTGCCAACTGCTCAACGGTTATTAATTATGGGTTTCCACGGCCCATTTTGCTGTCCATTCTGCCACATAGCTCCTGGAACTGTAGATCATGTATTCTACTTTTGCCCGCAAATCCAAAAGGTGTGGAGGACTCTTGGATCATATTTTCTGAGTAGAAACTGTGTTTGTTCCTCATTGAGACAGGAATTTAAGTCATGGTGGCTAGTCTCTTTTCCCACTTCTCTTTCCGGATATCTTAGGCGTCTAATCCCCATGTCCATTGTTTGGTTCACCTGGCGTGTATACTGCAGCAAGACTTGGGGAGATGGAGAACTCTGTACGTCGATGATAATCCAGCAAGTGCGCCACTTTCTCTACTGCTGGGGAGTTATTAATTCGAACCGGAAATTTGCTAAAGGCAACACAACTGGTTTTGCAAATCTTTTACCTGCAAATTTTGGCTCTCTTAAACGGCAATTATCACTGGTCTCTTGGAGACGGCCAAACTCATTTAATTTCAAAGTGAATGTGGATGCTTCCTTCACCTCATCTTGTTCTTCGGGTGGGATCATTATTCGTAATAAATATGGCCATTTTGTTGCTGGTTCTTGCTTCCTCATCCAGGCCTCTTCCCCTCTGCATGCCGAACTTCAGGCCTTGAAGTATGGAATTGAATGGTGCTCTTCCATTATTACAACTCCTTTTCATGTTGAAGTTGATTCTCTCCAAATTGTACAGCTTATTCAGTATCAACTCTCTCAAAACTTTAGTTCTACGATTGACAGAATTCGCCACTTTCTTGATTCTACTAACTCCGTTATCACTCATATCCATCGAGAAGGTAATCAAGTAGCCAATTTGCTAGCACAATTAAGTCGTAATTATGGTTCACCCTTTCTTTTCAATGATTTCAACTCCTTGCCCAAAGATGTTAAAGGGCTTATTATTTCTGATTGTATGGGCATCCCTTATTTGAGGTATAAATAAAAAAAAAATTTAGCCAAAAAAAAAATAATTAATTATTTAATTACAACCAAGTATTTCTTTCTTACTTTTGATTTTTTTATTTTATTTATTTATTTTGTTGCCATCTTCCATCCATAAATATATATGTATATGTCATGTATATGTATATTGTCACACCCCATTTTTAGAAATGTGATGGTCCTAGGGTCCAGGTAGGCTTAAGGCCACCAGGTACCACGTAGAACCTAACTAATTTATGAATTCATACAAATTAATTATTGCACTAATGAATTAAAACTTTATTATTTACTCATAACTTTATGATATATAATTATTACACATGTATTTTTATATTATATATTATTTACAAATATTTTTTTATTATTACATTATGGTTTATTTTCATAATTTACCAAGCTATTCACAATATTACTACGGAGCAACTAGAGTATAGCACAATTATTATTATTTAATTACATATGATAGTATTGGCTAATTACATTATTCTCAAGCTTCTTGCTGGAAGAAGAAATCAAGAAGCTGATGGTCCTAGGTCACCTCTACCTAAAACCACAGACGATGAGGTGAGTCGTCAACTCAGTGAAATTACTGTGTCACAAAAGTAGGATATGCAATAACAATATTTCAAGGTTAATAAATAAATAAGGCGGCTGCACAATAAAGGTATAACAATGAAATTCAATCCATAAGAAAGGCCCACAATAATTGGACCAATATCACAAAAGCAAATCACATAATATGACAGATAACACATAGCAATAACACTGAAGAAAATATATCATTATTCCAATGCTGTCACACATCACATTTACATAAGGGTAGCTTCTACCCTACAAATCACAAACTTCTATGTGCACATAGCCTGATGGTATAGCCCCCATCAAGTTGGGAATGTGTCATATTGGCTAGTCAAATGGCTTGGTATGATCACATAGGCCAAGAGGCCACATTGGTTTTCACAATTCACAAATGCAAAATTACAAACAACAAATGATATTAAATGGCTCAAATATCAACAATGGTTAAATTTTCATCAAAGAATTCCAAATGTGACAAACTAAGGGCTGAACACTATAATTCACATCGAATATGCAAATTTGATTCCTCTAAGTCATTAAAAATTATTGGTTGGTTCGATGGCAAAACCCAACCTACATTCACATATAAATCACACATTTAGGTTTATTTTAAATTTTTATTTATTTTTTTGTATTAATTATTTATTAGGCACCTATGTCCTATTTTAACTTCTTAATATACTCTAAAATTTATTTTGTAATTATAAATTCAAATATCATAAAATTATATTATAATAGGGATATACAATATAGTAAATTCAAATATGTGTCATATGCCTATAAAAACGCATTGTCTTCTTCAAGTCATGTGATATACTTATTTATTAAATTAGTATTTATAGTTTTTGGAATATTATATACACATTTTAAACTTTATATTCATCTATTATATACTTATATTTATAACCGAATCAAATATATTTTGTTATGCTCAATTCAGTCCCAAGTTAACCAAACACCAAAATTTCAGCATTTGAGTAGTTTGTATTCATTTAATTTTATATCAATTTCTTCAAATTCATTTATCCTGAAATTTTTTCAGAATGTTCCTAACATCATATATGACCTCTCTGTAAATTTTCAAAATTTATAGAGTTCATTTATACAGGTAAATAATTTAAACACAGTAGCAAATTTCAGTAATATTCATTCAGACTATTAAAATGAGCAGCTTATATTCACTTATTTACTCACTTATTTTTCCTCATTATTTTGACTTGAAATTTTACCAAAACCTTTCCAACATCCAAATATATTTTTTTGTAAATTATTATGAATTTCAAAGCTCATTTTCATATTAAAATAAATAAAATACAGTAGCTAAATTATTAAAAGTTCAAGCTGTAATATTTGAACAAATTTGAGTATTAGGATTTCTAGCTTCATTTCTTTCAATTTCTTTCAATATAAATCAATTTTAAAAATTCTAAATACTCAATTTATATGAATAAATGATAATATTTAGCTCATATTCAATAAATAATAGATTTAAAGTTAGAAAAAATAAAATAAAAGATTAAGATTCAGAATTTCCAGATTCTTACCTTTAGGAGTTCTTTTGCCTTCTTTACCTTTATATCACTTTGTTGATTTAATTTTTCACTTTGGATCTCTTCTAAACATAAGAAACTAGCCTAGGAATAGTTTTTAGCTGCTGAAAAATGAGAAAGGATCATGATAGAGAAGAGGTGTTTTGATAGTAAGGAGAAAGAAGATAAGAATAATTTTTTTTCTTTGTCATCTTGTAATCATCATTTGACCAAACCCACTTTCTGTTCAAACTAGGTGAGTCGCCCACTTCATTTTTCAGAAAAAGGCCTAGAATTAAGTGGGTAAAATGTCCATTTTGCCCCTCAAATCTTTTATACTCATGTGTTAACTTGAATGCCCTTATAGTCATTTCACACTATAATTTACTATCTACACTTGTATTAATTTCTTTGAAGTTATTTTCACTTCTAAATTTTAAATTTTAAGTTATCTTATATGGTTCTTATGTATATTATTATGTTAAAAAATTATTAATGAAGTTATGGTACATTTCAAGTATAATACTTTAAGGTTTTTATACATACAAGTTAACGTCGTAGCTAATTTAAAATTTCCATTTCCATCACTTTAGTAACATATAAATTTCACTTCTTTGCATATAAATAATTCCTTTATCTTTCTAACAGGTCATTTTGTTCTGCTAATAATTTATATACAAATATAATTAGTTATTTAATAACTTACAATTAATTGATTTGATTCACAGTTGTTATAAGTTGTAGAGTTTTTATACTTTAAAATTTTTATTTATATTAATTGACATATTAAAATTTTATTTCAATCAAAAAAATTTCTCTCACTTTATTCATTAATTTGTACAACATTTAAGCTACTATATTTTTATTTTATCTAGGGTATTACATTCTCTCCCCCTAATTAAAATTTATCCACGAATTTTCTAAAGTAATCACCCACTAAAAAGTTGAGGATATCTATCTAACATCTCAGACTTAGTTTTCTAAGTATATTCTTCTATTGATTGACTTTACCATAAAATTTTTACCATAGGAATATTCTTATTTCTAAGTCTTTTAACTTGCTTATCAACTATAGCTACTGATACTTCCTGGTAGGTCAAATCTTGCTGCAAGTCCACCGGTGAAGCTTGTAAAACGTGGGATGGATCAGAAACATATTTTCAAAGCATAGAAATATGAAACACTGGATGTACTTGTTCCATATTGGGTGGCAGTGCCAAACGGTATAAAACTAATCCCACTCTTTCTAAGATCTCAAATGGACCAATGTACCTTAGTGAGAGCTTTCCTTTCTTACCAAATCTTATGACTCCCTTCATTGGTGACACTTTCAGAAATACATGCTCACCAATACTAAATTGAACATTTTTTCTTTTAGAATCTGCATATCTCTTCTGGCGGCTAAAAGCTATCTTCAAACGTTCTTGAATTAATGGTACTTTCTCTATGGTCTCTTGAATAAGTTTTGGGCCTTATATATGTCTTTCACCAATTTCATTTCAATATATAGGGGATCTACACTTCCTTCCATATAATGCTTTGTAGGGTGCCATCTGTATGGTTGAATGGTAACTATTATTATAGGCATATTCAATCAATGGAAGATGCTTGTCCCAAGTAACTCTAAAATCCAAAATGCACAATCTCAACATATCTTCTAAGGTTTGAATAGTTCTTTCTATTTGCCCATCGTCTGTGGTTACAGGTAGAGGTGACCCAGGACCATCAGCTTCTTAATTTTTTTCTTCCACCAAGAAGCTTAAGAATAATGTAATTAGCCAATACTATCATATGTAATTAAATAATAATATTTATGCTACACTCTAATTGCGACGTAGTAATATTGTGAATAGCTTGGTAAAATATGAAAATAAACCATAATGTAATAATAAAAAAAATATTTGTAAATAATATATAATATAAAAATATATGTGTAATAATTATATATCATAAAGTTATGAGTAAATAATAAAGTTTTAATTCACTAGAGCAATAATCAATTTATATGAATTCACAAATTAGTTGGGTTCTACGTGGTGCCTGGTGGCGTTAAGCCTACCTGAACCCTAGGACCGTCACACTTCTAAAAATGGGGCATGACAGAGGATTTCAAGGTTCAAGGATAATAAATAAGTAAGGCGACTGCACAATAAAGATATAACAATGAAATTCAATCCACAAGAAAGGCCCACAATAATTGGACCAATATTACAAAATCAAATCACATAATATGGCAGATAACACATAGCAATAACACTAAAGAAAATATATCATTATTCTAGTACTATCACACATCACATTCACATAAGGGTAGCTTCTACCCTACAAATCACAAATTTCTATATGCACATAACCTGATGGTATAGCCCCCATCAAGTTGGCAATCTGTCATATTGGCTAGTCAAATGGCTTGGTATGATCACATAGGCCAAGAGGCCACATTGATTTTCACAATTCACAAATGCAGAATTACAAACAACAAATGATATCAAATAGCTCAAATATCAATAATGGTTAAATTTTCATCAAAGAATTCCAAATGCGACAAAGTAAGGGCTGGACACTATAACTCACCTCGAATATACAAATTTGATTCCTCTAAGTCATTGAAAAATATTGGTTGGTTCGATGGCAATACCCGACCTACATTCACATTTAAATCGCACATTTAGGTTTATTTTTAATTTTTATTTATCATTTTTGTCTTAATTATTTATTAGACACTGATGTCCTATTTTAACATCTTAATATACTCTAAAATTTATTTTGTAATTATGAATTCAAATACCATAAAATTATATTATAATAGGCTATACAATATAGTAAATTCAAATATGTGCCATATGCCTATAAAAATGCATTAGCTTCTTCAAGTCATGTGATATACTTATTTATTAAATTAGTATTTATAGTTTTTTGACTATTAGATACACATTTTAAACTTTATATTCATCTATTATATACTTATATTTATAATTGAATCAAATATATTTTGTTATACTCAATTCAGTCCTAAGTTAACCAAACACCAAAATTTGAGCATTTGAGTAGCTTGTATTCATTTAATTATATAATAATTTATTCAAATTCATTTGCCCTGACATATTTTCAACCTGTTCCCAACATCATATATGACCTCTCTATAAATTTTTATAACTTATAGAGTTTATTTATATAGGTAAATAATTTAAACACAGTATTTCAGTGATATTCATTCAGACTATTAAAATGAGCAGCTTATATTCACTTATTTACTCACTTATTTTTCCACATTATTTTGACTTGAACTTTTACCAAAACCTTTCCAACATCCAAATATATTTTTTTGTAAATTATTATGAATTTCAAAGCTCATTTTCATATTAAAATAAATAAAATACAGTGGCTAAATTATTAAAAGTTCAAGCTGTAATATTTGAACAGATTTGAGTATTAGAGTTTCTAGCTTCATTTCTTTCAATATAAATCAATTTTCAACATTCTAAATACTCAATTAATATCAATAAATGATAATATTTAGCTCATATTCAATAAATAATAGATTTAAAGTTAGAAAAAATAAAATAAAAGATTAAGATTCAGAATTTCCAGATTCTTACCTTTAGGAGTTCTTTTGCCTTCTTTGCCTTTATATCACTTTGTTGATTTAATTTTTTACTTTGGATCACTTCTAAACATAAGAAAATAGCCTAGGAATGGTTTTTAGCTACTGAAAAATGAGAGAGGGTCATGATAGAGAAGAGGTGTTTTGATAGTAATGAGAAAGAAGATAAGAACAATTTTTTTTCTTTGTCATCTTTTAATCATCATTTGACCAAACCCACTTTATGTTCAAACTAGGTGAGTCACCCACTTCATTTTTCAGAAAAATGGTTGAGAATTAAGTGGGTGAAATATCCTTTTTGCCCCTCAAATATTTTATACTCATTTGTTAACTTGAATGCCCTTATAGTCATTTCACACTATAATTTACTATCTACACTTGTATTAATTTATTTGAAGTTATTTTCACTTCTAAATTTTAAAATTTAAGTTATCTTATATAGTTTTTATGTATATTATTATGTTAAAATATTATTAATGAAGTTATGGTACATTTCAAGTATAATACTTTAAGGTTTTTATACATACAAGTTAACGTTGTAGCTAATTTAAATTTTCCATTTCCATCACTTTAGTAACATATAAATTTCACTTCTTTGCATATGAATAATTCCTTTATCATTCTAATAGATCATTTTTTCCTTCTAATAGTTTATATACAAATATAATTAGTTATTTAATAACTTACAGTTAATTGATTTGATTTACAATTGTTATAAGTTGTAGAGTTTTCAATTCAAATATTTTAAAATTTTTGTTTATATTATTTGACATATTAAAATTTTATTTCATTCAAAAAAAATTTTCTCACTTTATTTATTAATTTGTACAACATTTAAGCTACTATATTTTTATTTTATCTAGGGTATTACATTCTCTCCCCCTAATTAAAATTCGACCTTGAATTTTCTAAAGTAATCACCCACTAAAAAGTTGAGGATATCTATCTAACATCTCAGACTCAGTTTTCTAGGTATATTCTTCTACTAATTGACTTTACCACAAAATGTTTACCATAAGAATATTCTTATTTCTATGTCTTTTAATTTGCTTATCAACTATAGCTACTGGTACTTCCTGATAGGTCAAATCTTGCTGCAAGTCCACCGGTGAAGCTTGTAAATTGTGGGATGGATCAGAAACATATTTTCGAAGCATCGAAATATGAAACACTGGATGCACTTGTTCCATATTAGGTGGCAATGCCAATCGGTATGAAACTGATCTCACTCTTTCTAAGATCTCAAATGGACCAATATACCTTAGTGAGAGCTTTCTTTTCTTACCAAATTTTATGACTCCCTGCATTGGTGACACTTTCAGAAATACATGCTCACCAATACTAAATTGAATATCTTTTCTTTTAGGATCTGCTTAACTCGTCCGGAGGCTAAAAGCTGTATTCAAACGTTCTTGAATTAATGGTACTTTCTCTATGGTTTTTTTAATAAGTTTTGGGCCTTCTATATGTCTTTCATCAATTTCATTCCAATATATAGGGGATCTATACTTCCTTCCATATAATGCTTCATAGGGTGCCATCTGTATGGTTGAATGGTAACTATTATTATAGGCAAATTCAATCAATGGAAGATGCTTGTCCCAAGTACCTCCAAAATCCAAAATGCACAATCTCAACATATATTCTAAGATTTGAATAGTTCTTTCTGTTTGCCCATCTGTTTATGGATGAAATGCAGTGCTGAAATCTAACTTTGTTCCCAATGCCTCCTGTAACTTCCGCCAGAATTTGGAGGTGAATTGTGTTCCCTTGTCAAAAATGATAAAAATAGGCACTTATGTAAACTTATTATCATATCTAAGTATAATTGTGCATATTGGGATACAGAATAGGTGGTTTTCATAGGAAGAAAATGAGCAGATTTTGTCAACCTATTAACAATCACCCATATAGAATCATATCCTGTAGATGTTCTAGGTAATCCAACCACAAAATCCATAGTAATCCTCTCCCATTTCCATTTTGACAGTGGTAACTATTGTAATAGCCTAGATGGTTTCTGATGTTCAAATTTCACTTGTTCGCATGTTAAACACCTTGCTATAAATTCTGTAATATCTTTCTTCATACCAGTCCAACAATAAACATCTTTCAAATCATGGTATATTTTGGCAGTTCCAGGATGTGCATTATAATTTGCATAATGAGCCTCCTTCATTATCTGTTCCCTTAGATCATCTACTACTGGTACACAAAGTCGATTGCCACATCTTAATACACCTTCATCAATTACAAATTCAGAGGTCTTACCTGTAGCAATGTCTTCTTTATTCTCACCAACTATGGATCTTCATCTTGTAATGTCTTAATTTGATCAATCAGTAATGATTTGACAGTGAATTGGGCTATCAATGCTCTATTATCTGATAAATCAAATCGTATCCCCAAGCCATATAAGTTCTAAACTTCTTTTACTAATGGTCTTCGACTTACATGAATGTGTGCTGAACTCCCCAAAGATTTTCTGCTTAAAGCATCTGCTATCACATTGGCTTTGCCGGGATGATATAAGATCTCACAATTATAATCCTTAAGTAACTCCATCCATCAACGTTGCCTAAGATTTAGATCTTTTTGTTGAAAGATGTATTTGAGGCTTTTATGATCTGTGAAAATCTCACATTTCTCACCATATAAGTAGTGTCTCCAAATCTTCAGAGCAAATATAACAGGTGTCATTTCCAAATCATGAGTAGGATAATTAACCTCATGCTTCCTTAGTTGTCTAGAGGCATAGGCAATCACCCTATCATTCTGCATTAAAACACAGCCAAGTCCCACTCTAGATGCATCACAATATACTATAAATTTTCCTCCTTCAGTTGGTAGTGCAAAAATAGGTGCAGACGTTAAATATTTCTTCAATCTGCAAAAGCTTTCCTCACATTTGCTATCCCAATCAAACTTTATCCCTTTATGAAGCAATCTAGTAATTGGTGTGGCTATTTTAGAAAAGTCTTTTATAAATTTTCTATAATAACCAACCAATCCCAAAATAACTCCTTATTTCTGCAATATTTGTTGGTCGAGGCCAATCAGCTACTGCTTCAATTTTCTTAGGATCCACTTGTAACTCTTCACTGGTGAACACATGTCCTAAGAAAGATATTTTCTCTTGCTAAAATTCACACTTAGACAATTTAGCAAATAAATAATTTTTCCTCAAAGTCTGCAATGCTATTCTTAAGTGCTCTTCATGTTCAGTCTGACACTTAGAATAAATCAATATATCATCTATAAAAACAACCATAAATTTATCCAAGTATGACTTGAAAATCCGATTCATCAGATCCATAAATGATGCAGGTGCATTAGTGAGACCAAAAGGCAGTACCAAAAACTCATAATGGCCATATCTAGTTCGAAATGCAGTTTTAGGTACATCTTCCTTTTTTATTCTCAATTGATGGTACCCAGAGCGAAGATCTATCTTAGAAAAATAACTTGCCCCTTGTAATTGATCAAACAAATCATCAATTCTAGGCAAAGAATATTTATTCTTTATAGTCACCCTATTCAACTGTCTGTAGTCTATACACATTTGAAGTGAACCATCTTTTTTCTTAACAAACAATACTGGTGCACCCCATGGTGAACTGCTAGGCCTAATGAAGCCTTTATCCAGAAGATCTTGCAATTGTGCTTTCAACTCCTTCAACTCTGTTGGAGACATTCTGTATGGAGGGATAGAAATAGGTGTTGTACCAAGTAGCAAATCTATACTAAACTATATTTATCTCTCTGGAGGTAAAGTGGTCAGATCATCAGGGAATACATCAGGAAACTCTTGTACTATAGGTATTTGATCCAAACTAGGGGATGAAACACTAGTATCTCTGACATGGGCCAAATACCCTATACATTCATTTCTTAATAATCTTTTAGCACTAATTGCTGAGATCAAACTGTTTAACACTTCACTCCTATCCCCCTGAAATTCAAAATTTTTTCCTGATGAACTATGAAATATTACCCTCTTACCATTACAATCTAAAGTGGTAAAATACTTAGATAGCCAATTCATTCCCAAAATAACATCAAACTCTAACACTCATAATTCTATCATATTAGCTCTCAGGATATTATCTTCAATCACTACCTCACAAGAAGGGTATACATTTTTAACAACAATTTCTTCCTCTAAAGGAGTAAACACAGTGAGAGGAATATCAAGCAGTTTGGAAGGTATATGTAATTTAGAAGCAAAATAGGTAGACACAAAAGAATGAGTTGCCCCTGAATCAAATAACACCCTTCCTTTAACAGATTAGATGGAAATGATACATGTAATAGCTGCATTTAATGCTTGTGCCTCCTGATGTGATAAGGTATACACTCTCCCTCTACCCCTACCAGATGATGACTGTACTGTAGGTCTCTCAATAACACCGCCTCTTCCAGAACCTCTTCCAAATCCATTAGACCCCTTTCCATTTGCACGGTGGTCTAAGATGTTTATGGTCTTATTTTCGCCACAATCAAAGGACAATCTTTAATCATATGATCTTTTTTCCCACATTTAAAGCATGCTCTAGTCTCCCTATAATATTGGCCTCTATGCATCTTCCCACAAGTCTAACATGGAGTACGTATAGGAGGCCTCTAAACATTGGCACTGAAAAAACCATGGGTAATAGTCCCAGATGACCTTCCAGTAGGTGGTCTAGGTGAAAGTCCCATTAAAGTTCTAGGTGGATTGATTTGTGGCATAGATTGTGATTGTCACCTAGCGCTAGATGTTCCTACTTCTTCCTTGCCTTTCTGTCTTATAAAGCTTTTAGTTCTAGCCTTTTTTTTTCTGTTTTCGGGCTTCCATCTCTCTATTTTCTATTATTATTGCTTTGTCCATCAATTTAGAGTAAGAATTATAATCATGAGCAGCCAAAAATCATGTACAGTGAATTAACTAATCCTCGTCTGAATCGAAGTATTTTTGCTGCTTCATTTGGTACTGGAGCAGGTACATACTTACTTAACTAATTAAACTGTCTTACATATTCAGATACTGTTATACCAGGTGTTTATACTAACCTCTCAAACTCTAAAGCCTTGGCTTGCCAAACACTTTTAGGTAAAAATTCTTGCAATAACATTTCTGCAAATTGCTCCCAAGTCAAAAGAACATTTTCTTTCAATATTCCAGCCACAACTCTCTTGTACCATTCCTTTGCATCACCTCTCATCTGGTACCCTGCAAATTCAATTGATTTCTTGTCTGGACAATGAAGTATTTGAGTTTTTTATTCCATTTTCTCTAAAACTCTGTAGGGTCTTCTTCCCCTTTATAGATTGTAGGACTAAGTTTCAAAATTTTAGCTAATAATTTTCTTTCTTCATCCGATTCCATTCGTAGTGGTGGAGGTGGAGGAACATGAACTTCAGGGATAGGAGCCTGTTGTTTTTGTTGTCTTTGTTGTATCATAATTTCCGTCATCAACTCATAATTTTTCTATAATTGTTCAAGTCTTTCCATCCCCCCAGCTATTCTATCTTCAGTTGCCTGTGGTTTTAGGGGAGGAATCCTTACATTCTCAACTCTTTGCACTCACTCCTCAGAAGGAATAACTCCCTCAAATCTAATTTCCCTAGGCCTTCTTCGGGTTTCCATATCTTAAATATAAGAGAGAAAAGAATTATTTAGTTAGCACATGAATTAACACATATCTAGATAACAACGAAAACAAGACATGACAGAATAATCCTAAGCTCCACAGTATTCTTACACATTTATTCTTACGAACCTTTAATCTATATGTTATTATAAACCTAGGCTCTGATACCACCTTTGTCACACCCCATTTTTGGAAGTGTGACGGTCCTAGTGTCCAGGTAGGCTTAAGGCTACCAGACACCACGTAGAACCTAACTAATTTGTGAATTCATACAAATTGATTATTGCACTGGTGAATTAAAACTTTATTATTTACTCATAACTTTATGATATATAATTATTACACATGTATTTTTATATTTTGTTACACTATAATTTCACTGAGTTGACGACTCACCCCATCGTCTGTGGTTTCAGGTAGAGTTGACCCAGGACAATCAGCTTCTTGATTTTTTCTTCCAGCAAGAAGCTTGAGAATAATGTAATTAGCCAATACTATTATATATAATTAAATAATAATATTTGTGCTATACTCTAGTTACTCCGTAGTAATATTGTGAATAGATTGATAAATTATAGAAATAAACCATAATGTAATAATAAAAAAAATATTTGTAAATAATATATAATATAAAAATACATGTGTAATAATTATATATTATAAAGTTATGAGTAAATAATAAAGTTTTAATTCACTAGTGCAATAATCAATTTGTATGAATTCACAAATTAGTTGGATTTTATGTGGTGCCTGGTGGCCTTAAGCCTACCTAGGTCCTAGGACCATCACACTTCTAAAAATGGGGAGTGACAGACGATTTCAAGGTTCATGGATAATAAATAAATAAGGCGGCTGCACAATAAAGGTATGATAATGAAATTCAATCACAAGAAAGGCCCATAATAATTGAACCAATATCACAAAAGCAAATCACATAATATGACAGATAACACATAGCAATAACAATGAAGAAAATATATCATTATTCCAGTGCTATCACACATCACATTCACATAAGGGTAGCTTCTACCCTACAAATCACAAACTTATATATGTACATAGCCTGATGGGATAGCCCCCATCAAGTTAGGAGTCTGTCATATTGGCTAGTCAACTGGCTTGGTATGATCACATAGGCCAAGAGGCCACATTGATTTTTACAATTAGCAAATGCAAATTTACAAAGAACAAATGATATCAAATGGCTCAAATATCAACAATGGTTAAATTTTCATAAAAGAATTCCAAATGTGACAAAGCAAGGGCTGGACACTATAACTCACCTCAAATATGCAAATTTGATTCCTCTAAGTCATTGAAAATTATTAGTTGGTTCGATGGCAATACCCGACCTATATTCAAATTTAAATAGTACATTTAGGTTTATTTTTAATTTTTAATTATCATTTTTGTCTTAATTGTTTATTAGGCACCTATGTCCTGTTTTAACATCTTAATATTCTCTAAAATTTATTTTGTAATTATGAATTCAAATATCATAAAATTATATTATAATAGGGCTATACAATATAGTAAATTCAAATATGTGTCATATACCTATAAAAATGCATTGGCTTCTTCAAGTCATGTGATATACTTATTTATTAAATTAGTATTTATAGTTTTTGGAATATTAGATACAAATTTTAAACTTTGTATTCATCTATTATATGTTTATATTTATAACCGAATCAAATATATTTTGTTATGCTCAATTCAGTCCCAAGTTAACCAAATACCAAAATTTCAGCATTTGAGTAGTTTGTATTCATTTAATTATATATTAATTTATTCAAATTCATTTGCCCTAAAATTTTTTCAGCATGTTCCCAACATCATATATGACCTCTCTGTAAATTGTCATAATTTATAGAGTTCATTTATATAGGTAAATAATTTAAACACAGTAACAAATTTTAGTGATATTCATTCATACTATTAAAATAAGCAGCTTATATTCACTTATTTTTCCTCATTATTTTGACTTGAACTTTTACCAAAACCTTTCCAACATCCAAATACATCCTTTTATAATTTTTTATGAATTTTAAAGCTCGTTTTCATATTAAAATAAATAAAACACAGTAGCTAAATTATTAAAAGTTCAAGCTGTAATATTTGAACAGATTTGAGTATTAGGATTTCTAGCTTCATTTCTTTTAATTTCTTTCAATATAAATCAATTTTCAACATCCTAAATACTTAATTAATATGTATAAATGATAATATTTAGCTCAGATTCAATAAATAATAGATTTAAAGTTAGAAAAAATAAAATAAAAGATTAAGATTCAGAATTTCCAGATTCTTACCTTTAGGAGTTCTTTTGCCATCTTTGTCTTTATATCACTTTGTTGATTTAATTTTTCACTTTGGATCACTTCTAAACATAAGAAACTAGCCTAAGAATGGTTTTTAGCTACTGAAAAATGAGAGAGGATCATGATAGAGAAGAGGTGTTTTGATAGTAAGGAGAAAGAAGATAAGAACATTTTTTTTTCTTTGTCATCTTTTAATCATCATTTGACCAAACCCACTTTTTATTCAAACTAGGTGAGTCACACACTTCATTTGTCAAAAAAAAAAGGTTGAGAATTAAGTGGGTGAAATATTCATTTTGCCCCTCAAATCTTTTATACTCGTTAACTTGAATGCCCTTATAATCATTTCACACTATAATTTACTATCTACACTTGTATTAATTTTTTTGAAGTTATTTTCACTTCTAAATTTTAAAATTTAAGTTATCTTATATGGTTTTTATGTATATTATTATGTTAAAATATTATTAATAAAGTTATGATACATTTCAAGTATAATACTTTAAGGTTTTTATACATACAAGTTAACGTCGTAGCTAAACAGTTTTAAAATTTTCATTTTCATCACTTTAGTAACATATAAATTTCACTTCTTTGCATATGAATAATTTCTTTATCATTCTAATAGGTCATTTTGTTCCTCTAATAATTTATATACAAATATAATTAGTTATTTAATAACTTACAGTTAATTGATTTGATTCACAGTTGTTATAAGTTGTAGAGTTTTCAATTCAAATACTTTAAAATTTTTATTTATATTATTTGACATATTAAAATTTTATTTCAATCAAAAATTTTTTTCTCACTTTATTCATTAATTTGTACAACATTTAAGCTACTAGATTTTTATTTTATCTAGGGTATTACATATATATCATTTATATCTTAAGTATATGTTATATACATTTTTACTTGTATATATGTAATATGTAGGTAATGTGTATTTTATGTATACATCAAGTATATATTATGGATATATCATGTATATAACAAGTGTATAATATAAATTCAACATATTTAATAAGTATATGTTAGGTATATATTATGTAACATTAGATATATACTACACGTATACCTCTCCTAACGCTTTAATTAACTTTCAAATTCTTATTTAATTTATCTAAAATCACATATATTACACTAACAGTCCCTAAAAGACCACATAATTGTATCTTAATAAATCCTGAGACTCTCTAACATTTCTGTAAAATAGAAAATCAATTATTACTATGTTTGACATTTTAGTTGATGAAAAATGGACTCACTAACTCAATAATAAAACTTTTGATAATCCCTAATAGTCCTTAATAATATATACATTCCCTAACAATTCTCAACAATAAAGAAAAATCAAGAACACACTAGAAAAACTCAAAAAATACAAAAGCTTACTTTTTATAATATCCAATTAGCATTAATTATAACATCAACACTCATAAACATTATCAAAGAAGAAAGAAATGAAGATAATAAGAAAGAGGTCGGGTATTGTTCAAAAAACAAAAAGAAAGAAAGAAAGAAAGAGGTTAGGTAGATAAGAAGAAAGAAAAATATATGAGCTGCAAAAAATAAAATATTTTTTCTTAAAAATAATACAATGTCTTTTTTTACATCGTTGTTTTAAATAAAAATTAATATGTACAGCTAAATCTATAGCTTATTGATTTTAATGAAGCAATACTTCAATAGATTTATTGCAATAAAGAGAAAAGATGAATCACAATGGAGAAATAAAAAGAAAAGATAAAGAGAATGAGGAGGCGACGGTTTTATGATGAACGGGAGAGAAAGACAAAAGAAATGAAGAAACTTAGGGATTGTTTATTTGTAGAAAACAATACCACTTTTACAAAAAAAATTTATAAAAAAATGAAAAATAAAATTTATTGTGTAATTAGAAATATTTTTTATTTAAAAAATTAGAAAATAGTATATATTTATCAGCTAATAGTTGAATTTAAAAAAAAAACTACTTTTAGCTGTTTTATAAATGAAAAATACGCTCTTAAAAAAATATGAGTTTGTTTCCCACTTCAATTCTTATAGATTCCATTTTATTTTTTATTTTTTATTTAGAAAATAGTTTGAGAATAAAAATTTGAAAAATTAGAAAATAAAAAAAAATAATAAATAGAAATATAAAATATCTTCTACAACTAAACAACCTCTAAGAGTAAAAAATAAAAAATAGTCTACATAAAATTAATGAATTGTAAAAAATATTATGTTTTTTCATAGCAAAGTGTATAATTGTCAAAATAGTATATATAAAATTAATGAATTGTAAAAAATATTAAAGGAAAGCTGCAAGGGTTTTTTTTTTTTTAAAAAAAATCCCAAAAATCAACTACGTATTAAGGATTTAGCAAGAGTTAGAAGATATCATGATTCCATGTGACATTATATCTGCGCTGTTACAATTTAAGCTATTTCAGTAGAGTTAGAATTAAAAATATTTCATACTAAAACATAACTATAAATATTAATGTTTAATATAGTGGTTTGATTTCACCAATTATTAATTCAAAATATTAAATTACATTTAAAGCTTTCCACAAAATAAAAAATACCTTAAAATATTTATTAAAATGAAAGGAAGCAACTTCCATGTCTTAAATTTAAAAATAAAATAAAATAATTATTAAAAAATCAAAAAGTTTTAAAAAATAAAGCAAATCTTAGAAAAACTTCCGCTTTTGTTCCTCTCTCCTACCCTTCAAACTTTTATATTATATCATTTAAAAAAATAAAAACACCATATTGTGTATTATATTTTTGAGTTTTATAATGATAAACAAAATAATTTGTTATTTTCTTTATTTTAAATTAAAGGATATATTTTTTATTTGTCTTAAGTTATAATTATTTATTATTTTAATAAATTTGTTAATATGTTAAATTTATATTATATTCATATTTAAATATTTAATAACTATATTTTAAATTAAAATAATAATATAATTAAAAAATACACATAAATTTATATTTTCAGTAAAAGTTATATTATTTTTTTGTGAAGCAAAAACATGTTTATTGATGGAGAACGCATCCAATTCTATTAATTATATGACAAAAAATATTTCATATATACAAATACAAAGAAGACCGTTGGAACTCGAGTCGGCAAAGCGAGAAATAGAAGATGGAGGGTAGAAACGACAAAACACTCATAAATTATATTTATTTTGCAACGGTCACTTCACGAGAAAAGAAATAAAGTAGAGAATAGTATTACTAACAGTTAAGAGCAAGCTATCAAAGAAGAAAGCAACGGTCAAAAACAGTTCAAAAGCCCTAAAGCTAAATATGAAAATGAAAATACAGCCACAAGAAGAAGAAGAAGAAGAGGAGGAAGAAGAAGAGAAAAAGAGACATTTAATTTGTAGTTGTAAAGTGATAGAATATTTGGAGCCATTGATGTCGAAGGAGCTTCTTTTCAAGTTTTCGGATAACTCTGTTTTGGATTTTGATTATTCTCGAAGTTCAATATGGTCTCCGTTGGTTCCTCGAGTTCACAGTCCAATGGATTTGGATTTGGATTTGATTACGCCTAAAAAGCTTAGTTTTGGATTTGGGTTTGGGGTACAATTGGACAGCAATAAGAAGAAAATTGGTTCCAAGAAAATCATCTCTACCGTCAAGAAAAGAATGAAAATGAAGAAGAGAAATAATAACAGAGTCGAAGCCTCTGATTTTCATCCAACTCCTATAAGAGCTTCTTGTGCTCTGTTTTGTACAAAGGTAACTAATTTTAGCTCACTTATCATGATAACAAACTAATTTGGGTTTAGTTATTTTTTTTTTGTAAGTGAATCTCTATAAGGGTTTGATTTTGATAATCATGATGGCATGAAATAGTTTTTTCGTTTCATGTTTAAAATTTAAAAAAAAATTAAGTAATTAAGAATAATTACTCATGAAATAGTTAATTTATTCTGTTTGTATTTCATAGTATTTTATTAACCAAACCGAGCCTAATTAAGTCCTACATATGATCGTCAGGGATGGAATAATGTGCTAAAAGCTGCCACTAAGCATTTCAAGAAAAAGAAGAAGAAAGATCCAACATGTCATGTCAAGCTCTCCAACTATTTAACAGATTTAAACAATTGAATTAAATCCCAACTCAATGTCGTATTAGTAATTGCTCAAAGGTTTTCTTTATATGTATTAGATGGATGGTAATTAACACTCAAGTGAAAAACAGAAGTTCTGTTAATAATCACATAAGAATAAAATTTAAAATTTTTCAGAGCACAGTTAATTTGGTTGCCTTTTTTTATCCTTCTTTTGTTGTAAATGAATATTCATTCATTGTTTGTAATTTTTTTTTGTTATTCAATTTTATCGATGCATATTTAACCATATTTTTTTTTATTTTAACCTTATTTTTTTATTTCTCCTTTACGTTTTTAGTTTTGCCTGCATTTTTTTTAAACTTACCTTTTACATGTTTTTCCTCCTTTTTTTTTTTTCTCTTTTACAATTTTGCTTTTTATTTTTTATTTTTATCATTCTAATGATTTAAAATTTAAACAACCTAATATGATATTTCCCACCTTACCTTGTCTAAAAGTTAGTAATTAATTAATTTTATTTTTCTTTTTAAATAATGAGTTATTATTATTATTATTATTATTATCAAGTCACTGTTTGTTACATCCCAGTTCTGAAAAGTGTGATGGTCGTGGGGTTTTAGTCGATTTCAAACTATCTACTAACTCGTAAAACTCCTAATTAATATTCTCCAATGTTAACACTCAATTTTTAATATCTGCATTGGTTTTACAATGTCTAATGGTGAAAATCAGAACCATGTCTTGAATTGAAAAATTTTCCAAAGAATACATCGAATAAGTTAAGAACACATTTTTATATAAACTTAGGGTTAAACTTAATGATGACTCGATTTTATGATCTAACCCAAAATTTTGGATACATGACCCAAATGAGATTTTCACTCAAATATGTGGTAGTGTTGGAGGGCGAGGGTCAATCGGACCGTGTGCTATTGGATAGAAACTAGGATAAATGGGTTAGATCTAAATTCAATGGGCTTGTCAAGCTATTCAGATTGTGATAGAATTTATCCCTTACCCTTTTTTCTCATCATTTTTACTTTGATAAATACCCACATCTCTCATATTCCAAAAAAAAAAGGAACTAATTGTCAAGGAGTTTAGCTCTCTCATACAACCCCAACAACTTTGATTTCACTCTAAATATTGGCCAAAGCATTCTCATTAATTTAATAGTTGTTTTTTTTTTCAATTTCAATTAAGAATATGAGTAATTTTTTAGTTATTTTTTTTTTTCAATTTCAATTAAGAATATATTTTTACTGAGAAATCAAGAGACTCTTCATCTGAATTTCCAAGATAAATTAGCCAAGTTAAAGCCCAAGAATCTCCAACTTAGACCCGACTTGGCCTAATATGACTCTCAAATCAATTAATTGATATTAAGCAAATCAAGATTAACATTTAAAATGTATCATAGCCATCCAAGTGTTAAGAAAGTCAGTTGTTTAACTTTGACCTATTCATAAATAGTTACTATACAATTGACTCCTTACATTATACTATATCTTATTTGGTACATAGGATGAATTTTGTGTCAACTCCTACTAAACTATTTATATCACTTCTAGCCCAAACTCATTATTTCTTACTCCCAAAGCCTATTACTCTAGAAGAAGTATTTTTGAGAATCCATTCACCTCGTTAAAAGATTTCTAGATATCTTTCTACAAGAGGTGGTGAGATATATTCTCCAGGAGTTTGTATCCTTGGTTATGCTCTTAACTATCATATAGTACGTTGTGTAATACTCAGTGTCCATCCCTAAGGGTGATCTCAAAGAGATAACAAGGAACAAAATCAAAACATTATACTTGATATCCAAGGTAAGTTTAACGATATTTAAACAACTTCTATGATAAGATATAATCATTGATATTTAATATATATCCATGCGATTATCTCGTGGTTAGGTGATCTAATTTGTTCATACTAATAAGCATTCACATGTTATATCCCTAAGTATCCTATGCATATAATTTATAAGAATTATTGCTTGAACAAGTCAAGGAGTTTAACATGTATTAGTATATCCTTATTAACAATGTCTCATCTTGTTAATACTATGACTAAAGATATTTTAAATAGAAACATATTTATATCTGATGAGAATCTCATAACGATTTCTCTAGGGTCATCCTCCTAATGATTAATATTTCAATAAGCAAGAAAAATGAAGGGAATATGTACTATACCTCCATGTTCTTCACAGAAAACACGTTTTCTCCTTGTTAGGTTATCACAAATTACCATAATCCAAAGTAGAATTATCTCTAATACACTAAAGGTGAACCCAGGATTCAACATTAAGGGGGCCAAAATACTTTAAACTACACGAACTACTAATTTTAACATTATATAAAAAAAAATACATCTTTTTTTAAGTTCATGTGGTTATGACTAGAAATATAGTTATCCTAAATATGAGTAAAAACATTTTGTAAAGTTTCTTTACATTCTTGGGCCCATGACTATAAATAAATATAGATTTTTACAAAAATAATCTAAAAAAAAAAAGAAATTTCAATTTTACGGCACTTAAAAAATTTTTTTAGTTTTATGAAGACAAACTTTTCAATTTGCAAAATTACGACAAAAAAAAAAGGGACCACTTGGTTTTTTCTTCAATACACAGACAATATAAATACATAGTGATTTTTTTCTTCAACACGCAAACGTAGGCACATACATATACACACACATATAATATTTCTATTAATTAAATACAACAGTGAAACAAAAAAATTGATATTTGTATTTTATCATCTCAATCCATTTTTATATAAATTAATTATCATAAATTAATTAATATATTTTCATATAAAATTAATTAAATAAAAATAACAGTTGAATAAGAATTAATTTAAAATAAATTTAGTTCTATATTATATATTATTATATATCTAATTTTATGTAAGTATATGTAATATATATTATATATTAATTAATTTATTATCACAATTAATTTTTATATAAATTAATTAGTATATTTTCATATAATTTATTAAATAAATATAACAGTTGAATAGATATTAATTTAAAATAAAATTAATTGTATGTTAAATTATATGTTACGTATAACTATATATATAACTATATGTAATATATATTTATAAATTTTTTTTTTCAAATTCAATACATATATCTTATATATAATATATATTCATATATAACTAAACATATAAAATAGTTATATATTATTATTCTTTTTAAAATCAACACATATATCTAAATTTTTTATATAAAAATATTTTATATTTTGATTAATAATCGAGAAAAATTTTTTAGATTCATTATACTTTTAATTTACTCGAAAAAGCACAATGTTGAGAGAAAAATATAATTTTAAATTTATATTATTAAATTATATATATATATTTTAAATTTAATTGAAGAATATTATTATAATTATGATATTTAGTATTTAAAAATAAAAATTTTTGATACTTATTAATTACAAACTGTTTGGTAATATAACTTAGAAAAAATTTCAATTAAACTAAAATTCACTTAAAATCAATATAATTTTTTAATTTAAAATTTTTGTCATTTATAGAATTTTAGCAAACACTTTAAGTGAAAAAAGTTCAATAGTTAGTGATATGATAAAATTAAGAAAAAATTATACTCTATATCACACTTTTTAACTTTTTTTTAATATTTTATATTTTTAATATACTTTTAATATATTAAATATATACTCAATATATATTTTTAAAAATAAAATATATATTTAATATATTAATTATATATCAAAAATATATCCATAGAAAATATTTTTAAAATTAAAAATTTTTAAAATAATATTTTTAAAATTAAAATAAAAAAAATATTTTTATTTTTTAGAATATTTTTAAAAAAATCCTTAAAATTGAAAATAAGATTTAACTGCTAAAGAAAAAAATTATAAAAACAAAATGTATTATGCCGGAAGGATTTGACATAGGCCGCAGCATAGCGGAGGTTAACCTCATTTTGACTACCAATCAACCAGACGATATCTTTATGATTAAAAAAAAAACCAGACGATATCACAACTTCACAAGGGGGAAGTCATCTTCTATAGAACTCACCCATGGCTTCCACTTCTTCTGCTCTACCTATCCCTCTTTCTACACCTTCTCATCACACAGATCCTCCCTTATCCAGCAACAACAATAACAACTATAAACCCTTTCTCTTTACCATCTCACCACCACCAAACCCCACTCTCAGAACCCCTACAATCCGCTCTCGCCTTAGCAGGCTCTGCCAAGAGGGCCAACCGCATCTTGCTCGCCAACTGTTCGATACAATTCCTCGCCCAACTACCGTTCTTTGGAACACGATTATTATTGGTTTCATTTGCAATAATATGCCCCTGGAAGCACTTTTGTTCTATTCCCAACTTAAAAATGCCTCTCCTCTCACAAAATGTGATTCTTATACTTACTCTTCTACCCTCAAAGCCTGTGCAGAAACTCGGAATTTGATGACAGGTAAAGCGATTCATTGCCATTTTATTCGTTCTTTATCATACCCGAGTAGAATTGTGTATAATTCTCTTTTAAATATGTATTCTACATGTTTGAGCAGCATGGGTTCCTTGATTGATTTTGATTTCTCTAAGTCGGATTTAGTACATAAAGTTTTTAAAACAATGCGTAAGAGAGATGTGGTTGCTTGGAATACTATGTTTTCTTGGTATGTGAAGACAGAGAGACATGTGGAGGCTATTAGGCAATTTAGGATAATGATGAAAATGGGGATTAAACCAAGTCCAGTTAGTTTTGTCAATGTTTTTCCTGCACTATCGAGCAGTGGGGACCATAAGAATGCAAATATTATCTACGGGATGCTTCTTAAATTCGGCAGTGAATATGTGAATGACTTGTTCGTTGTGAGTTCAGCAATATCCATGTATGCTGAACTTGGTTGCCTTGATCTTGCTAGGATGGTTTTTGACAATTGTCTGGAAAAGAACACAGAAGTTTGGAACACTATGATTGGTGGGTATGTACAGAATAATTGTTTCTCCGAAGGAATTGATCTCTTTCTTGAAGCTATGGAAATGGAACAGACTGTTCTTGATGATGTAACCTTTCTCTCAGTTTTAACAGCAGTTTCCCAGTTGCAGTGTTTAGACTTTGGTCAACAGCTGCACTCCTATGTAATTAAGAACCTAACAACATTAGCACTGACAACACTGAATGCAATCATCGCCATGTATTCAAGGTGCAATTCTGTACACACATCATTCAAAGTTTTTGACAAGATGCTGGCAAGGGATATTGTATCATGGAATACTATGATTTCGGGTTTTGTCCAGAATGGACTAGATGATGAAGGGTTGATGCTTGTGTATGAGATGCAGAAGCAAGGGTTTACAATTGATTCTGTGACAGTAACTTGTCTACTTTCTGCAGCATCTAATCTTAGAAACCAAGAAAGTGGAAAACAGACTCACGCCTATCTTGTTAGGCATGGCATAACATTCGATGGAATGGACAGCTATCTTATTGACATGTATGCTAAGTCAGGTTTGATTAGGAAAGCACAATGGATTTTTGAGAACTCCTCTAAACATAGAGATCAAGTGACTTGGAATGCAATGATTGCTGGTTACACACAAAATGGGCTGGTTGAAGAAGCTTTTGTTACCTTCAAAAATATGATTGAGCAAAATTTAAGGCCTAATGCTGTGACATTAGCTTCCATTCTTCCAGCTTGTAATCGATTAGGAAGCATAGATGTTGGAAAGCAACTCCATGAAGTCTCCATTCGTAATTTATTGGATCAAAATATCTTTGTAAGAACTGCCCTTGTTGACATGTATTCTAAATCAGGTGCGATCAATTATGCTGAAAGTATTTTCACCAAATCTGATGAGAAAAATTCTGTAACGTACACGACAATGATATTGGGTTATGGTCAACATGGGATGGGTGAGAGAGCTCTCTCTTTGTTCCACTCAATGCAGAAATCTGGCATCAAACCTGATGCAATTACTTTTGTTGCAGTCTTGTCAGCTTGCAGTTATGGTGGTTTGGTTGATGAAGGTCTTCAAATATTTGAGTCAATGAAGAGAGACTTTAAGATACAGCCCTCAAGTCAGCACTATTGTTGTGTTGCAGACATGTTAGGGAGAGTTGGGAGAGTCATTGAAGCGTATGAGTTTGTTAAGCAATTGGGTGAAGAAGGGAACGTGATGGAAATTTGGGGATCAATCCTTGGAGCTTGCAGGCTTCATGGACACATTGATCTTGGAGAGATTGTTGCGAATAAGTTACTTGAATTGGACTCAGTACACAGCTTGGCAGGCTATCATGTCTTGCTCTCCAATATATATGCGGAAGAAGAAAAGTGGGAAAGTGTTAATAAATTGAGGAAAACGATGAGGGAAAAGGGTTTGCAAAAGGAAGTTGGCTATAGTTGGATCGATATTGGAGGTCGTGTCATTCACTTTGTGTCTAAAGACTGGGATCATCCTCAATGCTATGAGATATATGAAATGCTGGAAAGACTGGACATGGAGATGAAAGACACTGATTATAGTCCTCGTCCTTGTTACATGTTTGGCATGTGTTGATGTTAGATGGGATTATTTGTGGGCAAATTACATTCAGCAAACCAAGTACAGTTAACTGGTGGCAAATGACGTTGCTGATAAATTGTTTGGGTTTCTGCTGAAAGAGCAATTGACAACCACAATTATTTAAAATGTGGCGATTATTTGAATACTAGTCCAAAGTGGCAATCTGCAAAGCATGTTTTGTTTTTGGCTTAGACTTCTGAAGTATGGGAATGATTTATTTGAAGCAGATTGTTATTGGAAGGTTTCCATGTCTCTTATTTTTATGGCCTGTGCCATTCTGCCAACAACTGTCACCAAATGGGATCAGACAAGCTGTTTGAAACAACCTTAAAGAAGTACCTATTGCAACTGTTCAGGTCAGTCCAGAAAACTTATTATGCATTATTGCTGTGTCTTCAATAACTCATCTTACAAGGCAAAACTAGCAAAGCGGAGCCTCTTGTTTACATGTTATGTAAGCATGTGAATTTGCTGCAGTTTTTGTGGTGGGGTAAGTTTTACCATGGTCATCGACCCTCTAATGCCAAATATATAAATTTATGTTCTTAGTTTATGGAAGATATTTTAAGCTGTACAAATTTATTTGTAAATCCATTGCAAGATTAGAATATCTTCATTAATGTGAAAAAAAATCCATTTAATGTAATTATTTTCTTTTCTTAGTTGCCTTAGGATTTGATTCCTAGAATATTTTCTCGTATAGGATACGAAAGAACAGTTCTGTGTAGGAAAGATTTTTTTTTTCTTTTCTACTCTAGGACTTTGCATGTATAAATAGAAGTGTATATTGCCTTTGTATATCAGTTCTTATATTGGTGTATGTGTGTGTGTGGATTTTTTTTTCTACTCTAATAAACCATGACAGAACCTACCAAAACTGAAACGCTGGCATTGGATCATATCAGTCACAATTTTTATCCAGGCAGCTTACTAGTTAAATGGAAAAAATTACTTGAGGAAAAAGGAAAATCAAACCTCTTGCTGGTATGTGTCCAAAAAAAGAGAAACAAGATTTGATACACGGGGTAAAGGAAGACTATTGTAATGTCTTGGTTTTAGAATTGAATTCCATGCTTCCTAAAATCCACGAGACGATTGTTTTCGGGTAAAATGTATGAAATATGGGATGGTTTAAAGCAGAACTATTCCAAGGTCATCAGTGCTGCTCAAATTTATGAGATTAAAGCAAAGATCCCAATACCAAACAAGGAACAGACGCAGAATATTCTAACACCCTAAAAGGGTATGGCAGGAGATAGATAACTACCGATGCATAAGATGAAATGTAGTAATAATGTAAGAGGTTCTTATTCTCAAATTCAATAGTCAACTAGCACAAATGATAGAGAACAATTAATTATTGACTGATCGATTGATAGATGCTGTGTTTGTATCTCATTGGATGGTAGATTAATTTGGCATGTTCTGAATTTGTAGTTGACGAATTGATGCATGCACCCATATTTCCTCCCTCACCCCTTAATTTTTGAAATTTTGAGTGTTGAATTGTATACTTCAAATTTGTAATCATGAATATGGACTTTCATGCATAATGGCAGATATATATATATATAAGGTAAACTGCATGTTACTATTAGAAATTGGGTAAACAATTTACAAATACGGAAATTCACCTTTAAAAAAAATGCATATTTAACACAATGATAATGATCATTATAAATTATTTAGGATAGATATAATTGAAAACATATACTGATGATAAACCAAACTAGAACTAAGAATAGTGCGAATTGGAATAAATTGATTGGTGATAGGACAAAATAGCAAAAAAGCAAAAAAAAAAATTTTAAAAAAAGAGAAAATCATATTGTTTACTATGTTTTAACTTTCTTTTTCATTTTCATTGCTGTTATTCCTTTTTTTTTCATTTTTAACTTTTTCTTTTTCAATTTTAAGGTAATTTTTATTTATTTTTTCAAAAATACAGTCTTCTTTTTGTTTTCTTTTTCAATTTGTTTCTCTTCCATCGACATCTTTTTCACCACTGTTTCCATTGAGCCTCTTCTTCACTATTACCTTTTCTCCTCCATTGCACAATCCTTTTTAGCTTTCTTTAATTTTTTTCCCATTTTGTTTTTTTTTTTTTATCAAAATCAAATTAGTTTTTTTTTTTCCTTATTCGTTTCTCTTCCATCAGCATATTCTCCACCATAGCTTCCATTGTGCCTCTTCTCTATTGCCGCCACTTATCCTCCATTGCAAGATCCTATTTTAGCTTCTTTTAATTTTCCTTTTTCACTAAAAGAAAAATGAAGAAATAGCAACGGAATGGAAGTCTAAATCTATAACCAGGCTCTTATACCATTTAATGTCATACCTCTATCCTCTAATGTTCTTTCTCTTCAAATCCGCATAACTCTTTACCTCCGTAAGGTTATTCGACGGTTCCCAATTTAATGAACGTCCCTTTGGATGGCATAACTCTTCACCTACTTATTTTCTTTTGATTTATGTTTGTGCATATATTGCTAGTTCTTATGAGTAGCAAAAGGATTTAGTTCTTAATAGAAATAATAGAGAAAAGGGAGTTGGGGTTGTTAAGACAATTTTTTTCTCATCATTTTCTCCCATTAATTATGTTTTTGACAAAATCCTAATTTGCAAAATGCAGCATGTCACTATAAAAATGTCCTAGATTATCGATAGAAAATTACCAAGAGAAAATGTTTTATGCCTAATTACCGATTGAATGCTGATCAAAATGATGGAAAAAATAAATTAGAATACATATTGAGAGAGTGCCGATTGATTATCGAATGAAAAAATTACTGATGAAATATTTATTGGTACATACGGTGCAAACAATTGGTGCCATAATATATTGTTATGTAATCGTCGGTAAATGGTGCATGAACTCTTAATATATTGTTATGCCTTCTCGTAGGACCATTTTGATTAACCAAACACTTATAGCCACCCGTTTACTAGATCCTTCAAACAACATCACTGAATGACCCTACTAATCATTTCTACTTAGCTAAAATGTCCAAAGGAAAAAGTAAGCCTATCTAATAGTTGACCAGTCCATTTCATCACATTCCTACAGATGAGGCATCTAATAAATGAAGCTTGAATCACTAACCTTGTTTCTTGATGCAAAAATTCTAGACATAATGGTTTGTCAGGATTGACAATGAGTTCATTGCTATAGTGGCCATTCATTAAAAGGCAAAGATCATCAAGACAAAGCTAGCTTCCTATATAAAGCAAATTGCACAAAATCAAGCCCTTCCTTGGACAATCTAGGTAGTTGAACCCTCGTCACATACAAACATCAAAACCAATATGCTAAATTATACTTGGACAGTCCAAGTAGCCTCAACATCCTTATAACCCAAATTCTTTAGGGTCAAAACCCATAACCAATATAACTACACCAGGAAATGATCTAAACCATCCTTGCAAAGAAGAAAACCTTAAATCCAACAAATTTTTGATCCCTCAAAAGCCCTTTATGCCACCAACTTAGCAAGCTTTCATTCAAATCCAAAAACCCATTGGGGCATGAGTAAGCTTTTATTCAAACAAAAAAAAATCATTTTTGGTACAAAGCAACTTTACTATAGCCTTCCAAAATCATATTGAAGAATGATCTTTGCACTCCAGGTTGAACCAAGATCAAAGCCTTGAAAATTGAACCAATCAATTTAAGGCATGTGATTGCCTTAATCATCTTGTCCAACTTGAAATGATAAAGTCTAACCGCAATCTTCATGTATTAAACACTTTATTTGAATCTGACTATAGCCTATATCCAAAACCATGGTCCAAACCAGATTGAATCCTTCCAAAACTAAGCAGCCCTAAATCAAAACTTGACTGAAATCCATCCAAAGTCAGCCTAAACAGAGCAAATTGCATCCTTCTTAAAAAATAAAATTAGATCGCAACCTGCTTGTCTAAGTCAAAGTTACACAATTTGACAAACCAACTCATTCCAAAATCAAACCAAAGGCTAATACCTCCAAAAACAAGTCAAACTTGAGGCCAAACCCTCCAAAGCAAGTTAAACCCGAGGACAAACCCTCCAAGATAAGTTAAACATAAGGACAATTTCTCTAAAGTGAGTTAAACATAAGGACAACTTTCTAAATCAAGTTAAAACTGAGGACTAGCCTCCAAAGCAAGTTAAACCTGAAGACAATGACTCCAAATAAAGTTAAACTCAAATTAGCTCAATCCAAGGCCAACCATGGCCAATTCCTAATACTCAGAGCTAAATTTATCTGAAGTTGCTAACTTTATTGCAGCTTCACCAAAGCATCTCTGGCCTAACCAAATTGAACTTATCATCAGCCATGCATACTCAACCAAGGCATAGTGTCATACCATTAGCTTTATTACTTTGGTACCATCAACAAGCCAAAAGAAAAATGCCAGCTAAATGACCATTCCATGAATTCAGAGGTCATCTTCCTGATCTCATTTATCATCAACTGAAAGCTTAGGTTTCAAGGTACATGATCCTCATTATTATGCATGCCTAGATCAAACCTAGATTGTCCTTAACTATCCTTTAAGGTAAGAGCCCTGAAATCAATCTTTCCACATCATTCTAGGTTAAGACTCTAGAGCCTAACTTTCAAGTACATTATAAGTAAAAGCCCTAGAATCCAACTTTTAGAACCAGTATAAGTAGAAGCCCTAGAATCTAGCTTTAAGAAGCATTTTAGGTAAGAACCCTAGAACTTGATCTTATCCTTGGTTTAGTAACCAAGTAGCTCATAAGGATGACATTGTCATAGAACAATTAGCATAAGTCCAGAAACCATATGGCGGTACAAACAAATTAAGATGTTATACCAAACAGTTAGCTGGGGGGATTACAACAACACATAAATCGGTAAAGTAGTTTCATACGATCCATAAGCCCTAGTAAGTTTTTGGAAAAACAAGGTTATATAGACATCTTAGATCAAATATAGAACGGACCTTGCTTACCCTCATTAGGGTAGGTTTATATAAATATCTTAGGTCAAAACCTAGGATGATCATCCCATTACTCTACTAGGATAGGCTTACAAAGATATTTTAAGTCAAACCTAAGGTGGACCTTCCTTTAACCCCCCTATTAGAGTAGTTTTACATATACATTTTAGGTCAAAACCTAGAATGAGCCTTCCCTTATCCCATTAGGGCAGGTTTACATAGACATCTTAAGTTAAACCTAAGATGGACCTCCCTTACACCTATAGGTTAGGCTTATATAAAAATTATAGGACAACCCTAGATAGGCCTTTTTGGTCTCCCTAGAATAGGTATTCATTTCATTGCATATCATTGGCTGAAGCTTGTTTCTGGTTCACACCATTGTGGTCATCGCACCCACTATAATCCATTTAATGGGGGTGGCTGTGAACCCTTAATTTTGCACAATCCAAAATATGTATTTGCATATGACCTTATTTGTAAAAGTTTATGAGTAAAATATATATTTTTACAGCCCCTAAAAGACTATTGACACATAGCCCATTATGTTACGAATCCAACACAATAATAATCACTTAAATTAGACATCGAATGGGCCCGAAAAGGGAAAAACTATCGAGCGACTCAAAGGTTGGCCTATGACATTCTCATTATATCATTAATGAGATATCTAAAAAATACAACATTTTCACTCTCAAGCTTTTCTATAAATAGCTAGCTTAATCCCACATTAAAAAATCACCTTTATGACTCTTAGCTTCACTATAAATAGCGAGCCTCCCCTGGCTTCTAAGATATGTATATCAACCAAATAAACTTAATTGCTAGTCAGCTTTCTTTCTCTCCCTCTTTTCTTTTTTAAAGGAAAAAGGTTTAAGCTTCTTTAGTAAGAACTGCCTAAAGTTAACTTTTTTAGCTAGCTTGGTCTGTATTTGGTATTTGTTTTCCTTAAATAACCTTAACCTAATTGCTTCCTTAGCAATCTAAGCTCAAGCCCAAGTCAAGGTCCAAGCCTCCTTTCAAGCTCAAGTCAAAGCCCAAGTCTTCTTTCAAGCCCAAGTTAAAGCCTAAGCCTTCCACCAAGCCCAAGTCAAGGTCCAAGCCTTCTATCAAGGCCGAGTCAAGGCCCAAGTCTCATTTCAAGCCCAAGTTAAGGCTCAAGCCTTTTACCAAGCCCAAGTTAAGGTCTAAGCCTTCCATCAAGCCCAAAGTCAAGCAAAGTAAGAGGAAATCTCTAAAGGTAACTCTTAAAATTATCTTTTTCAATTCGGTAAAAAAATAAACCTAAATTAATTCAAGCCCATTGCAATCAATGGCATAAACTAATAAGGACACTAATTTCCATTCAAAGAGATATGTAACTACATCTTAAAATTTCACTCCAAATGGCAAAACTACCTAAAAGCCACAAAATTAGTTCTTTCTCCTTCTCTTTTTTTTTCTTTATTTTATTTTATAAATATTATTTTTGAGATTTGTGCCTAACCTATAACTCATAAGGGATAGAGTTAAAGATTCCTTTTATATGCAATTTTTTGGATTGTAAATTACTTTCTTTAATTCAGCTTATGGATGTCATAATTATAATTGGTTATGCATAATAATATAATGTCATTCATGAAAATCAATTTTTCTCAAAAGTCAGTTTTTTTAAAAAGAAATCATTTATTACTTAAAACTTGAAAACCTAGCCCAAAACTCATTGTGATTAGTTTCGGATTAGCATTTTTTTTAGTACAAATTAAATATTTTCATATAGTCAAACAAAATGGATTTTATCCTTAATTTTTTTTCAAACTAAATAAATTGAGATGGTGATTTTCCAATAAAACTTTCAAAATAATGCAATCTTTCCTTTCAAAATAAATGAGAGTAATCTTTTTTCAAAATAAAATACCAATTTTAAACTCGTACTAACCGAACTAACTGGAGAACATACGTAGTAATATTATGTGAGATTACACCCAGATTACACCCAAATGAGCATTGTGGCTTCCTTAGCAGGCCGGACTTGGTGCTCAAGTAAGGTCTCATACCAATTCATCTTCTTTGCAGCAGCAGATAAAAAATTGAAGGTATACTTCAAAGAGCGTGATCGGATATTTCAATAGCAACTGCGGGCTCAGGTCCAACAGTAGCTGCAGAAGTTTATGGAATGCTTTATGTTTGCTCGGAAATTTGATCTTTCATTGCATCAAAGTCCACCTCAACCTCCACCTCCATCTCCACCTCCGTCTCCATCTGCACCTACTTCTTAGGATTTTCTTTTTATTATTTTTATTTATTTAGCAAATTGTAACAATACATTTTACTTTTATTATTATAGTTGATATTATAATTGATTTTTTATTTAAATGATTAATATAATTATAAATTTGATTTTAGACCTTTATACAAATTTTAAAATTTTAAAATTAATCATATATATATAAATTTTAATTTTAATATTAATTTTACAAATTAAAATTAGTAATTTAATATCTATTAAATTATAATTATAATTCAAATCAATATGAAAAATGTAAAAATAAAAAATAAATTATTATTTATCGACAGATAAATAATATGTTGGTGACGTTTTACATATTTTCCCACCAATTACTGATAAATACAGTTGTCGACATTACTGACATAAGTAATTTTTTTTGATAAATTCTGAACATTTTCCTACACATTTACCACTGAAATAATTGTCGAAAATACTGACAAATTAAAACTCTATCGACAATACTGACAACACAATAATTCTATCAAAAAAGACCAAGAACTCTTATCAATCTTTTACCAATGGAACTTCTATTGATACTACTAATATCAACATTTTTACTTGATATTCGCCTACAAAATTGATCTCGGTAAATGCCGACATATATGAAAGTTGTTTGTAGTTACCGACATATTAATTTTGCCTACATCTTCATGGTATTTACTAAAAATGTAGATTATTTGTCGGTATTTTTATTACTGGCAAAAATATTGACAAAAAATTTTTTTATTTATAATCTCTTGATAATTTGTTTTGCCAACAAAAAAATATTAAAAATTACGGATGGATATTTTCATCGTTAATAAGATATATTCTTGTAGTGTATGTCTTAGTGCCAGGTGGATTTGGAGATCATGATGTAAAGGGGAATGACATTGGTTATCAAATATATTAGAGAGAATCATGTTCCTTACCTTGAGATTTGCTTGGGCATATAGGTTCCTGTGATTGATAAGTCATGTTAAAAACGAAAAAGAAGAAGAAGAAATGTTCTATTCTTTAAGTCTTGCGTCCATATGTTTTCGTCTTCTTCTTCTTGTTTTTTTTTTTTAAAATTTTATTTTAAGAATATTTTAATCTTTTTTATTAGTTATTTTGGGAATATTTTAGTCATTTTCTCGATAAAATATGATTATTGTCTTGGCAGCACCTCGTGAGAAAGAAAACAGTCAAATCAACTAATTTTCTACTAAAAACTATACTTCATACACTAAACATATAAAAAAAATTCAAAAACCAAAATAATAAAAATGAAAAAATACAAACACCACAACATATTTATTCTGTTTTATTTTATTTTATGTTTTATAATTTTTATTTTTTGAAGGAATTCATATGAAAGTTGGAAGTCCATGGAAATGTCAGACATTTTCTAGTTAGGTTTTCTTTTAAAAAAAGGATTACTTAATTAATTAGACCAAATTTTAGAGACGAAACAATAATTATCCTTAAATTTAGCATGTTAGAGTAAAGATTTTAGATTAAAAAAAATTTATAATCGATATAATTTCAATTTTAAAGTTGAAATTGAAAATTAAGAAATTAATGTGATTTAAAAAATTAGTTAACAAGCTAATGAACAAATAAATTCTTTATTATATATATATATATATATTTTAACTCTTTATATTGATCTTCAAAATTGAAAATTCAATTTATAAAATGACTATTCAAAATATGTCATCTTTGTACATTTCAATTAAAATTTATATAAACTAATGTATATAATAATAATTTATTTCTTAATTAGTCTACATAATAAATTTGACTTATACTTTTATATTAACATTAAAAATAATTGAAATAAATATTAAAATTATTAAACAATAGTAACAATAATAGTTTAAATATATTAAATTATTTTAAAAAATGCACATTTGCAGGAAGTTGTGACTACTATTAACAGTAATTTTACAAACAGAAAGGAAAATCAGTTTAACAAATATTTAATGCTCTATTAATTACTATCAACGATATCTTGAATCAAACGGTCTAACCAAAAGGAAGAAGATCCACCATCCATCAACACCTTTCTGCTAATTTCGCTTGTCTCTTTAACTTTCTTCCTTATTACACTATCAACTTTCATTAAAGCCCTTATTCCTTTCTCGATATCCTTAGCATTTACAATTGTTTCACTATGTTTCTTATAATCCAATTTTATTTCCACAGCTAATCCTAATTCAATCACCATTTCAAAAGCATTAAATGGTTGTTCTGCATACATTGGCCACGCCGCAATTGGAACACCAAACCATAAGCTTTCCAGTATTGAATTCCATCCACAATGTGAAATAAAACCTCCGATTGCTGAGTGAGCTAAGATAGCAGTTTGTGGAGCCCATCCAATTATTTTTCCAATTTCAACCGTTCGATCTAAGAATTCTATAGGTAAAACTTCTTTAGGATCTTGATAATCGCTTGGCATTACTGCAATTTGATCTTTCGGCGGGAGTCGTCGTAGAGACCACAAAAATCGATATCCACTTTGCTCTAATGCATAGGCAATTTCTTTCACTTGATCCTCACCAAAACCTCCATAGCTCCCAAAGCACAAGAACACTACTGAAGATTTAGGCTGATCATCAAGCCATTTCATGATTTCTTTATAACCATTGATCTCAGTATCTAATTTTACATTAAGATTCAAAATGGGCCCTACAGGGTAGACTGGAGGAATTTTATTATTATCATTATTTCTTTTATCATGAAAAAGAGTATTAAAAGCATGAGACTCAAGCTCAATAAACGAATTTACCATAATACCCTTAGCTTGTCTGAACTTTCTTGCAAGGGTAAGAAGAGAATCGAGAAATTCCTTTGCGACCACCGAAAGCGGTAATGCCCTAGCCGGAATCGGATTTACCAAACTCGGCACTGCCAACTCAGCATCGGAGTCTTTGAACTGAGTCGGGTCAAACTGCTGCTCATCATGAATATACTGGATGTGAAACATCAAATCAAGAAAAGCTGCACATGAAGTGAAGAAAATATATGAAGGGACACCAAACTCGTTCGCTACATCCATCGCCGCCCAACAGAACATATCAAGAACAAATCCCACAAGCGAGTATTCGGAGTGAGCAGCGAGATCGGATACAGTTTGTCTGATTTGGGGCTTGTATTTGTCTGCGAGATTGACACGGGAAGAGTTAGCCTCGTCATTGGGTGGCACTAGGCTGACGAATTGGATACGATCTGGGTTGGGGATTGAATCAACGTAGTTAGTAACCTTAGAATCAAAAGAAGGATTGATTATAAGCACAGTAATGGAAAGCAAATCATGGCGGTTGAGGAGAAGTTTAGCTGCCCCAAGAGTGGATGCTAGATGGCCAGCGCCTGAAGAGGGCACAAACACCAGTTTTGGTTTCTTCATTGTTAAAGTAAAGATGGAAATGGAAACACAAATTCAATTCGGCTGTTGTTGTTTTGCCTTCGTATATTTACAAAAGAAATGAGTGGCCGCTAGGCCAGGGACGAGTATAGTTATATGAGAAGTGACAGCTGTCTCCTTTTTTTATTGAAAATTATATATATATAAACATATTATTAAAAATTTTAAAATATTTAATTATTCTTTTTAAATTTATATTATTTTTAATACATATTATATTTTTATTTTATTTTTTTTATTAAAAAATTTGATTTTATTTCTGCGCTGGAAAAGAGAAAAATCAGTTTTGCATTTTAAGATATTTAACAATATTCTTGTTAAACGTTTTAGTTAAATTAACTAATTGTCATGGACTGCTTCAAAAAAAAAAAAAAACTAATTGTCATGGACAGCAAATAAGTTTTAAATTTTAAATATTTTTTATAGTAATTTAAAATATATATTATACTATATTAATCAATATTTAAAATTTCAATATTTTTAATTTTTAGTTTTCTGAAACAAGTGCTTAATTTCATAGGCAAAAGCATTTTCTTTTTTAATATCAGCAGTTAAAAAATAATTGTTTAATGTGCAGATTAATTGAAATTTTTACCATTCAACTTCAATATAAGACAATTAACTAATTTATTAGATTGTTAGATAAATCTTTGCTTTTCATTTTCTTTTTCATGATTTCTTTATTGAGAATATTGCAAGGTCTTTTTTTTTTTTTTCTCAAGAGTAGTATTAATTGATTGTGAGATTTTTATTGATCTCATGTGGTGGCTTAACAAAGAAGTGTTAAATGAGTTGGTGATAAGAGAATAATGTTAATTAAATATTTTATTTAATTTTTTCATCTGATCATCCTATATCATCAATTTTGATTAAATTAAGACACAGCTTAAAGTTATTGATAAATTTAAAATTCATGATAATAATAGAAAAATTTTAAAACAGATAAAAATGCAACTATCACAAAGTTTTGATTTTTTGGTATAAGAAGTATTGTTGTTTACAATCAAGCTGATTTTCTCCTTAAAGAGAAATTGTTCAAGGTTATAATCTTTATTGTTTATGTAGGCCGTTCCCTCATGTAAGGGGGGTTTTATTCTTGCGCTTTGTATCTCTTTGGGATAGAGGGATGATTTGTAGTCTTATATATTTTTTACTCTTTCCATTTTGCGTCCATTTTGCTGAAACCAATATTTTTGTAAAAAAAAATATCATTCTTCTCAAATTATTATTTTATAAAATTAAAAAAATTAACTAATTTTTTTAATTATATTTCTATTATTAATAATTCAATTAATGAAGTAAAAGTATAATATTAATAAATTAATAAAAATATATTTTAATATATTAAAAATAATTTTATATAATATTTAAAAAATTTAATAATTTTATTAATAAATATATATAATATATTGACGATAAATTCAGCGAAATAAATAAGATATTTTTTAGCCAAGTCTCCTATATTGTTTTTGTTCGTATTTTTTACCAGGCTCTCTCTATTTCTGTGCTAGTTTATAAAAGCTTTTGATATTGTTTTCATTCAAATAAGCCTTTACAGTCAAAACCACAAAGAAAGCAAAGGAAGCGAACTAATAGTAAGCACAACAACGACAATAGGGCTAACATCATGCTTTGGTAGCAGTGAAAGAAATGACAGCCACAAAAATATGAAAACGATAAGCAAAGCATCCATTCTTGGCTTGCGTAGATGGGTGAATTATGAATCATTTCTCTTTTTTCTTATCGTTTTGTTATTCTTTTTTAAAATAATTATAATTTCTTTTGTTATAAGTATTTTGTCAATCAAATTTTAAAATTTAATAATTTTAATTTAATAATTTAACAGTTTAATTAATATTTTAGATTTTTTTTTATTTTTTAGTTTCTTTTTAATTTTTTTGAATTAATATTTTTATTTGATTTTGCATAAATTATAATTTTATTTTAATTTATATTTAGATTTTTTAATTTCTATAATTTAATTTTTATTGGACTTTTATTTTAATTTTAATTATGTTAATTATTTTATTTTAATTTTTATTTAAATTTATTATTTGATTAAGTTTTATTTTTTAATTTATATTATTTAATTTTATGTTAAGTTTATTTATTTTTCATTAGATTTATGTTTCAATTACTATTATTTTAATTTTATTAAAATTTATTTTTATAATTTAATTTTTATTTTTAGATTTAATTTTTTGATTTTTATAATTTAATTTTTATTTTATTTATTTAAAATTAATATAAATTTTAAAATTAATATATATTTTGAATAAAAATACTCATAACACGGTGATAAAATATTTTTAATTATTTATTAATATTATAATTAAATGTACAGATCAATTGATGAATAATTATTTTAATTTAATTATAAATTATAAATTTAATTTTTTAAATATATATTTTTAAATATATAGTTATATTAAAAATTTAATAATGAAAATTTTACACTTCTTAAGTTTCTGTTTGGTTCGAATCTAAAATAGTGATTTGTAATATATATATATATATATATATATATATATTGTTCATTAATATTCCCATCTTCTGACAAAGTCTTTCCTATAGTGAATTGACAGATGGAGCATACAATAGGGCATGCCCATTTTAATCTTTAAAATCCAAATTTTTAAGTAAATTATAATTTCATTTTTGATATTTAAATTAATTAATTAATTTATCATTTATTTTTATAAATTAATTTCTCAATTTTAATTGCCTCAATTAAGCTATCATTTCATTCATTTTTTTTGATAAATTTAAGAAAAAAATAAAATACACTTCTTTCCCACTAGAATTTGAAGTTGCACCCAATTCTAATTTTCTTAACAAAATTAGATAAAATTGCATGAAAAAAAATGTATAAAAAAATCAAAGAATAAAATTAACAAAAGAAATCTGAATAAACTATATAAAATTCAAATTTCTAATTTTAATTAAATATGAAAATTGAAACCGAAGGCAAGAAGTGGCATGAGTATAGTCCAATTGTCCACGTATAATTCAATATCAACTCACATAATTCTTAAAAAAAAAATGGAGGCTTCTCAAATTCTATGGCATGTATGCTATACCTTATTTGTTTTGTGAATTGTATGATTTGATAATGTATAGTATGATTTATTTTTTTATTTATTTTAAAGATATAATTTTTTATAATTACTTTATGGTTTAAAAACTATGAATTATGATGAGTTTTCAAATTAATAATTTAATAAATTCTCATTACTTTAAAGGAAAATCACCTAGAAAATAGTCGCTTATTTTATTTTAATTCATTTTAGACCATATTCACCTTAAATAAACTTTTTTGAACATTTATACCCTTGAACTTAAAAAGCCTTTAGTTCAAAACAAGAAACCTTGTAAAAAGAATAGCATCTTGAATTTCTCTCCAATCCATAAACCCTCAACTTTTTATCCTCTTCCTCTTTACTATTTAAGCTAAAAATTCATCATTATCTCCCAATTTCCATCGAGAGTTAATCTACTCTATATATCACCTCTATTCTTGGCTCTTCAACACTCACATTGTAATATCCTATAATAATAATAATAATAATAATAATAATAATAATAATAATAATAATAATAATAAGAAGAAGAAGAAGAAGAAGAAGAAAAGGGGAGGAAAAATCAAAAAAGGAAGGAAGAAAAGAAAAAAAATAGAGAGAGAGAGTGAGACAGAGGAGAGAGAAGTGAGGGAGAGAGAGAAAATTCAATATTTTTCTCAAATCTACCTCCGTTCGGTGAACATTTTTTGACATCTCCCACATCATTAGAAAGTCCATCGTTGGATGAGTCTAATGCCACCAAGATTGCCACCGTCCGACGCCGGAGCAGGCCACACTCGCCGGATGAAGTTGGTGCCTTCTGAAACCTTCCGACGAAAATTTTGGCCGATTCCGACATCCTTTTTCGAAAAGGTGTCTTCTATTTTTAATCAAACGTTTCAAAGAGAATCGTTGGTTTTCATAAATTTGTGAGTTATATAAAATAATATAATACCCCGCTCCCCCTAATTTATGTTTATAATTGTATTTGCAAAATGCATCAACTTTTTATGCAATATATGTGCAGCTGTTATTGTTATAAGCATATTGTGTATTGAGTATGAGTTGGTTGTGCTTAATGCATATAATATGTGATGTCGTATAGAGTTAGGATGATGTGAGACCACACATGATCGGAGACATGGGTTATAATATAAGAATATTATATGATGAGATTAGGATTGGCATGACAGTGGAGACATTTTCATACTCAGCGCTGCTTGTCAGTCGGGTAGCGCTGCTTGGCTACAGCTGTGATGGAGTACCCTATGTATTAGATTCTAAAAGAAATATATCAAACCAAGAGAGCCAAATAGAAGAATAGGCTCTCCAGTTTCAGGTTTAGTGAGTCCCCATTGACTTACTCTTATCCTTATTTGCTTATGTGATTTGTTGATTGATTGATATTTGTATGAGCACGTTATGCATGAAATAGTTATATTATATCAATTACTATATAGATCATTGAGTCGAACAATCATTTCTATTCACCAATTTTCCCAGGTTGCAGGTTGAGAATAAGAGTACTGCTTTTTCAGGTTATCCTGCTTTTTTATTTCTCAGCAAGAGTGTTAATTGTGTATGTTTTATTGTATAATTACATTATAATTTTTTTCTAGAACTCCGTATAGTATTTCTTTTCTTGTCTATCTTCTTATTCATTTAATTCTGCGGTTTAGTTAAATATATTTATTAAAAAATATCTGATGATGATGATGATGTGATATTATATTAAAGTATAATATTAGTATGCTAGAGGGCCCAGTTTGAGATAGTGACTGTTGTCACCATCAATATTTATTAAAAAATGAGTTGTCAGGCTTAGTACGAGTTTTAAAAGTTACGTACTTCTTCCGTTCCCTAGTGTTGGTCATGTGCCCTCGGTTGGGTCGTGACAAAGTTAGTATCAAAATAATTGTAACATCCAGAATTTTTAAAAATTAAATAAAATAAATTAAAATTAAATTGAATAAATTGAATAGATCATTTTAAATAAAAAATAAAAGAATTTTAAATGAAAAATTAGAATGTATATGTGAAATATACATGAAATATACGTAAATTATATAAAAGTCAATTTTTAAAAGTCAAAAGTCAAAAGTTCAAGGATATTTTTATAATTAAACTTTGGAAATTTAAAATTATTTAAATAATTCAAAAATAAATTATTTTGGATGGAAGAAGTTATTTTGGGGTTTTAATTAATTAAATAAATAATTAATTAAAAATATAATTAAATATTATATATATGGTTTAAAAGAAAGTGGAAAGAAAGAGAAAATTCATTTTTATTCTTTATCTTCTTCTTCTTCTTCTTCTTCTTCCTAGTGTGTGCTGAACCTCCATTGTTGCCAAGCCAAGGGATTTGCTTTTTCCATGCTTTATGAATTGAAGGATTTCAAGTCTTCAAGTTGGATTTTTAGGGATTTCCTCCATTTTTAGTAAGCTTTTTAACTTTTTTCTTGGATTTTCTTAAAGATTTAATTATGTGGATTTTGGGTTTTTGAAGTGCTATGATTTAATTGCTTATTTGGGTATGAATGAAGTTGTTTTAAGTAGTTAATAATGATTTTAAGGTTGGATTGAAGATATTGTTAAGTTTAAGTAAAGATTGGTGAAGAGAAAGAATTTAGGGTTATGGGAGAATTGAACTTTTGAATTCATGTGATTTAATTGTGTAATTTGATTTTAAATGTGTTATTTTGATGCATAAATAAGTATTTTAAAGTCAAATGATGGATTTGGTTAAGTTTGGATAGAGTTTGAGAATGAAAGTGTTGATTTAGGGTTTTGGAAAAGGGATTTTTAATGTATGGTTAATTGTTTGATTTTAATGGTTAAAGCATGTTATTTAATGATATTAAGGATGTAAATAAGCTTGGACTGATAATTGGATTGAGTTGGAATGAAAAACTTTCAATGGTGAAGGTTATGCCATTTTAGGGTTTTGGACATAAGTATGTGTTTATGTAATATAATTGGTTTAAACATGTTATAATATATTTTTAATAATATGATGAATTGGTTGGTTTGAAGAATGATGGCAAATTCAAAATTCAAAATTCAAAACTCAAAATTCAATGAATAAGAAATGTAGAAGATATAAAAGAAAGTTAAGTAGAGGATAGAGCAATGAACACAAAGATTTATAGTTGTTCGAATATACCTTGATCCTACATCCACTTGTTTAACGACTTGTTTAGGTTCCACTAGCTTTGAGTTTTTATAAGTTACTCTAACTTGGTGTTTTCACAAGCTCACACCAAACTTTACAATGATTTGAGATCACACACCTTACAACCCTAACAAGAGTTTTTCCCAGGCCTACTCTCACAACCTAAGTGTTTCCAAGCTCACACTCAAACTTAGTATGGTGTTTAATGTCACACCCAATACTCAATCAATACAAAGTATAATTTTGATTCAAAAAAAGTAACTATATTCAAGTAGGCTATTACAATCACAGCAACATATAAAAATGAAGTTACATATGGTATTTATAGCCTTCAAGTCATAAACTAGCCATTTGAGGAGTGGTCCAACATGTTTGATCCTTGTCTTCCACTAATTCTTTGGCCAGAGCATTTTCATGGTCAGACTATGTGCTGTCCGGTTGGTATTCAATGATCCCGGTTGTGAAACCCTATGGTCCAGTCGAAATATTTAAACTTTTGCCGAATGGTCTTTCAATGGTTGGTCCATGTGGCTTCCAATAATTGAGTGGAGGTCCAATGATTTCTGACTTGTGAATTTTTTAAACATTCCGGTCGGACTACATCATGGTCCTATCAAAATAATGGTGGTCCAGCCAAAAACTGAGCATGCTTATGGTAAAAAGCTCTACTGAATGATTTTAGGAAAAACCATCTTAACAGTCCGGTCGGCATATCATGCAGTTCGATCAGACTTCTCGTGGTATGATGAGATTTTGAGCATACTTTCAACCGTGAATCTCTCTGTGTGTTTTGTAACTTTTTTATCCAATAGTCCGGTCATACTAAGTGGTCGCCCGGTCAGAATGTTCAAGGTATAGTGAGATTTTGAGTGTACCTTCGAACGTGAAACCTATCGAGTAAATTTTCTTAACTTGGCATTACAGATCCAGTCGGGATTTGGTGTGGTCTAATCAGAATTTTGAGATTTTCTACAAAAAATAAATAGTAGATTAATTCAATTTGATTGCCTAAGATAAAAAATAAATTAATTGGGCCAACAATCTCCCCCTTTTTTTTTTTTACTTTGGCAATAAATTAAATTTCAAGTATTTTTCAAAATGTAAAAATGTGTCAAATGCAATCTTACTTAATCTTACTCCCCCTCAAAATGTGCCTTTCTAAGATTTGAGTTAAGGCAATTTAAAATTCATATTTAAAGTTCATTATTCTTAAGTTAATTCAATTCAATCTTTCTCTCCCCCTTTGATAAAGATAAAAACATATGAAATGGATTCATATTAATTTAAATATAACAATTAATTTAAACATACGAATCAATCATACTTTGCAATTAAAACAAGAACTTTCATTTATTGAAGGAAAGAAATACAATTAATGAAAAAGAAAAAATTCTAAATGTCATTATCACTTTCTTCATCTTCTCCTTCTTCTTCATATCCCTTTTCTTCTTCATCACCTTCCTCCCTTGGTTGTGAGGCAGCAGCTTCACCTTCTTCCTCTTGAGGGTAGGAGCCATGTATGGAGGGTGATAGGCTTGGTTCATCCTCAAAGTATTTTGGCAATCCCAAAGCTTCTTGATGGTTTGGATGTCAAGGTGGATATGGGAGATATTACTAGTAATCATATCAATTCTTGAGCTTTGTGAGCTCATTTGCCCATGGATATCTTGAAAAAGTTGAAGGATGGAGGATTGAGATCTTGGAGTAATTAGTCTTGGAAATTTCATTTGAAAGGTTTCTTCACTTTCTTGAACAATCCTTGGTCTCTTTCTTTGTTGTTCCCTAGTACCTAGTACTCCCAAAAGATAAACATAGTGTCCATTATCCTCCCGAATACACTTAGCACGTTTTAGGTAGCCTATGTTTATGGACTTTTTGGTGGGATCCAAGGGATTGGTGAGAGTTGCTTTGTTTGTTGGTGTAAGAGCGCCAACATACTTAGCAATTTGAGTTTCTTGTGAAGATAGAAGAATAAGCTCAGTTTTTGTTTTCCTAAAGTGTAGGAAAGTATCAATTAAGAATTTTCTGGTTTAGATTAGTTGGTCCCCAAGCATACAATACAGAAAGAGTAAATCCTTTTGGGTTATTTTCTCATTGCTCTCCCCTCTAGCACTAATAGAATAGGTGATAATTCTATGCAACATCCAATAGGTAAGGGTCCTAAGGTGTTTGGCATTGGATAGTTTGTGGAGATTGGTTTCTATGAAAATTTTCATCCAAAACTCTTTTTATCTCTCGGTGGTGAGGATGGTGTTGGTTATGTAAAAAATTCCCTCATTTTGGAAACCCCAAATTGAAGAGAAATCCTCAAAGGTTAGACCATATTCTTGGTTGAATAACCTAAAAGAGATTCTATAGTACCCTAATGGATTAGTGCTCTTCTTACTAACCACCAAAGTGGTTAGAAATTCTTTTGTTAAGCTTTCTCAACCCTTATCATCATATTCTAAGAATACAAATTTCTCCCAACCCAAAGATCTAAGACAACCCCTAATGTCATTCTCAATACCTAGGGATTCTAGAGTGAGGGTAGAGAAGAGATGGTTAGGTTCTATAGTTTTTTCTTTGATAATATCATACCTTTTTCTTTCTTCCTCATCTCTAAATCTTACTTTGTGGCTTCTCCTTGGAGGTTCTTCTTACTAAGATGGGGCAGCAATTTTCTTCCCTTTTTCAGTTCTTGAAGCCTTCTTCTTATCTTCTTTAGGAGCCATCAAGTATATAAAGAGAAACGATGAAGAGAGAGTTTGAATTTGGGAGAATTTGTGTACTTTGTGAGTTTAGATTCTTAGAGTTTGATAACAAAGATGTAAATACTGATATTGGGGGATATTTATAGTGTTTAAGGTGGGAACTAGCTATTTTATGGCTGTTGTAAACAAGATATGCACGTTTTGATTGAGTTCCAACGACTAGAAAATTTTGAATTCAGAGTGAAAGTACGGTCAAGCTTTAACGATTCCGCTCGTGATATTTAAAAAATTTTTAAAATTCGGTAGGACTGTGTGAAGTCTAAATGGGAATATTGTTTTAGGCACAATGGTCACAAAAAATTTAAAAAATTTTGGTCGTACCTTAAAAGGTATGGTCATACTTTTAAGAAAAAAATTTGAAAACAAGAATTTTCAAAAAGTGTGGTGGGACTTGGGATAGGTCCGATGGGGAAATCTTTAAAAATGTAGAAATTTTGATAAATTAAGTGCTTTTCATTTAAGTTATGAAGATTTGATAAAAAATAGATATCAAGGTAAGGATTTTGTAAAATCAGACTTGATTTTAAGTTCATGAAATTGTGCTTCCATTCAACATTCCCAAATGTTGTTTTATGAAATTCATTCTCTCTTTATTTAAGGGTTTAGTGAAAATGTCAGCAAGTTGATTTTGTGTATCAATAAATTCTAAGATAATGTCTTGGTTTTGGACATTATCCCTAAGGAAATGGTACCTAACGTCTATATGTTTTGATCTATAATGTTGAATTGGGTTTTTGGAAAGATTTATGGCACTAGTGTTATCACACTTAATGGGAATATGATCAAAAGATTTTTCATAATCAAACAATTGTTGTTTCATCCAAAGGACTTGAGTAAAATAAAAACATGCAACAACATATTCGACATCGACGGTAGATAAAGCAACCGATACTTATTTCTTGCTAAACCAAGAAACTAGACATTCACCAAGAAAATGACAATCCCCGGTTGTGTTTTTCTATCTAAGAGACTACCAGCATAGTCTGCATTTGAAAAACCTAAAATATCAAATGATGTGTTTCTAGGGTACCAAAGTCCTAAATACAATGTGTCATTCAAGTATTTAAAAATTCTTTTAGTTGCATTCAAATGTGATTCTTTAGGGCATGATTGAAATCTTGCACATAAGCATACATTATACATAATATCGGGTCTAGAAGCAGTTAAGTAAAGTAGGGATCCGATAATACTTGATATTTTTTCTCATATACTACTTTACCATTTTCATCTTTGTCCAATTTCAGTGACGTACTCATGGGAGTCTTGCTAGCCTTGCAACCATCAATTCCAAATTTCTTGATGAGTTCCTTTGTGTATTTGGATTGGTTGATGAAGATCTCATCTTTGCATTGCTTGATTTGTAATCCAAGGAAGAATTTGAGTTCACCCATCATGCTCATTTTAAATTTTCTAGTCATACAAGAAGTAAATTTCTTGCACAAAGATTCATTAGTAGCCCCAAATATTATGTCATCAATATAAATTTGTACAATCAAGATGTTATGCTTATTCTTTTTAACAAAAAGAGTTGTGTCCACTTTGCCTTTTGAAAAACCATTTTCAAGTAAATATGCACTAAGTCTATCATACCATGCTCTTGGTGCTTGTTTCAATCCATATAAAGCTTTGGTAAGTTTGAAAACATGATTAGGGAATTTATAATTTTCAAATCCCGGAGGTTGTTCAACATAATCATTTATAAATCCATTTAGAAATGCGCTTTTAATATCCATTTGAAAGAGTTTAAAATTTATATGACATGCAAAAGCAAGTAGAATTCTAATAGTTTCTAATCTAGCTACGGGAGCAAATGTCTAATCATAGTCAATGCCTTCCTCTTGGTTATAGCCTTTGGCTACCAATCTAGCCTTATTCCTAGTAATGAGACCATTTTCATCAAGCTTATTCCTATAAACCCATTTGCATTCTATAATTGGATGATCTTTAGGTCTAGAAACAAGTTTTCATATATTATTTCTTTCAAATTGATTGAGTTTATCTTGTATTGTAATTACCCAACAATCATCATTAAGAGCTTCCACAATAGTTCTTGGCTCAATTTGAGAAACAAAAAGCAAAATTAGAATCTAAATGTTTAATTTTGGATACAGTAATTGTAATATCCTAAAATTTTAAAAATTTTAATTTTTGAAAATTAAATAAATAATTTAAAAGTATATATCTATTTAAGTGAAAAAGTAAAATGTGTATATGATATATATATATGCAGATATACATAATAATACAAGTTAACATTTTAACTTGGTCAAATGTTATTTTAAATTATTGAAAAATTAATTATGTTGTTAGTGGTAGATGATTTTTTTAAATTAAATTAAGTAATATATATCTATATATTACTTGGTGGAAAGTGAAAGTGGGATATTTGTGTGGTTAAAAGAGTGTTAGTTGGATAAAGATAAGTGGGTGATCATCATCTTCTTATTCTTTCTCCATTGAAGGACGGCTATCTCCATTAAAGGAAAGGAGAAATTTGCTTCTTGTAAGCTCAAGTAATTGAAGGATTTCAAGTGTTCAAGTTGGAGTTTTGAGAATTTTCTCCATATTTGGTAAGTTTTCAACTTGTTTCCTTGATTTTCTATGAAAGTTTGTATATGCGTAAATTGGATGTTTGGTGTAGTATGTGTTAATGGTTGGTATTGGTATGTATGAAGTTCTTTTGAGTAGTTAAATATGAATTTAGGGTTAGATTGAAGAAATGGTTAAGTTTGGTATCAATTTGTTGTCTGGTACCACTCTCATCTCTATTACTCCTTATTGTATGACACCTGCTGAGTTGAGAGAGTTGAAGGTGCAGTTGCAGGAGTTGTTGAGAGCACCCATTTTATTCGTGAAGAAGAAGGATGGTACCTTAAGATTGTGTATTGATTACTAACAGTTGAATAAGGTGACCATCAAGAACAAGTATCCATTGCCTCAGATAGATGATCTCTTTGATCAGTTGAAAGGAGCAATAGTATTCTCTAAGATTGATTTGAGATCAAGGTACCATCAGTTGAGAGCCAGAGATGAAAATGTACCTAAGACAACTTTTCGCACGAGGCATGGGCATTATGAGTTCTTGGTGATGCCCTTTGGATTGATGAATGCACGAACAACATTTATGGATTTGATGAACAGGGTATTCAGACCCTATCTAGATCAATTTTTGGTGATTTTCATTGATGATATTTTGGTATATTCACATAATAAGGAAGATCATGATAAGCATTTACGGATCGTATTGCAAACTCTGAGAGAGAAGCAGTTGTATGCTAAGCTGTCTAAATGTGAGTTTTGGCTTGATTAAGTGACTTTTCTCGGTCATGTGGTTTCAATAGAGGGTATTAAAGTTGATCCAAGTAAAGTTGAGGCTATTTTAAATTAGAGTCCACCGAAGACTGTGATAGAGGTTAGAAGTTTTCTGGGTTTGGCAGGCTATTATCGTCGATTTGTGAAAGGTTTTTCTATGATAGCTACTCCACTCACCAGATTACTTTAGAAGGGAGTTAGATTTGTGTGGACAGATCGGTGTTAGGTGAGTTTTGAGCAGTTGAGAGAGATGTTGACTCAGGCTCCTGTTCTTACCCTACCTATAGAAGGTAAACCTTATGTGATTTACAGTGATGCTTCACATAGTGATTTAGGTTGTGTTCTAATATATGAGGATAGAGTCATTGCTTATGCCTCTCGACAGTTGAAGCCACATGAGTTGAATTACCTGACACATGATTTGGAGTTTGCAGCTATAGTTTTTGCTTTGAAGATTTGGCGACATTACTTATATAGGGAGAAGTATTTCATTTATAAGGATCACAAGAGTTTGAAATATCTAGGTGTTCAGAGAGAATTGAATCTTCGACAGAGACGGTGGTTAGAATTGATTAAACACTACAATTGTTTAATTGATTATCATCCTGGCAAGGTAAATGTTATTGCTGATGCCTTGAGTCGGAAGTCTTTGGCAAGTTTGACTACTTATTCGCTCTTATTGCTTATTGAGTTGAGAGCGATGCATATTTGAGTCTTTTGATGATGGTGCTTTGATGGCTCAGTTGCAGTTGAGGCCAGTGTTATTGGATCATATTAGGGAGACTCAGTTGATAGATGAGTAAATCCAGAAATTTATATTGGATTGCCAAAAGAGGAAGAGTCAAGACTTTCATGTGAGAAGTGATGGCAGTTTGTGGTACAGAGATTGGTTGCGTGTTCATGATGATGCAGGACTAAAAAGGGTAATTTTAGAAGAAGCACATCAGTCAGCTTATACTATGCATCCTGGGAGTACCAAGATATATCAAGATTTGAAGCAGTATTATTGGTGGTCAGGTATAAAGAGGGACATAGCAAAGTTTATATCTAGATGTCTCACTTGTCAGAGAGTGAAGGCTGAGCACCAGGTCCCTTCAGGATTGCTTCAGCCATTATCAGTGCCAGAGTGGAAATGGGAGCGAGTGACGATGGATTTTGTGATTGCATTGCCTTTGACCCAAAAGAACCATGATGCGATTTGGGTAATAGTTGATCGGATGACGAAGGTAGCTCATTTTCTTCCAGTTTGGATGGATTTTTCTCTTGAGAGATTGGCTGAACTTTATATCAGTGAGATAGTGAGGTTACACGGAGTCCTATTTTCTTTGGCATCTGACCGAGATTACCAATTTACATCGAGATTGTGGAGAAGTTTGCAGGATGCTTTAGGCTTTCTATTACATTTTAGTATTGCTTTCCATCCTCAGACAGATGGGCAGTCAGAGTGAGTGATACAGATTTTAGAGGACATGTTGAGGTGTTGTATCATCGATTTCACTAGGAGTTGGGACAGATTCTTACCACTGATTGAGTTTGCTTATAACAACAGTCATCAGTCCAGTATTGGGATGGCACATTATGAGATATTGTATGGTAGGAGATGCATGACACCTCTATGTTGGGATGAGGTTGGAGAAAGTAAGTTGATTGGTCCCGATTTGATTAAGGAAATAGAAGAGAAAGTAAAGGTGATTAGGAATTGTCTGAAAGTAGCCTCAGATCGATAGAAATCATATTCAGATTTAAAAAGAAGAGACATAGAGTTCAGTGTGGGAGATAAAGTATTTTTGAAGGTGTCTCATTGGAAGAAAATTTTGAGATTCGGCCGCAAAGGGAATTTGAGCCCTTGTTTCATAGGACCTTATGAGGTACTGAAGAGAGCTGGTCCAGTGGCCTATAGACTGACTTTGCCGCCTGAGTTGAATCGAATTCATAATGTCTTCCATGTCTCTATGCTTCGGAGGTACAGATCAGACCCATCTCACATTTTGTCAGTAGAGTCAATTGAGGTAAGTCCAAATATGACTTATGAGAAAGAACTAGTGGCTATTTTGGCACGAGAAATGAAGGAGTTGAGAAATAAGAAGGTACCACTTGTGAAAATTCTTTGGAAGAATCATGCCACTGAGGAGGCAACATGGGAGAATGAGCAGATGATGTGGAATCAGTATCCCCAGTTGTTCTAGACTTGAGAGAGGGTAATTTCGAGGACGAAATTTATTTGTGGAGGGGGAGAATTGTAATATCCCAAAATTTTAAAAATTTTAATTTTTAAAAATTAAATAAATAATTTAAAAGTATATATATATTTAAGTGAAAAAATAAAATGTATATATGATATATATATGTAGATATACATAATATATACAAGTCAATATTTTAACTTGGTCAAATATTATTTTAAATTATTAAAAAATTAATTATATTGTTAGTGGTAGATGATTTTTTTTATATTAAATTAAGTAATATATATATATATTTTACTTGGCGGAGAGTGAAAGAGTGTTAATTGGATAAAGATAAGTGGGTGATCATCATCTTCTTCTTCTTTCTCCATTGAAGGATGGATATCTCCATTAAAGAAAAGGAGAAATTTGCTTCTTGTAAGCTCAAGTAATTGAAGGATTTCAAGTGTTCAAGTTGGAGTTTTAAGGATTTTCTCCATATTTGGTAAGTTTTCAACTTATTTTCTTAATTTTCTATGAAAGTTTGTATATGCGTGAATTGGATGTTTGGTGTAGTATGTGTTAATGGTTGGTATTTGTATGTATGAAGTTCTTTTGAGTAGTTAACTATGAATTTAGGGTTAGATTGAAGAAATGGTTAAGTTTGGTGAAGAGAATAAGAGTTTTGGGTTATGTAATTTTTGAGTTATGAAATCATGGTTTTAAATTGTATATTTTGCTTTTAATTGAGTTGTTGTGATGTATATACAAGTATTTTATGGTAAAATGATGGATTTGATTGAGTTTGAATATAGTTGAAAAGGGTAAAGAAAGATAATTTTGGATGTGACAATTATGTGTTGATATCAGGATTTTGGCCTGACACATCCGGCGACACGGACATGTCTTTGGGCGTGTCAATGGTTCTATTTTCAGTGTTGGTGATAGGTAAAGTGACATGCCCATGTCACTAAGCATGTCGCAACTTTTGTAATATTATAGTTTTGACACGTGCAGTGACATGCCCATATCACTAAACGTGACACAGCTACTGTGTTGTAGGAGTTTTGTAACGGGTAGGGACACTCCCATATCTCTGGACATGTCTTATCTGCTGTAATACAGAGCTTAGGATACTATCATTGACACGCCCATGTCACTGAGCGTGTCAAAGCTTCTACGTTATGGGTTTAGGGTACTGTCATTGACACACCCATATTGTTGAGCGTGTCATGTGTAGATTTTGCCATAGATAGTTCTTTTTCTTATTTTCCTTTGTGTTTCTTATCCTTGTGTTGAGAGGTTTTGTATATGCCTATAAGTGTGCTACTAAGTGATTATTTATAATCACATTTGGTTTAGGCTTTGAAGATACTTGAGTTACCCAATCTAAGTGTTAAGGGATATCTTAGAAGAGGAGATTGAAAGCAGTATTTGAGCTTATTTTGTTGCTTTTAGAGGTAAGTACAAACTTTGAATAATTGCTTATATTTGCATGACATTTGGACTTAACACATTTGGTTGAAAAATATATTAAGTTACTTACTACATTGTTGGTGCATGAGTAATATGCTATGATTTGTATAATGTCACAAATGCATTATATATAATGTGAACTATGTGCAAAATATGATAATGACCCAAAATGTATGGGTAATATAATTTGTTATGTATACATTAATGTAAAGCCATTGGTGATGGCTATATTGATATAAATGAGATAATTGAGGCATTGTGCCTAGCTTGATCTTGAGAAAATGAGAAGGATATTGATAATGGAATTATGAAAGAATTGTGTACCTAGTATGTTATTCAATTTTCAGAGTTTTGTGTTTGGCGGCATGCCTAAGATGTAACAGTCCCTTGAAGCTGGGTTGGACTTGGTCTTTGAAGCCTAGTTGGGATGTTACATGATGTAGTAGTCCCTTGAAGCTGGATTGGGCCTAGTCCTTGAAGTCTAGTTGGGATGTTACATATGAGGTTATCCTCATTGTGATCATGATTTGTCTTCGGGGCTAGACATATGGTGTCATCTTGGACCAAAGCAATAACTCTGGGATTTGAATAGCATATTAGATTATTTTGGGTCCATGCTTGTGTTTGTTTTTATGTGAATTATGAATTGTGGAACAATTGAACAATATATTAAGATATAATGTTACGAGATATAATATCCTTATGCATTGGCATTGCATTTGAACTTTATTGCTAACAAAGTTTGTATTATTAGGCTTTTGGCTTAGCACGATTGTGATTCATCATGCAGGTGTTAGGGTAGATCCGCTTGAGCCAGAGAGTTCGTCTAGACCGAGTCGAGTCTAGGCTTGAGAACTTGAGTGCAGAGTTGATTGTTGGACATCAAGATCAGAGACAAACTGCCAGCATGTACATATTTTATATTTTTGTACATTTTGACTTTATGTATATTATGTTATATTTTGATGTATATATATGTATATATATTGCAAACTATCAAAAATATTTTTTATAAACATTTGGTATTGAAGTTATGTATGTGTTTTAGCAAGTAATATTTTATCTATTATTTATATTTTATCAATTAAATAATTTAAGTTTATATAGATTCAAAAAGTAAGGGTTTATTTTATTAAATTGGGTTGTGGCATTCTTGTATCGTATATTCGTATATTACATATGTTAGGTGTATGTATTGTATGTGTATATGGTATAAGGGTGTTACAATAATTACTCCCTTTGATGTTTCACCAATGATGAGCTCTTTTGGATGATCCTTTTTGTATTGCCAATCCTTGGGTAGTTCTTGAATCTCTTCCTTTATTCATTATAATTGTTCCTTGGAACATCAATTGTTTCTTGAGGTTCAAGAGTACCTACAAAATCATCAAGAGTACTACCTTTCCTTTGATTAAGTTTAGAGGATTCATCAAAAACAACATGTATTGATTCTTCAACCATTAGAGTTTTCTTATTAAATACCCTATATGCTTTGCTAATGATGAATACCCTAAAAATATGTCTTCATCCGATTTGGATGAGAATTTTTCAAGATTATCCTTGGTGTTCAATATAAAGAATTTGCATCCAAATACTCTAAGATTTGAAATTTCGGGTATTCTTCCATTCCATAGCTCATAAGAAGTTTTGTTTATCAAAGGCCTTTTGCAAACACGATTTGCAATGTAACAAGCGGTATTAATGGCTTCTGCCCAAAAATAAGATGGTAATTCATATTCATTGAGCATTGTTCTAGCAATTTCAACCAAGGTTCAATTTTTCCTTTTAACTATATCATTTTATTGTAGTGTTCTAGGAGCCAAAAAATTATGTGATATACCAAATTCATTACAAAAGTTTTCAAAATTTTTATTTTCAAATTCTTTTCCATGATCACTTCTAATAGATGCGATCACATAGTCTTTTTTTTTATTTTGAACTCTTTTTGCAAATATTTTAAAATGATTAAAAGCTTAATTCTTTTGAGCTATGAAATTAACCCATGTAAATCTAGAGTAATCATCAACAAGAACAAATGCATATATCTTTCCACCTAGGCTAGCAACTCTATTTGGTCCAAACAAATTCAAATGAATAAGTTTTAAAGGTCTAGAAGTGCTTACAACATTTTTAGATTTAAATAAACTTTTATGTTGCTTACCAAGTTGACAAGGTTCACATGTTCTATCTTTGTCAAATTTTATTTTAGGGAGACCATCAACCAGTTCTTCATTACTAATATGTTTTAAATGATCCATACTAGCATGTCCTAGCCTTCTATGCCATAAGCAAGTATCATTATTAATGAAAATCAAACATTCAAATGCATCATTGGAATGTATGTCAATTTTATATGTGTTGTTAATTCTAACTCCTCTGAATGCAATTTTACCATTTGAATTAGTAACCTTGCATCCTTTGGAGTTAAAATTTATATCATATCCTTTACCACTCAATTGAATAACACTAAGCAAATTATGCTTCAATCCATCAACAAAGCCATACATTTTCAATCAAATTTTTACCAAGTATGCCAATGGAACCACTACCAATGATTTTACCTTTAGCATTGTTTCCATAAGTAATATTTCCTCCAAGCTTGTAAGTAAGACTTGTAAAGAGCTTTGCATTCTTCGTCATATGTCTTGAGCATCCACTATCCATAAGCCATGTACTTTCATTGATAGTAGATTTTAGACATACCTACAAGAATATTTACCTTCTTTTAGGTACCCAAATAAACTTGGGTCCTTGGGGGTTAGTAGTAGAAGGATCCTTTAACTTGAGATGAGCCATTCTAATATAGCAAAAAGTGTTTTTATGTCCAAATTTCATGCAATATGTGCATTGAAACAATGTTCTATATTTATGCACTTTCCTATTGATATTTAATGTGCTATGCATACAATTGCAAGTGTGCGACTGCTTTTGTGCATCTTTATGCCTATGTGTATGTCTAGTGCATATGAATGCATGATTTGCTCTTGAAATTTTGGTTCTATTGCCTAGTGAGCTTTGAGTAGTCTTTTTGGGACTGTTAGGCTTGGTGTGTCCATTTTTGACCTTTACAACTTCAATATTGGAAGTTTGAGTTGTAGAAGCTTTTACAAATATTAGTGTACTAGATGTAGTGTTCGTTGAGCCATTGAATCCTAATCCACGTTTCAAAGAGGGAGATCTTTGATTATTAATTAATGTGTCTAAAACTTCTTTTCCTTTATGGAATTTTGAAATTGACTCTTTTAGTTCTTTCAGTTCATGCATCAAAATTTCATTTTCATTGATTGCATTTTCTAAGTAATGTGAATTTCTATTTAATGCATCTATAGATTTCAACAAGTGTTCATTTAAGGTATTTAATTCTAGTTTAGAATTTTTTAAGCAAACAAAGTCTTTTTCTAACTTAGAACATTTCTCCTTATAGAATTTCATCTTAAAAAAATACTTTTCTACTCTAAAGTTCATATGCTCAATCATATCACTATCATCTAAAGCATCAATATCATTTTCATCATATGTAATTAAATTCAAGGATTGAGTACCTACCTCATTGGATTCATCCTCAATAGCTATGAGACATAGATTTGCAATTCCTTCTTTCTCTTCTTCTTCTTCTTCTCCTTCTTCACTTGAGGAAGAGTCATCTCATATAGCTTTAAGAGATTTCTTCTTTTCTTTGTCCCATTTCTTCTTGTTTTTCAACTTAAAGTAATCTGATTTGATATGACCAGTTTTGCCACATTCTTAACATTTCACTTCATTCTTTTTATCTTTATCTTTAAAAGAGGATTTAGAGAGTGTACCTTTGTTAACTTACAATATTTTCTTTCTTTTCCAATCATTTATCCTTTTTGAAAATAATGCCATTTCTTCTTCATCATCACTATCTTCATTGCTTGAGCTCTCAACTTCTTTAATTGCTTTGAGAGATATTAGTTTTCTCTTTTCTTTTTTACCTTGTTCTTTTTCTCTTTCGGTGTGCAACTCAAAGATGAGTAGTTTTTCGACAAGATCATCGGTTCTCAAAGAGCTAAGATCATGTGCTTCTTTAATTGAAGAAAATTTGAATTCAAAGTTCTTCTTTGCTCTAAGTGCTCTCAAGATTTTGCTATTGACTTCATCTTGATCATACACCTTGCCATATTTCTTCAATTCATTTATGATGGCAAGTAAGCAATTCGTCATGTCGCTAATATTTTTGTTGGGCTTCATCTTGAATAGCTCATACTCATGTATGTGCATTTGCTTCTTGGTGAGCCTCACTTGGGTAGTACCCTCATGATGGTTCTCTAGAGTTATCCAAATGCAATGAGCACAAGTGAGATGTTAGACTCTCCCATCATCTTCTCTTTAGATAGAATTCATCAAGATGGAGGATGCCTTATGATTTTTGAATTGATCCCTTGTATTCATACTTGACCATTGTGGTTTGGAAAGAGGAACTTGGACACTATCAAATTCATGAGTTGGAGGTTTTCACTCATTTTCAACATAATCCCAAAGTTCAATTCCTTCACTATCTAGGAATAAGAACATTTTGTATTTCCAATGGGAATAATCTATTCCATCAAAGTAGGGTCTAAGGATAGAGTTGAGATTTCCATTAGAGTTTGAGGTGGATGAAGAAGTTGCCACTGTGGATCAGATTTCACAATTAAGTTTAAGAAAATTTTCAAAGTTCTGATACCAATTGTTGTCCCAAGATGGCAACCAAAGGGGGGGGGGGGAATTGGTTGGTTTGAAGAATGATGGAAAATTCAAAATTCAAAACACAAAATTCAATGAACAAGAAATGTATAAGATATAGAAGAAAGTTAAGTAGAGGATGGAGCAATGAACACAAAGATTTATAGTGGTTCAGATTTACCTTGATCCTACATCTACTTCCTTGACAACTTGTTAAGGTTTCAATAGCTTTGAGTTTTTACAAGCATAACTCTAACTTGGTGTTTTCACAAGCTCACACCAAACTTTACAATGGTTTGAGATAACACACCTCAAAACCCTTACAAAAGTTTTTCCCAGGCTTACTCTCATAACCTAAGTGTTTCCAAGCTCACACTCAAACTTAGTATGGTGTTTAATGCTCACACTCAACACTCAATCAATACAAAGTATAATTTTGATGCAAAGAAAGTAACTATGTTCAAGTAGGCTATTACAATCATAACAACATATAAAAATGAAGTTACATATGGTATTTATAGCCTTCAAGTCATAAACTAGCCGTTTGAGGAGTGGTCCAACATGTTTGATCCTTGTCTTCCACTAATTCTTTTGCCAGAGCATTTTTATGGTCGGACTAGGTGAGATCCGGTCGGTATTCAATGATCCTGGTCATTAAACCCTATGGTCTGGTCGAAATATCACTACAAGAAAAACTGAATCAGACAACGGTCATCAGACAACGGTTAAGGAAAAAACCATTGTTTGAAAAAAACAGACAACGGTTTTTTTTTTCCAAAAAAGCGTTGTCTGATTAATTTTCAGACAACTGTTTTTGGTGTTTTTTTTAACCGTTGTCTATTAGGTGTCATTTTGGTCACATCAGACAACGGTTTTTTAGGGACCGTTGTGTAATATATGTTCAGACAACTGTTTTTCTGATCATACAAAACCGTTGTCTGATAAGATGTTTCAGACAATGGGTTTTTCGAAAGTGTTGTATAATTCAGAGTTTCAGACAACAGTTAAAAAAAACCGTTGTCTGAAGCAAGCATACAGACAACGGTTTTTAGGGACTGTTGTGTAATATATGTTCAAACAAGTATTTTTTTGGTAAAAAAAAATCATTGTCTGATAAGATGTTTCAGACAACGGTTATTTAAAAAGTGTTGTGTAAAACCAAATCAAATGAAATCCTCCACTGACAAGTGTTAAACTAAATCCACCAGCAAGGTATCAGAGCAAAAACCACGACTATTGAAGCTGAAAGAGGAATGAGAGATGAAGCAGAATCAGAAGCTTGGACGTTTTATGGAAGTTAGATTTTCTTAGTATAAAAACATGCTAAGGATCCAGTAGCTATTTGCAATGTATGGAAGTTAGGCTTTCTTAAGGAAAACAAACTTGACTAAGTATTAAAAGCTAAGGTTTGGATTTATAAACATTTCATAAACCCATTAGAAACTTTAAAGTCCACCATTAAATAATGATTTAGATATAGTAAGATATTATAAAAGTAGGAATACAAATATATATTAGTATATATATACAAGTATATACATGTATATAAGTATATACAAGTATATATTAGTATATATATTAGTATATACAAGTATATATATAAGTATATATAAGTATATATATTAGTATATATTAGTATATACAAGTATATATAAGTATATATATTAGTATATATTAGTATATATACAAGTATATACAAGTATATATATTAGTATATATATAAGTATATATTAGTATATATACAAGTATATACATGTATATACAAGTATATATATTAGTATATATATTAGTATATACAAGTATATATATTAGTATATATTAGTATATATACAAGTATATATTAGTATATACAAGTATATATATAAGTATATATTAGTATATATACAATTATATATAAGTATATATTAGTATATACAAGTATATATATTAGTATATATTAGTATATACAAGTATATATATTAGTATATATATTAGTATATATTAGTATATACAAGTATATATATTAGTATATATTAGTATATATACAAGTATATATAAGTATATATATTAGTATATATTAGTATATACAAGTATATATATTAGTATATATTAGTATATATACAAGTATATATAAGTATATTTATTAGTATATGCAAGTATATATATTAGTAATATATATTAGCATATACAAGTATATATATTAGTATATATTAGCATATATACAAGTATATATAAGTATAAATATTAGTATATACAAGTATATATATAAGTATATATTAGTATATATACAAGTATATATAAGTATATATATTAGTATATACAAGTATATACAAGTATATATATTAGTATATACAAGTATATACAAGTATATATATAAGTATATATTAGTATATATACAAGTATATAGATGTATATACAAGTATATACAAGTATATATATTAGTATATATATTAGTATATACAAGTATATATATTAGTATATATACAAGTATATATAAGTATATATATTAGTATATACAAGTATATATATAAGTATATATAAGTATATATAAGTATATATTAGTATATATTAGTATATATTAGTATATACAAGTATATATATAAGTATATATTAGTATATATAAGTATATATATTAGTATATACAAGTATATATATAAGTATATATTAGTATATATACAAGTATATATAAGTATATATTAGTATATACAAGTATATATATTAGTATATATTAGTATATACAAGTATATATATTAGTATATATACAAGTATATATAAGTATATATATTAGTATATATTAGTATATACAAGTATATACAAGTATATATATTAGTATATATTAGTATATATACAAGTATATATATTAGTATATACAAGTATATATATATAAGTATATATTAGTATATATACAAGTATATATAAGTATATATAAGTATATATATTAGTATATACAAGTATATATTAGTATATATATTAGTATATATTAGTATATATTAATATATATTAGTATATATAAGTATATATATTAGTATATATACAAATATATAAATTTATAAGTCAAGTATAAGTACTTATAGATGAATTATAAATTGAAATTTATAAGTAATCTATATAAGTGAATTTATAAAGTTAATTTAACAAAATTTTGAAAAATCAATTTTATTTTAAAAGAGGGATGTCAAAACTTAAAATATTTTGAACACTTAAATTTCCCCCTTTATTTGGTTTCAAAAAATTTAATTTTCCCCCATTCTGCAAAAAAAAACTTAAATTCCCGTCCGTTCAATGGAAATTTTTAATTTTTCAAATAAAAAACCTAGAGATATTATATCTAAGGAAGGAAAGAAAAAATTTCAGATTTAGACCGGCGGCGGGAACTGCTCCGTCATTTTCCTATCCGTACACAAAATCACAGAGTAGAGAGTAGGAGTCTGTGTATATACAATGGTGGCACTGGATGATGCTTATATGGCTTTCGTACACAAAATCACAGAGTAGAGAGTAAATTTCTTTTATTTTACTTACCTCTCCTTCCCTTCATCAAAGTAAATTCAATTTCAATTTCTCCTCTAATTTACCCCATCCAAGAATAGGCTAAGCTCCCAGAGAAAGAGTAAAGAAAGTAGAAATAGAGGGTAAAGAGATGGTTGGCCGGAAATTCGTCGCTCGCCACGGCGACTCCACCTTTGAAGTTGATTACGACGCCGATGATGGCTTCGAAGTCTCTTTCTCTCTCTCTCTCTCTTTGTCATCAAATTCCACCTTGTTTAAATTTTTCTCATTTTTTCATTTCTTAACTGATATTTTGATTGAATTGTAGGTTTTCAAATTTCAGCTTTTCTCCCTCACTTCAATTCCTCCTGATGAACAAAAGGTTTTCCATTTTTCTTGCCCTAAAATTCTCCATTTCTATGAAATTGCATTGGTTTAGGTGTGTGTGTTCATCGTTGATGGTGAATTTTTGCATTTTTTAGATTCTTGGAAGGGATGGTGGTGGTGATCGAGTCATATCAGACGAGTCTGATCTTGCCAGGATCTATGACGAGCTCATATTGCTCTCGATCAATGATGAGGACAGGACTAGGCAACATGAATCAACCACTGGTACTGGTGCTGTAGCTCAGAATAATGCCAATTTCTTGATATTTGATGAGGAATTGGCACGAAAGCTGCAGGTATTTTTGATACTTCTATTTGTATATGTTCCGTTGTAACATTTAGTTCATTTGGAAATTTAATTATTTCTTTGCGTATAGGAGAAATGGAGGCAAAGTGTGTGATGCTTTTATGGCTTTCGATTCTCGTTTTAGTTCCATTTGATATCTCATCTGTTGATACTAGCATTGCGAGTAGTAATGATGTTGGTAAACTTGAGCCTGCCCCTCTAGTTTTGAGGATATTGAAGTTTTCTAAGGATTACCTTTCTAGTGCTGGTCCCATGAGTACCATGGCTGGATTGCTTCTTTCTAAGCTTCTAACTAGGCCCGATATGCCAGTGGCCTTTGCCGGGTATTTCTCATTATTCTTATAATTACTGACTTACTGAATTATAGTTTTCCATAAAAAGTCTGGTATGAAGTTTTACCCTGGTTCAATGACTTTGGTTAAGAACTCATATGTAATAACTAATAACATGGATTTAAGCTTGTTTGCATTTCAATTGGTAAAGGATGCATGTTTACTTCTGCTAGCACTATTTGGATTTGAGCCAGCCTCTCTAGTTTCTATGTATCTGGTCTCTCTTTCTTGATTTCATATCCACATGGTGCATCTTTGAATGCTCTTCTCTAGCAGATTTTGCCGGCTGCAGCTTTAGTTGCCAGTGCTGCTTTTCCTGCAATCTGTTTAGAATGGGACTGAATGCAATATCTGCCCATCACTGAACATCAGTACTACTGGTGCTTCCGCTCCAATTAATTTGCAACCTTGAACATTTGGCCTGCTTAAAACACTCTTTAAAATTTATCTATAGTGATCCTCCACGCATTAGAGTACTAGCTTTGTATTTACCACATGTGGCTAACCAAAATTTGATTCATTTTTCAGTGGCTACGCAGAGGCAACTTGGAGTATAGTGATGCTGACATCAACGAGTTTAGGATTGACTTCGCCAAATATTTCATGAAGCGTCATTCAAGTTGAAGTTAATAGTATAATTCAGTGATATATGTATAGTGTTGATTTTTTTTAGTTTGTTAATATGTTGAATGGTTGAATTTGTGGAGGTTTTTCGATTCCCAAATTTGCAATCCTCCATTGTAAAGTGTTGTCTTATATGTATAATGTACAGTTTAACAGACAATGGTGTTGAAATGAAAATGAACATTTAAACTATTGTCTAATATTCAGTGTGCCACATTAATTAACCGTTGTATTTAGCGTCCTTCTACAACGGTTTTAGATTAATTGCAATCCTTCATCAGACAAAGGTCAAAAAGCGTTGTCTAAACCTTCATCAAACAATGGTCAAAAAGCGTTGTCTAAACCTTCATCAGACAAAGGTTAAAAACCGTTGTCTGATAAAACTAAAAACCGTTGTGGAAACCAACTTCAGACAACGGTTAAAAACCGTTGTCTGAAATGCTATCAGACATCGCCTCAATAGACAACGGTTTTTGTCTTCATCAGACAACGGTCAAAAAGCGTTGTCTAAACATTCATCAGACAACGGTTAAAAACCGTTGTCTGAAAATTTAGAAACCGTTGTCTGACAATTTAGAAACCGTTGTGGAAACCATCAGACAACGGTTAAAAATCGTTGTCTGAAAAATTAGAAAACGTTGTCTGAACCATCATCAGACAACGGCCAAAAACCGTTGTCTGATAAAATTAAAAACCGTTGTGCAAACCTACATTAGACAACGGTTTTAAAACCGTTGTCTGAAATGCTATCAGACATCGCTTCAATAGACAACCGTTTTTGTCTTCATCAGACAACGGCCAGAAAGCGTTGTCTGATTCAGTTTTCCTTGTAGTGTATTTGAACTTTTGATGAATGCTCTTCCAACGGTTGGTCTACGTGGCTTCCACTAATTGAGTAGAGGTCCAACAGCTTCTGACTTATGAATTCTTTAAACATCCCGGTTGGACTACATCATGGTCCGATCGAAATAATAGTGGTCTAGCCAAAAAGTGAGCATGCATATGGTCGAGAACTCTACTAGATAATTTTAGGAAAAACTACCTTGACAGTCCGGTTGATAAATCATGCAATCTGGTCGGACTTCTCGTGGTACGGTGAGATTTTGAGCTTACTTTCAACCGTGAATCTCTCTGTGTGTTTTGCAATTTTTTCATCCAATAGTCCTATTGTACTATCTAGTGGTCCGGTCAGAATGTTCAAGGTACGGTGAGATTTTGAGCTTACCTTCGATCGTGAAAGCTACTGAGTAAAATTTCTCAACTTGGCATTAAAGATCCGGTCGGGATTTAGTGTGATCCGATTAGACTTTTGAGATTTTCTACAAAAAAATAAGTTCCTGAAAAATGTAACTTGATACAAATATTAGATTAATTCAATTTGATTGTCTAAGATAAAAAAAAAAAGATTAATTGGGCCAATAATAAAAATAAACTTAAAACACCGAATTGAATGACTTAATATGATTTTCCAAAGCTAAAGTAAGGTCATGCTATATTTTGGGGGTTTTGTCTAGAATGGTGTTTAATTATGGTTTAAGTTTGAAAATTCCTTTAAATGTGATACTAAATGATTGTTTATGATCACATTTGGTATAGGCATTAAGGAGAAGTAGTTTAGCCAACCCAGGAGTTGAAGGGTAACTTGGAAGAGAATGTTGGAGGTTATTTTTGAGCTTGCATTTGGGAGCTTTTAGAGGCATATACAAACTCTTGATAAATGTGGCATAATTGAATTACATTCGGGCTTAACACATTTTGGTTGGAAAATATGTTAAGTTACTCGATGCATTGAACATTCATGAAAAATGTGCTATGACATGTGTAATATTATGTATGCATTATATGCATTATGAAAAGAGATTGTTAATGGCTAAATTAAATAAAATGCAGAATATACGTATAATGTGAAAATGACCTAAAGTATTTGGGTTAGGTTAATGAAAAGTGATTTTTAATGGCTAAAGTGCATAAAATATGATTTAAATGTGAATTATATGAAAATAACCAAAATATTTGGGTGATGTGCTTTAATGTACAATGTGATACATTATGATGATCTATTGAGATATGATGAAATGAAATCAATTGATATTGATAAAAATGAGAAAAATGAGAAAATGAGGCAATGTGCCTAATTGACAATGAGAAAAAAAAGGCAATGTGCCTAGTTGATTATGAGAAAATGTGAAAGAAATTAATAATGGAAAATATAAAATAATTCTGTGCCTAGTATGTTATTCAATTTTTAGATTTATGTGTTTGGCGGCATGCCTATGAGGTTATCCTCATTATTTGCCTTCGGAGCTAGCTTTTGAGCAATTACTTTGATTTACCTTCGGGGCAAGACGCTTGACGTCACTATGATATGATTTGTTTTCGGGGTTAGCTTTTGAGCATTACTATGATTTACCTGCGAGGCTAGACACATGGTGTCAATTTGGACCAAAACAGTAACTCTGGGATTTAAATAGCATATTAGATCTTTTGGGCCCATGATTGTGTTTGTTCTTGTGTGAATTATTGAATGATGAAAGAATATATTTGAAAGTGAGCTTGGATACCACATTGTGACATAGCATAAAAGCATTAAACATTGGCATTGTATTTAAGTTTATTTGTTATCAAAGTTTATACCGCTCAGCTTTTATCTTAGCGTGATTGTAATTTATCGTACAGGTGATAGGGGTGATCTGGTTGAGCCAGAGAGTTCTTCTAGATTAGGTCTGGTCTAAATTTGAGATTTTGTTTGTAGAGTTAGTTTTTGGATATCAAGATCAGAGACACTACCAGAACGTATATATTTATATTATCGTACATTTTGATATTATGTATATTATATTTTATTTTTGGTGTATATATTGTAAATTAAAAAGAATGTTTTGAATAAATTTTATAATATGAGTTTTATATGTGTTTTGATATAAATATATATTTATATGTATACATATTTTAAAAAACTTGAAGAAATTGAGGAGTATTGGTGAAATGTATGATTGATTTTATTGGTAGTGTTTTTCTTATGCAGGTTGTGGTTTTTGATAATTTGGGAATGTCCAAATTACAAATAAAACTCTGGTGAAATTTTTTTTAGAGATTTTTATAAAAAATGTCTATTTTGGAACCTATGATTTATAATAAATATTTTATTTGTTATTTAAATATATATTTTAAAGTATTTAAGATTTTAAATTGGAAAAGTGAATTTTATTAAAATGGTGTTGGCATTCTTATACTGTATATGCGTATTTTACATATACGGGATGTATGTATTATATGTATATAAGGTATAAAGGTGTTATATTTATTTTGATATCCGAGCCTAGGTTTGAGGCTCTCGACCTAGGTGAGTTATTAGAGAGAGAAAATAGAAATTTTAAATATGATTTTCAATTGTGATACATACATTGACACTGCCAGTTTCTAATCTTTGATGTGATAATTTCTGCTATGTTTACAGATATAGGTAGTTGTAGCATTTTGGACGCATCAGTCTACAGAGGATAGTGTAGAGAGTGTAGCTCCTGGTGAGGGTAGAGATGGAGCTAGAGCTGAGACTACTAGCGAGGCATCTGCTTCTGTGCCTATTAGACCAGCAGCTGAGGAGATTTTGTCGGGCTGCATATGGCATATGGTGGAGCTATTGATGTAGGCTCCAATTCAGCAGTCGCACCCGTAGTTGCCAACAAGAAAGTATGATAAGTTGAGAAAGTTTAGAGCCGAGGATTTTGTTGGCACTATAGAACCTACTATAGAATAGCAGTGGCTGGACAGGGTCCAGAGGATATTTATCCAGCTGCAGGCTAGTCTAGAGGAGAAGTTTGATTATGCTAGATCTCTTCTACAGAGGGATGCCTATGAGTGGTAGAAGACGGTCCCCCATGCTACAACTGATCCACTAGTGATGACTTATGATGATTTTCTATGAGAATTTGAGAAGAAGTATACTCTAAGGGAGTATAAGGATGAAAAGAAGATGGAGTTCCTGAGTTTGAGGCAGGACACGAGATCAGTGGTGGAGTATGAGATTGAGTTTATCCGACTGAGTCAGTATGCTGGAGGATCATTTCTGATGAGATTGACCAATGTCAAAGGTTTGAGAAAGGGCTAAGACCCTCTATTATGTGTTTGGTGCCAGGCTATCGGTACAATATTTTTCTCAGTTGGTTGCAGCTGTTAGGAGTGTTGAGAGAGAACAGGATCTTGTAGCAGCTGTCAGAGGGTGAGGCATGGTCTTCATCAATGAAGAGAGGATGAGGGGGTTATCCTCAGAGATTCAGTAGGAGTCAGGGGCAGTCTGACAGTTTAGTACAGCAGTAGAGACAGAGACCTGCAGTTTTAGTGGCTAGTGCCCCGACTCCAGTGGCTCAGAGACCTGCTCCACCTACCTATGTTCATTATGGTAGTGCACATGAGGGTGTCTGCTGGAGGTTAGGTGCACCAGCAGTGTGTTACAGATGTGGATCGCCATATTATCAGAGATTTTTTAGAGTCACCAGAGGATAGACAGACAGATACAATAACTTCTCGACCAGTGTCAGAGGGGGTCGTGGTGGTAGAGGTGGTAGATCTGGGTCTGGTAAGAGAGGAAGTTATATAGCTGGGAGTAGACCTAATGAGGCAAGGCCATCACAGTGAGTCTATGTGATGCAGAGGCAACAGGATGCTCCAGCTGTCATTGTTGGTACTTTTACTTTATTTGGTACTTCTATTCTTGCATTGATAGACCCTGGGTTGATTCATTTATACATCAGTGCATCCATCTTGTCTGTGAATGATTTGCATTCTGAGTCCTTAGGATTTGATATTTTAGTCACAAATCCTTTAGGGAACAGTGTTGTGGTTAGTAGGGTGCACCGAGATAGTCCAGTTGTGGTTCAGGATGAGGAGTTTCTTGGTGACCTGATTGAGATACCTTTCAGGGAGTATGATCTAATTCTAGGCATGGATTGGTTATCCAGGCATGGGGCTATGGTAGTCTGTCAGCAAAAATGTGTTACCATGAGAACATATGATGGTAGAGATGAGATGGTATCTAGTCAATAGAGGCATTTTTCATCTATGTTTATTTTAGCTATTTCAGCTAGGAGGATGATCTAAAAGGGATGTGAGACTTATCTTGCTCATGTGCTAGATACCAGTGTAGTGGGGTCCCAGCTTGACAATATACCTACAGTTGCCGAGTTTCCAGATGTTTTTCCCTGTTAAGTTTTCAGTGGTACCTCCTGAGAGAGAGACGGAGTTTGGTATTGATATGTTGCCTGGTACCACTCCCATCTCTATTACCCCTTATCGGATGGCACCTGCTGAATTGAAGGAGTTAAAGGTGCAGTTGTAGGAGTTTCTTGATAAAGGGTTCATCTGCCCTAGTGTGTCCCGTGGGGAGCGCCTGTCTTATTTATGAAAAAGAAGGATGACACCTTGAGATTGTGTATTGATTATCGACAGTTGAATAAGGTGACCATCAAGAAAAAGTATCCTTTGCCTCAGATAGATGAACTCTTTGATCAGTTGAAGGGAGCAGGAGTATTCTTTAAGATTGATCTGAGATCAAGGTACCATCAGTTGAGAGTTAGAGATGTAGATGTACCCAAGACAACTTTCTGCATGAGGTATGGGCATTATGAGTTTTGGTGATGTCCTTTGGATTGACGAATGCACCAGGAGCATTTATGAATTTGATGAATAGGGTGTTTAGACCATACTTAGATCAGCTTGTTGTGGTTTTCATTGATGATATTCTAGTGTATTTGCATAATGAGGAGGATCATGATAAGCATCTGCGGATTATATTGCAGACTCTGAGAGAGAAGTAGCTATATGTTAAGCTATCTAAGTGTGAGTTTTGGCTCTATCAGGTGAGTTTTCTCGGTCATGTGGTATCAGCAGAGGGTATTAAAGTTGATCCGAGTAAAGTTGAGGCTATCTTGAATTGGAGTCCACCAAAGACTGTGATAGAGTTTAGAAGTTTTCTAGGATTGGCATGCTATTATCGTTGGTTTGTGAAGGATTTTTCTATGATAGCTACACCACTCACCAAATTACTTCAGAAGGGAGTTAGATTTGTGTGGACAGATCAATGTCAGGTGAGATTTGAGCAGTTGAGGGAGATGTTGACTCAGGCTCCTATCCTTACCCTGCTTGTGGAAGGTAAACCTTATGTGATATACAGTGATGCTTCACATAGTGATTTAGGTTGTGTTATGATACAGGAGGGTAGAGTCATTGCTTATGCCACTCGACAGTTGAAGCCAGATGAGCTGAATTATCCGACTCGTGATCTGGAGCTAGCAGCCATAGTTTTTGCATTGAAGATTTGACAGCATTACTTGTATGGGAAGAAGTGTTTCATTTATACTAATCGTAAGAGTTTGAAGTATTTGGGTATTCAGAGAGAGCTAAATCTTTGGCAGAGGAAGTGGTTAGAGTTGATTAAGTACTACGACTGTTTGTTTGATTATCATCCTAGTAAAGCAAATATTATTGCTGATGCCTTGAGTCGAAAGTCTTTGGCATGTTTGACTACTTATTCGCTCTCATTGCTTATTGAGTTGAAAGCGTTGCATGCAGAATTTGAGTCTTGTGATGACGGTGCATTGATGGCTCAGCTGTAGTTGAGGCTAGTTTTGTTGGATCAGATTAGGGAGGCCCAGTTGGCAGATGAGAAAATCCAGAAGATTGTGATGAATTACCAAAAGGAGGAGAGTCGAGACTTTCTTGTGAGAGATGATGGCAGTCTATGGTATAGAGATAGGTTGTGTCTTTCTGATGATGCATGATTGAAGAGGGTGATATTAGAGGAAGCACATCAGTCACTCTACGCTATGCACCCTAGTAGTACCAAGATGTATCAAGATTTGAAGCAACATTATTGGTGGTCAGGTTTGAAAAGGGATATAGCAAAATTTGTATCTAGATGTCTCACTTACCAGAGAGTGAAAGCTTAGCATCAAGTTCCTTCAGGGTTGCTTCAGCCATTATCAGTGCCAGAGTGAAAATGGAAACGAGTGACCATGAATTTTGTGACTGGACCGCCTTTGACCCAGAAGAAGTATGGTGCAATCTAGGTGATTATGGATCGAATGAAGAAGACATCTCATTTTCTTCCTGTTCAGATGGATTATTTACTTGAGAGGTTGGTTGAGTTGTATATCAGTGAAATAATGAGGTTGCATGGAGTCCCAATATCTTTGGTGTCGGACTGAGATCCCCTATTTACATTCAGATTTTGAAAGAGTTTGTAGGATGAATTAGGTTTTTTATTGTATTTTAGTACTGCTTTCCATCCTTAAATAGATGGACAATCAGAGAGAGTGATACATATTCTAAAGGATATGTTGAGGAGTTGTATCATTGATTTCACTGGAAGCTTGGATAGAATCTTGCCACTGATTGAGTTTGTTTATAACAATAATCATCAGTCCAGTATTGAAATGGCACCTTATGAGGCCTTATATGGTAGGAAATGCAGGACACCTCTGTGTTGGGATGAGGTTGGAGAAGGTAAATTGACCGGTCCCAATTTGATTAAGGAAACAGAAGAGAAAGTTAAGGTGATTCGGGGTCATTTGAAAGCAGCTTCAGACCGACAGAAATCCTGTACAAATTTGAAGAGGAAAGATATAGAGTTCAGTATGGGAGATAAAGTGTTCCTGAAGGTGTCTCCGTGGAAGAGGATTTTGAGATTCAGCCGCAAAGGGAAGTTGAGTCCTCGTTTCATGGGACCATATGAGATATTGGAGAGAGAGTTGGTCCAGTGGCTTATAGACTGGCTCTATCATCTGAGTTGGATCGGATTCACAATGTCTTTCATATATCTATGGTTTGGAGATACATGTTAGACCCATCTCATATCTTGTTATTGGAGTCCATTGAGGTGAGTCTGAATATGAGTTATGAGGAAGAACCATTGGCGATTTTGGCACGTGAGGTAAAAGAGTTGAGGAACAAGAACGTGCCACTTGTGAATGTCCTTTAGAGGAATCATGCCACTGAGGAGGTGACATGGGAGAGTAAGCAGACGATGCGGAGCCAGTATCCTTAGTTGCTTAAGAGTTGATAGCAGGTAATTTCGAGGATGGAATTTTCTTTAAGGGGAGAGAATTGTAACATCAAAAATTTTTAAAAATTAAATAAAATAAATTAAAATTAAATTGAATAAATTAAATAAATAATTTTAAATAAAAAATAAAAGGATTTTAAATGAAAAATTAGAATATATATGTAAAATATACATGAAATATATACAAAGTATATAAAACTCAATTTTTAAAAATCAAAAGTCAAATGTTCAAGGGTATTTTTATAATTAAACTTTAAAAATTTAAAATTATTTAAATAATTCAAAAATAAATTATTTTGGATGAAAGAAGTTATTTTGGAATTTTAATTAATTAATTAACTATATAATTAAATATTATATATATGTGGTTTAAAAGAAAGTGGAAAGAAAGAGAAAATTCAGTTTTGTTCTTCATCTTCTTCTTCTTCCTAGTGTGTGCCGAACCTCCATTGTTGCCAAGCCAAGGGATTTGCTTCTTTCATGCTTCATGAATTGAAGGATTTCAAGTGTTCAAGTTGGATTTTTAGGGATTTTCTCCATATTTAGTAAGCTTTTTAACTTTTTCCTTGGATTTCCTTAAAGATTTAATTATGTGAATTTTGAGTTTTTTAAGTGCTATGATTTAATTGCTTATTTGGGTATGAATGCAGTTTTTTTAAGTAGTTAACAATGATTTTAAGGCTGGATTGAAGAAATCATTAAGTTTAAGTAAAGATTGGTGAAGAGAGAGAATTTAGGGTTATGGGAGAATTTGACTTTTGAATTCATGTGATTTAATTGTGCAATTTGATTCTAAATGTGTTATTTTGATGCATAAATAAGTATTTTAAAGTCAAATGATGGATTTGGTTAAGTTTGGATAAAGTTTGAGAATGGAAGTGTTGATTTAGGATTTTTAAAAAGGGATTTTTAAAGTATGGTGAATTGTTTGATTTTAATGGTTAAAGCATGTTATTTAATGATATTAAGGATGAAAATAAGCTTGGATTGATAATTGGATTTAGTTGGAATGAAAAACCTTCAATTGTGAAGGTTATGCCATTTTAGGGTTTTTGGACATAAGTATGTGTTTATGTAATGCAATTAGTTTAAAAATATTATAATATATTTTAAATAATATAAATAAACTTAAAACACCAAATTGAATGGCTTAATATAGTTTTCCAAAGTTAAAGTAAGGTTACACTATATTTTGGGATTTTATCTAGAATGGTGTTTAATAATGGTTTAAGTTTGGAAATGCCTTTAAATGTGATACTAAATGATTGTTTATAATCACATTTGGTATAGGCATTGAGGAGAAGTAGTTTGGCCAACCCAAGTTTGAAGTGTAACTTAGAAGAGAAGGTTGGAGGTTGTTTTTGAGCTTGCATTTGGGAGCTTTTAGAGGTATGTACAAACTCTTGATAAATGTGGTATAATTGAATTACATTCGGGCTTAACACATTTTGATTAAAAAATGTGTTAAGCTACTTGATGCACTGAACATTCATGAAAAAAGTGCTATGACATGTCTAATGTTATTTATGCATTATATGCATTATGAAAAGCAATTGTTAATTGCTAAATTGAATAAAATGCGGAATTTGTGCATAATGTAAAAATGACCCAAAGTGTTTGGGTAATGTGATTTGTTATGTATGCATTAAAGGCATTGTGAAAAGCCATTGTTAATGGGTAACGTGCATAAAATGTGATTTAAATGTGAATTATGTGAAAATATCCAAAATATTTGGGTAATGTGCTTTAATGTACAATGTGATAAATTGTGATGATATTTTGAGATATGATGAAATGAAATGAATTGACATTGATAAAAATGAGAAAATGAGGTAATATGCCTAATTGATAATAAAAAAAAAAGAGGCAATCCTAGTTGATTATGTGAAAATGTGAAAGAAATTGATAATGAAAAATATGAAATAATTGTGTGCTTAGTATGTTATTCAATTTTCAGAATTCTGTGTTTGGCGGCATGCCTATGAGGTTATCCTCATTATTTGCCTTCGAGACTAGCTTTTGATTAATTACTTTGATTTGCCTTCGGGGCAAGACGCTTGACATCACTGTGATATAATTTGCCTTCGGGACTAGCTTTTGAGCATTACTATCCTTTGCCTTCGAGGCTAGACACATGGTGTCAATTTGGACAAAAATAGTAACTTTGAAATTTGAATAGGATATTATATCTTTTTTGTATTTGTTCTTGTGTGAATTATTGAATGATGAAAGAATATGTTTGAAAGTGAGCTTGAATGCCACATTGTGACATAGCATAAAAGCATTAAGCATTGGCATTGTATTTAAGTTTATTTGTTATCAGAGTTTATACCGCTAGGCTTTTAGCTTAGTGCGATTGTAATTCATCGCGCAGGTGACAAAGGTGATCCTGTTGAGCCGAAGAGTTCTTCTAGACCGGGTCGAGTCTAGATTTGAGATTTTGCTTGTAGAGTTGGTTTTTGGGCATCAAGATCAGAGATATTGCCAGCATGTATATATTTTATATTATCTTACATTATGATATTATATATATTATATTATGTTGTTGGTGTATATATTGTAAATTAAAAAGAATATTTTGGATAAATTTTATAATGTGAGTTTTAAATATGTTTTGATATAAATATGTATGTATATGTATAAATATTTTAAAAAACTTGGAGAAATTGAGGAGTATTGGTGAAATGCATGATTGATTTTATTGGGAGTATTTTTCTTATGCAGGTTGTGGTTTGTTGATAATTTGAAAATGTCCAAATTACAGATGAAACTCTGACGAATTTTTCTTAGAGATTTTTATGAAAAATGCCTATTTTGGAATCTATGATTTATAATTAATATTTTATTTATTATTTAAATATACATTTTAAAGTATTTAAGATTTTAAATTGGAAAAGTAAATTTTTTTATTAAAACGAGTTATGGCATTCTTATACGATATATGCATATTTTATGTATACGAGGTGTATGTATTATACGTATATAGGGTATAAGGGTGTTACAACAATGATTTTGAGGCTTGTCCCATATCTATGGTTGGAAGAGTTCTAGTTGGTCTAAGTTTTTATTTCAGGCGGAGTATAGGTTTTCTTTTCGTCTTGATTGAGTGTCATTTGTCTTAAATTCAGCATTATCCGTGGGTAGTAATTTAATTGTTGTTATATATGTGTGCTAATGTTACATGTGTTTATTAATGCGATATATGAGTTATGCTGCTTTTGTGGCTTCAAAGTGTGTATTGTATTAAAGATTGTATATTATAACATTATATATTTTCCCTTGAACGCGTAAAATGCTAAACTCTGAGCAGTTCTTTAAGCAGACGTAGTAAATTAAGAAATAAAATAATTGATTTAGGATAAATTTAAATTCTTACTTGAACGATGATTGGATGAGAAAATAGAATTTAAGTGAAAAAAAACCAAATATGAAGTATAACACGAGATAATTAGAGTATGAATGATGTATAGAGCCTAAGGGGTTGAGGATATGTATGGATAGTAATTTTGGATTTGTAAATCAATGATAGGATTTGGACTTGACATTGAATAAAATGACATGTAATAATTATGAATTACAATGACAGAGTAAACTTAAATTTTGATAATGGATAATGTACGATGAGTTTAAATGTGAATATATTTGTAATATAGGAATATAAAAAATAAATATTTTAGATGGATAATAAAGGTAAGTTGTAATATTATTAAAGTTATATTCATGAACTATGAAATGACATATAGTATACTGACGAGTTGAAGTAATAGAGAATGATTGAATACTGTAAGCTTTTAGGTTGAGCTAGACGAATATATATATAATAATGTTATCAATTCAATTCATATCAATATGGTACATGAATATCGTTAGTAGAAATGAGTAATTTCTATTCTAAGATTTAATTGAATAAATTAATAAATTAAATTGGAGTTTTGACTTTGATGAGTTGATGATAATAAATTGGATTTGATATTTGAACTGATTGAAAAAAAATCTATTTTGGATTAAATTGATTTGATTTTCTAAGGTAGAAAAAAAAAGAAGGCAAGATGCTCAGTCGAGATTAAAACAATACAAAATTTTAGAGTTTATAAAATATAAACAGTTAATGTGGTTATAGATTTTAAAAATTTTTAAGATTTTATATGTAAGTTGTATAAATATTGTGATAATTTTAGGTTTAAAGCGAAATTTGTTAAGTAAAATTGTGATTTTGAAACTGCGAATTGTTGGAGATTTTAGAATAATTCGAGTATGTGAATTTGAAGTGATTAATTGAAGTGTAACTAAATTGATATGTTTTAAAATGTGAAAATTTAAATGTGATATGCATAAGGCATTATTTGAAAGGAATCTATTAAAAGAAGAATTTAGATTAAGTTACCAGAATTGGAAGTAAAAAGATAAATAAATGACGTTAGTATATTTGTGTTATCGTTAAATATAACTTTATTTGGATTATAAAGTAGTGGCATAATCAATCAGTAAATTGAGAGTTAGATTTAAAATGGCTAATCCAATATTTTGAGGTCAATTATGGATATAGCTAGGTAAAATTTTTGAGGTGGTAGATTAGTTGAATTAAGAATGATAAATATGATTCTTAAAGATAATATATCAGAGTGTGCAGGTAAGCGTGAAAAAATTAATTTTTCTACTTGAGCATTTATTTTAGTTTGAAAAATCAAGGATAATTTTATCTAATGGTGGGAGATAGTAGTAGTAGTAGTAGTAATAATAATAATAATAATAATAATAATAATAATAATAATAATAATAATAATAATAATAATAATAATAATAATAATAATAATAATAATAATAATAATAATAATAAAAAGGGGAGGAAGAATCGAAAAAGGAAAGAAGAAAAGAAAAGAAATAGAGAGAGTATAACATCTGTGATTTTGGAGAAATTAAGTATTTGGAGATATAAATTGTATATACTCAATATATATATATATATATATCTAGAGTATATATAACATATACATATGGTATATTAATTCTATATGTTAGATTAATACATTACATACTTAATATTTAATACACATATAAGGTATATTTGATGTGTATATAAGATACACATTACTTGTACATATGTGTAATATCCCAAATTTTTTAAAAGTTCTAATTTTTAAAAATTTGATAAAATAAATTATAATTTAAATGAATAAATTAACTTAATGGTTTTAAATGAAAAATGAAGGGTTTTAAATGAAAAAGTGGAATATATATGTGATATATATGTAAATATATACAACATATAAAAGTCAACACTTTTTAAAAGAAAAGTCAAAGTAAAAGGGTATTTTGGTAATTAAATCTTAGAAATTTAAAATTAATAAAATAATTCAAAAATAAATAATTTTGGATGGAAGATAATATTTTGGGATTTTAATTAAATAAATAAATAATTAATTAATTAAAAATATATTAAAATAATAATATATATAAGGTTGAAAATGTAAGTGGGAGGAAAGAGAAAATCATTTTTTTTAATCTTCTTCTTCTTCTTTCCTTACTTTCATGGCCAAAGAGGGAGATTTTTAGCTTATTCCATCATCAAATTCTTCAAGCTTTCAAGGAAATAAGAGTAGTTTTGGTGATTTTCCAACAAGTAAGTAAGCTTTATTTCTAAAATTATGAAGTTCTTTAAAGCTTATGAATATGTATGAATTGAGTTTTTGAAAGAGCATGTTATAATTGTTGGAATGGGTATGGAAGATGTTCTTTTGATGAGTAAATAATGATTTTAAGGTTGGATTAAAGAAATGGTTGAGTTTGGGTAAGATTGGTGAAGAGAGAGAATTTATGGTTATGGAATATTTAAGTTTTTGAAATCATGAGTTTTAATTGTGTAGATTGGTTCCAAATGTGTTGTTTTGATGCATAAACAAGGATTTTAAAATCAAATGATGGATTTAGTTAAGTTTAGATAGAGTTTGAAGATGGTAGTATTGATTTAGGGTTTTGAAAAAGTGAATTTTCAAAGAGTGATTAATTGTTTGATTTTAATGCTTAAATCATGTTATTTAAGGATATAAGTGGTGGAAATAAGATTGAAATGATAATTGGATTGAGTTGGAATGGAGATCCTTCAATGGTGAAGGTTATGTCATTTTAGGGTTTTAGACATAAGCACGTGGTTAATTAATGTAATTGGTTTAAACATGCTAAAATATATTTCTAATGATATTAATAAACTTAAAACACTACTTTAAATGGCTTGATATGGTTTTTCAAAGTTAAAGTGAGGTGAAGCTTAATTTTGGAATTTGGTTTAGAGTGATGTTTAATTATGGTTTGATGTTGAGAATACCTTAGAATGTGATATTAAATGATTATGTATGATCACATTTGCTATAGGCATTGAGGGAGGTTGATTTGCTTCATCCAAGTGGTGAAGGGCAAGTTGGAAGGATAGGATTGAAGGTTGTGTTAAGCTTGCTTTGGGTTGCTAGTAGAGGTATGTACAAACTTTGAATATAATGTTTATATTTGCATAACATTTGGACTTAACACATTTTGGTTGGAAAATGTGTTAAGCTACTTGGTTCATTGATTGTGTATGAATAATGTGCTATGACATTTGTAATGTCATATATGTGTTAAATACATTGTAAAAAACCATTGATAATGGCTAAATTGTGTAGAATGTGAAATATGTATATTATGTGAAAATATCCAAAGTAATTGGGTAATGTGTTGTGAATGCAAAAATGAGATATGTGGAATAATGAAATGAATTAATATTGATAAAAATGAGAAAAGTGAGAAAAGTGAGAAAAATGAGAAAGATGTGAAAAATGAGAAAAATGAGAAAAAAAAAAGTGAAAATAAGGCAATGTGCCTAGATTGAATATGTGACAATGAGAAAGAAATTGATAATAAGAAAAATGTATAAATGAAAAAAAAAATTGAGAAAAAGATGATATAATAAGGCAATGTGCCTAGTTTGATCATGAGAAAATGAGAAAAGTTTTGATAAAGGAATTATGAAAGAATTTGATAATGAGAAATATGAATAAATTATGTGCCTAGTATGTTATTCAATTTTCAGAGTTCTGGATTTGGTGGCATGCCTATGATTGCCTACGGGCTAAACGCTGAAATGGTGAAAAGACTGGGTCGTAAGCTAGGCCAGCTGATAAATATGATGTTTTTGGGGTGAAAAGACTGGGTCGTAAGCCTCAAAAACTGTAGCAGTCTAGCCGGATTGAGGACCAAGATACTGGGGCCTAAGGGTCTAGCCAGGTTGAGGTCCAAGAGACTGGGGCTGTTATATTATCAATGGATATATTGCCTACGAGGCTAGACATATGGTGTCATTATGGATCAAAGCAGTAACTCTGAAATTTGAATAGCATATTAGATCCTTTTTGGGCCCATGTTTGTTTTTGCTTTAATGTTAATTATGAATTGTGATACAATTGAGCAATATAATGCTATGAGTTGTGATTATGAAATATTCAAAAAATATTAGAAAGTAGAATGATGTGACATCTATATGCATTGTGCATTGGCATTGCATTGAATTTTATTATTATTATCAAAGTTTGTACCACTAGGCTTCGGCTTAGAGCGATTGTAATTCGTTGCGCAGGTGTCATGGATGATTTGGTAGAGCCGGAGAGTTCTACTAGACCTGGTCGGGTCTAGGTTTGTATTTGTTGAGCTCGAAGAGTTATTTTTTTGGGTACATCAAGATCAGATCCAGTTGTCAACATGTAGATATTTGATATTATAATGTATTTTGATATTATATATGTTATGATATGTTTTTTTTGGAAGTATATAATGTAAATTGTAAAGAATATTTTGAATAATTTGTTCAAATGAGATTTTATATGTTTTGTTAATTTATATATCTATATATAAGTATTTTGAGAAAATATGGAGAAATTGAAAAGTATTGGTGAAATGATGAATTGATTTTTATTGGGAGTGTTTGCTTTATACAGGTTGTATTTTGCTGAATTTTGAGAACGTCCAAATTACAAACAAAACTCTGGCGAATTTTTTCCAGAGATTTTCATATAAAATATTTATTTTGGATTCCTATAACAAGCAAAGAATATTTATATACTATTTATTTTATATATTAGTATTTAAAATCTTAAAACAGAAATGTGAAATTTTTTTATTAAATCGGTATGTGACATTTTTATACCATATATGCATATTTTACATATGCTGAAAATATGTATTGTATGTATATAGGGTATAAGGGTGTTACAGGGAGAAAGAGAAAGAGAGGGAGAGAGAGAAATTTTGATGTTTTTCTCAGATCTAACGCCGTCCAGTGAACATTTTTTGACAACTCCTACACCATTAGAAAGCCCATCATCTGACGAGTCCAACGCTACTAAGATCGTTGTTATTCGATGCCGGATTAGCCCGCACTTGCCAAATGAAGTTGTTGCCTCCCGAATGCTTTCGATGAAGATTTCAACCGATTCTGACATCCTTTCCCTGAAAGATGTCTTTTATTTCCAATCAAATATTCCAAAGATAATAATTGGGTTTTCATAAATCTATGAGCTATATAGAATAATATAATACCCCGCTCCACTAATTTATGTTTATAATTGCATTTGCGCAATGCATCAACTGTTTGTGCAATATATGTATAGTTATTATTGCTATAAGAATAATGTGTGTTGAGTATGAGTTAGTTGTGCTTAATGCATATAATATGTTATGTCGGATAGAGTTAGGATGATGTGGGACCACACATGATCCGAGATATGAGTTATGATATGAAGATATTATATGATGAGATTAGGATTGGCGTGACGGCGGAGGTGTTTTCATACTCAGAGCTGTTTGGCTACGGCTGTGATAGCGGACCCTATATATTAGATTCTAAGAGAAATATATTGGACCAAGAGAGCAAGATAGGAGAATAAGCTCCCCACTTTGAGGTTTAGTGTGTCCCCATTGACTTACTCCTATCCTTGTTTGCTTATGTGATTTGTTGATTGATTGACATTTGCTTGAACATGTTATATATGAAAAAGTTATATTATATTAATTACTATATAGCTCATTGAGTCAAACACTCATTCATGTTCATCATTTTTCCCAGGTTGCAGGTTGAGCATAAGAGTGTTGCTTATTCAGGTCATCCTACCTTTTTATTTCTTAGCATGAGTGTTAATTGTGTATGTTTTATTGTATAATTACATTATAATTATTTTCTAGACCTCCGCATGATATTTCTTTTCTTGTCTATCTTCTTATTCATTTAGTTATGCGGTTTAGTAAAAAATATTTGTTAATAAATGTCTAATGATGATGATGTGATATTTTATTAAAGTATAATATTAGTAGGCTAGTGAGCCTAGTTCAAGATAGTGACTGATGTCACCACCAATATTTATTAAAAAATGAGTTGTCAAGCTTACTATGGATTCTGGAAGCCACGTGCTTTTCCCATTCCCTACTGCCAATCATATGCCTTTGGGTTAGGTCGTGACACACATTATTAAAGGTCCAAAGTTCGGAAGCCTTACTACCTCCTCTTTAGTTTTATTATCTATTCTATATTTGCTATATACTTGTACTTCAACATCTACACAAGTATGTTGTTTGCTTTAATTATTTGTTGAAATTCTTTAGTTTTGTAAAATGTAATTCACTGTTGATGTAAGATTCCAACATTACAAAATAGAACCTTTTAATAGTGTTACTAAATCTATAAGATCGTTAATATATATCATAATGATATTATTGCACATGCAATACAGGTTACCATGATAAATTGGTATGCATTGCATGACAAAATTATGCATTCCATAATAATATTATGTAATACATGATTGTGATAGGGTACATAATAATATTATTATAGAACATAATAACAAAGTTATGTGTCACATAACAGTTTAATGGGTTTTATAATAATGTTGTGGCATTAAATAACAATGACAAGGGGATCTATGCAACAATGTTAATTCCATAATGGTTGTTTTGAAATATTTATTATTTGGTTAATATTTTTTTTGGATAAATGGAAGAAATAGTTATTTTCTTAAATAAGGTGGAAGTTTTGATCATGATTGTTGTGAATATGTTAGGGGAGAATGAATTTCTGGTATTGAATATAATAGTTGGTTATAAGGGTATGAATGAATATGTGTGCTAGTTGTTGAATATTGATATTAAAGCTAATGTTGTGTTGAGCTTTATTATTAGTAGTTTTAGGCATGCTCTTTATGATTAATAGAATACAAAATACTAACATGTACAATTTGATTTGGTAAACCCTTATGGAATTAGTTTTAAACTGAAGTCACAAAGCATAGAATCAACCAAAGAACTCCAATCTCTATCAGGCATATCTATTTATGTTCATACAGAGAGAGAGAGAGAGAAAAAAAAAGTGAGAGGGAGAAATAGAAGGAGAGAGAGGCAAATCCAATAAAAAAAGATATGATAAAGTGAATCTTGTGGCAATATGATGAATCAAAAGCTATAATTATACCCAGATTTGCAATAAAATCCTAAAAATCCAACAAAAAATTGAAACACTAGATATGATAATCTCCTTTTTTTCTACTTTGTTTCCATTTTCAAGTTTTTAAATTTATTTTTTATATGGGTCCTGTTAATAATTTTTTATATTTAATAACATATATATGGATTCCATCAATGATATTTTTGCCACCTCAACATTCACATAAACGACATTAAATTTAGCATCAATCTAAGGGCGAATAGTTAATTTTTCAAAACACTGTCCTTAATTGAATCCAAAATTACTTTAGGAGTCAATCTGCACCTTTACGAAAATATTAAGGGCTTATTTGCATCTTATCCCTTAATTTTTTAAGTAAATTATAATTTGATTTTGATATTTAAATTTGTTACTTAATTTATTCTTTATTTTTATAAATTACTTTCTCAATTTTAATTGCCTCAATTAACCTATCATTTCATTCACTTTTATTGATAAAATTTTAAAAATTTGGGAATTACCCGAAAAAAATTACTTGAATTTGATTAAATAATTTTAGACTCTGTTCACTTTAAACATACTTGTTTTGACTATTTTATCCTTTTAATTAAAAAATTTTAACTCTTTATTTTATATTCTTTTTCTCTTTCTCTTTCTCTTTTCTTTTTCCACTCTCTCTTTATGTAAATTCTAAATCTACTATTATCTCTTGCTTTCTGCCTCACTTTTTTAATTATACCCATTACACTTGCAAACTAATAAGCTTTTGGTTTCAGCTATCATTCCTAAAGAAATATAAATTTTTTTGCAATATCAGTCAGTATGTTCTTTTTTTTTTTTAATGCAAATGCAAATATGTTTTATATCTTAAAATAATATGTATTTTATGGAAAATAAAATTTTATTTTAATCTTTTTTTGTGAAATCTTTCCCTATTTTATATAGCATTTAGAAGATTTTATTATTATTATTATTATTATTATTATTATTATTATTATTATTATTATTATTATTATTATTATTATTATTATTATTATTATTTTGTGAATGAGTTCAGGGGGGGTTTTGATTCACTTAGGGTAGGGCTGATAAAAAATTCTATTAAGCCAAAAACTGAACTAAAATCTATAAAATCATATCAAAAATTATAGTTAACCAAACCGATGATTTAAGTTTTAATTTTTATTTTTTTTATTCTTGATTTTGACTTTGGATTTAATTGATAAAATATCATTTGGTTTGATTAACCAAACTAAAATTGTGCTGCCTATTCACTTAGGGGGGGTTTTCATCTTCCCCTCCTCCTGTTTTCTTTCTCCTCCTCTCACTCCAAAAAACTTTGTCGTCATTCATTTACTTATTTTAGGCTCTCATTTTTTGTCAGTTGTTGTCTTCCTCACAATCCCTTGATAAGAGGTTTTTTTTCTTTGATTTTTTAAAATGTATTGATTTATTTTTTTACTTCATATATACTGTTTGACTGTAGATTTCTTAATTATTTAATTTTTTGATTCATTGTGTTAAGAGTTGATTCACTATGGAATTTGATTGAAATTTTGTGTTGTTTTGATTTGAAATAATCAATCAAATGAAATTGTTATTTTCATCTTGTTGGATTACAAACTTACAGTTATATATACTTAGAATTTTTACATAAATTTAAGTATCCAAAAGGTAGACACTTAGAGTGTAGCTAAAGTAAAACTCTTTAGCTTTCTCAAGAGTCAAGAGGTAAAATGTCTATAACAATCCCATCCCCACCCTACATTCATTCCTCTTATGTAAACTTATTATTACTACTAAATTTCTTTTTAACTTTTCCTGAAATATAATAATAATAATAATAATAATAATAATAATAATAATAATAATAATAATAATAATAATAATAATAATTGTAACACCCCCACACCCAATACATACACACTACATACACCACAATGTAGTATACATGTATCGAATATAAGGATGCTACGGATTTTTCTTACATTCAAGAAACACCTTTTAAATGATATCATAATCTTTTTCAGTATACAATATAAATAATAAGTAATTAACTTGTAATATAAAACAAAATAGATATAAATACATTCACTTAATACGCAGCGGAATTTATAAAATAGTTACATATATAAAAACATTTAAATCCATATTTACAAATATACATATATTCACATTATAAACAATACTTTACAAAACATAAAGAATTTATACATGATTGGCAGCTCTTCTCTGATCTTTAAATCCAAGAATAATCCCTTCAATGTCTACTCTCACTAGGTCTCGAAGAACTCTCGGGTTCAACTCTGTTACCTGCACGATTAAACACTATCGCACTAAGCTAACGGCTTAGTAAGACAAATCATGCTTATGTTATGCTTTAGTGCAATGCAATGTTAATTATCAATCCATATTATACATGTAACATCATATATGCAAAGCAAACAACATACCATTACATTTCATAATCCAATATAAGTAGACATATCACATTTCAACATCTTTTCATACACCTCATTAGTTACTCATTAAACCATTCATGAACAACACTAAAAAAAGACAAGCATTGGGCCCAAGACACACTAATATGCCATTCAATTTTCAGAGTTAATGTTTTGGTTTTGTTATCACATTTATCAATATCATATACCCAACTAGGCTTCAAGGATTAAGTTCAACCAAGCTTCAAGGGGAGCAAAGCATGCTAAGCTTCAACCCAACTTGGCTTCAAGAACCAACCCAACCTAGCTTCAAGGGTTGTAACATCTCAATTAGGCTTCAAGGATTCAATCCAACCTAACTTCAAGAGATTGTTACTATCATTAGGCATGCCACCAATAACAAACTCTGAAAATGGAATAACACATTAGTCACACAATTCATTTACATTTCATTTTCAATTCTCATCAATTAGGCAAACATGCCATATATCTTTCAATTGAACCATCATAGTCAATCACAATGGCTTTATAGCATTTCATATCTCAATTCATATAGTGCATATAGCATTATTAGTATCATATTTCAAAGTACATTATTCATAATACACATCACCATTCACAAGCCTCACAATACACAATACATAACCTTGTTCATGTAATATCATATGCATTATCAATTCCATTATCACTTCTCATTATCATATTGGCAACCATGCCTTGTTTCATTCAATTAAATCATCATAGCCAATCACAATGGCTTTAAATCACATTCCATATCATCTCACATTTCATGATTCAACAATGATGTTAGACAAATGATCTCTATTTTGATCATTGACAACTCAAATGGATGATCTATTTAACATGTATTTGAGAATCTTGTTGCAGGATTAGATTGCTTCCAATAAGGTGAACAGAACCTTTCTAGCGGTCGCACCTCACCTGAATACGACCGCTCCATACAATTACAAGATGAAACCTTATTACAGTAGGTTTCGCGGCCAGAAGCCCGACCTAAGTCGCGACCGCACATGAATAATAGCGACCGCCCCAAATTACGTGTCTCTCATGCATAAACCCTAAATGTAGCCAAATTTCTTTTGGTTAACTTAAAACACATTGTACACAACATAACCTCATTCAAATGGACATAATCAACATCATTAGCAATTATTTTACATGCTCATCACAATATTTTCATCACCAACATTCATTAACAATACATTTGATACCCTATCACATTTACAAACAAAAGTGTTTTAAGATTAAACAATATATGCATGTTTGTAACCATATAGTTTGTACTTACCTTTAGCACCAATTATACAACTCTAAACACTTTCTTTTCTCCAAGAATTCTTCACTTCTCAAATTAGAGCAAATCACCTTCTTCCAAAACCTAATCCAAAATAACACAATATAATTTATCACTTACCATTTCCAAAACCCTAAAACCAACATCACTCTTAACTTATGATCTTCAAATCCAAAACCAACACCACAACCAATTAAATCCAACATATAATAATCAACACAACCCTACCATCAAAAATCCACAACCAACTTAAATAAACTAAGAGAATCAAGAGAGACTTACCAAAAATAATGAATCTTCTTGGATTTCCACGTAACCACTTGAAAACTTCTTCAATTTGAGCTTCAAATATCATCAACTCTTGTTTTCTCTCTTGCTCTCTAAGTTGGCCGGCCACACGTGAAAAGAAGAAAAGAAATTGATCAAACAAAAGTCAAATCCTCTTTTAACCTCCACCACACAATTTCCAAAAGAAGAATTACTAAAATGCCCTCTTAAACATAATTACACTTCCTTTTATTTAGCATGCCCTTTATAGTAATTTCAATAACAACAACTAAATATCTTCTTCCACTATATCCAACACCTTGACTCTCCCTTTGACCAACATATATGCTATATATATTGCCATATACACTACATATACATCTTCTCTACACATCACTTTTCTTTCAAATAACACATGAACATTCTCTCTTTTAAATTTTTTTTTTATCACACAACATATACATTCAATCACATTTTAAACCAACAACAACAACAACAATAACAACATAATTAAAACTTCTAGGGCATACATGAGGATATTACAATAATAATAATAATAATAATAATAATAATAATAATAATAATAATAATAATAATAATAATAATAATAATAAAGTTAATATTATGCTTAATTATTTATATATTAACCTATTATTTAATTAGAGATTGCCTAAAAGCAATTTGAAGATTAAGGGTATTACATATGCATTTACTCTATTATACAAGCAACATAATTTTTTTTATAGAAACCTTGTATGTGTGTATGTGTGTGTGCACACGCGCGCGTGTGTATATGTAACACCTCTATACCCTGTATACGTACCAAGCATGCTTAAACGATCGCAATATACGTATACCGAATATAGAAAATGCCACGATTTAAAAAAAAACACAACAAATATCTTTGTAAATAAGTGAAACCAATCTCAAACAAATAAAAGAAATCCAAAAGACACTATATACAAAATGTTTAATAATTCACAGCGGAAGTTATTACAAATATGTTATAAATCAAGGTTTACAAAACATAGAATATATATACATGATTGGCAGCTCTTCTCTAATCTTTAAGTCCCAAAACAACTCTTCAATGTCTACTTTCACTCGGTCTCGATGAGCTCTCAGGTTCAACTCTGTTACCTGCGCGATCAAACACTATCGCGCTAAGCCATCGGCTTAGTAGTACAAAATATACCAACATTATACTATAATGCAATGCAATGTCACACATTTAATTACTCAAATCAATATCATAGATGAAAGGTTAACAACATACCTTTATATTTCATCAACCACATATATAAACATATCACATTTCAATATCCTTCCATATATCTCATTAGTTAATCATTTTACCATACATGAATCACATTAAACAAAGACAAGCATGGGCCCAAGACACACCAATATGTCATTCAACTTTCAGAGTTAATGCTTTGGTTTTATTATCACATTTATCATTATCATAAACCCAACTAGGCTTCAAGGATTTAGGTTCAACCAAGCTTCAAGGGGAACAAAGCATGCTAAGTATCAACCCAACTTGGCTTCAAGAACCAATCCAACCTAGCTTCAAGGGTTGTAACATCTCAATTAGGCTTCAAGGATCAAATCCAACCTAACTTCAAGAGAATGTTACCAATAGGCATGCCACCAACAACAAAACTCTGAAAATGAATAACACATTAGACACACAATTCATTTATTGTTTCATTCTCAATTCTCATCATCAATTAGGCAAACATGCCTTATGTTCTTTCAATTGAATCATCATAGCCAAACACAATGGCTTCATATCATGTTGTATCCCAATTCATATTATTCACATAGCATCATTGGTATAACATTTCAAGATACATTATTCATATAACACATTGCCATTCACAAGTTTCACAATGCATATTACATCACCTTGTTCATATAATATCATATGCATTATCAAATGGAAGTTCAAACTCAATCATGTAAGAAGAACAAAAACCAAACACAGTAGCCAACACACTCAAGGGACACGGCCAAGCTTGTGGCCGTGTCTCTCAACCAAAAGCAACAGAAGCCAACATGGGCAAGGGACACGGCTGTGTATCCTCCAAAAATCACCCAACACGGCCAAATTTCCATGGACTTGGCCGTGTCTCTCATGAATTGGCTGTATCTCTCCTTGCTTTTGGCCGTGTCTCTCATGAATTGAAACCCTAACATATACAAGTCCCCTTTGGTTGCACTCAATTACATTATACACAATTTAGCATAATTCAAATGAATGTAATCCATGTTCTAAACACATATTTCACATGTTTACCACAATATTCACCTTAACAACCCATCATCAACACATTTAATCACCTTTCACTTCAAAACCCTAAAAGAACAACATCACTTTTAACCTATCATCTTCAACCAAAACCAAACCAACACTAAATTAACTCACAATCAATTTCAACATTTAGAAACTCATCTCAAACATACCAAATCATAATATTATCAAATCACAACACACTTCAAACACATCTTTAAAATACCAAAGGAAAACAAGAGAGTACTTACCTTAGATGAAGAAATTTCACAAATCTCCCACCAAAACCTTTGATTCCTCCTTCAATTTGAAACTTGAATAAGCAAATCTCACTTTTGCTCTCTTCCTTTGAAATGGCCGGCTATACCAAGAAAAGAAAAGAAAATGAAGACAATTCAACCTTCTTTTCTTCTTTAAATATCCACCAAGCAATTCCATCAACACAATTACTTAAATGCCCTTTTCTATTTGTTCACACTTCCTTTAAAACTCTTGCCCTCTTAAGTAATTTCACTCATCCCAAATAAAAAATATCTTCTTCCCTTGACTTTACACTTGACCAACATATATGTTATATATATTAACATATATACAACATATACATTCCATTAACACAATCATTTCCTTTGCTAAAACATATGTACATTTAATTCAAATCAAACAACAATTGAATTAAAACTTCTAGGGCACACATGGGGATATTACAATTCTTCCCCTCTAAAAAGAAATTTTGTCCTCGAAATTACCTGATATCAAGTCTGGAATAGTTGAGGATATTGATCTCGCATGGTTTGTTCACTCTCCCAAGTTGCTTCTTCTCTCCCATGATTCTTCCACAAAATCTTTACCAAAGGCACTTTCTTATTTCTCAACTCTTTCACATCACGTGCCAAGATAGCAACTGGTTCTTCTTCGAATGTCAAATCTGGACTCACTTCAATAGATTCAATTGACAACACATGAGATGGATCCGACCTGTATCTCCTCAACATAGAAACATGAAATACATTATGGATCCTTTCTAACTCAGGTGGCAAAGCAAGCCGATAAGCAACTGGTCCAACTCTTTCCAAAACTTCATACGGTCCAATGAAACGAGGACTCAATTTCCCTTTTCGGCTAAACCTCAAGATCTTTTTCCAAGGAGACACCTTCAAAAATACTTTATCTCCCACATTATATTCAATGTCTCTCCTCTTCAAATCTGAATAAGATTTTTGTCGGTCCGAAGCTGTTTTCAACCTATCTCGAATCATTTTCACTTTCTCTTCAGTTTCTTTAACCAAATCAGGACCAATTAACTTACTTTCACCAAGTTCATTCCAACATAGAGGTGTCCTGCACCGTCTACCATATAATGCTTCGAATGGGACCATACCAATGCTGGATTGATGACTGTTGTTGTAAGCAAATTCAACAAGTGGTAAGAATCCATCCCAACTTCTAGAGAAATCAATGACACAGCTTCTCAACATATCCTCAATAATCTGTATCACCCTCTCAGACTGCCCATCTGTCTGAGGATGAAAAGCAGTACTGAAATGCAATCGAGAACCCAATGCACCATGTAAGCTCTTCCTAAACCTTGAAGTAAATCTGGGATCTCGATCAGACACTATAGAAGTTGGAACACCATGCAGCTTCACAATCTCATGGATATACAGCTCAGCTAACCTCTCCAAAGAGTAATCCATCCGAACCGGAAGAAAATGAGCTGTCTTAGTCAATCTGTCAACAATCACCCAAATAGCATCATGCTTTCTTTATGTCAATGGCAGACCAGATACGAAATCCATGGTTACTCTATCCCATTTCCATTCAGGCACTGCTAAAGGTTGAAGTAATCCTTTTGGAACTTGATGCTCAGCTTTTACCCTCTGACATGTGAGACATTTAGACACAAAATCTGCAATGTCTCTCTTCATACCAGACCACCAATAATGCTGTCTCAAATCATGATACATCTTTGTATTGCCCGGATGCATAGCAAATACTGATTGATGTGCTTCCTCTAGAATAATCCTTCTCAAATTAGCATCATCAGGTACACACATTCTGCTCTTAAACTAAAGACTCCCATCACCTCTCACAATAAAATCTCGACTCTTTCCATTCTGACAGTCTGAAATAATCTTTTGAATCTTCTCATCAGTCAATTGAGCCTCTTTAATCTGATCCAACAATATTGGTTTCAATTGCAACTGTGCCAACAATGCACCATCATCACAAGGTATAAAACTAGCATGCAATGCTCTCAACTCAACAAGCAACGAGAGCGAATAAATAGTCAAACCTGCTAAAGACTTCCGACTCAAGGCATCAGCAACAACATTTGCCTTACCAGGATGATAATCAATCAAACAGTCGTAGTCCTTAATCAACTCCAACCATCTTCTTTGTCGAAGATTAAGCTCTTTTTGGATACCCAAATATTTTAAACTTTTATGATCAGTATAAATAAAACACTTTTCCCCATACAGATAATGTCGCCAAATCTTCAATGCAAACACAATGGCTGCTAATTCCAAATCATGGGTCGGATAATTGAGCTCATGAGGTTTCAACTGTCGAGAAGTATAAGCTATAACTTTACCTTCTTGCATCAGAACACAACCCAAACCATTATGTGAAGCATCACTGTAAATCACATATGGTTTATTTTCCACAGGTAAAGTAAGAACAGGTGCTTGAGTCAACATTTCTCTCAACTGTTCAAAGCTAGCCTGACACTGATCTGTCCACACAAATCTAACTCCCTTTCGAAGCAATCTGGTAAGTGGAGTAGCTATCAAAGAAAATCCTTTTACAAACCTTCGGTAATAGCCTGCCAAACCCAGAAAACTTCTAACTTCAGTCACAGATTTTGGTGGACTCCAATTCAAAATAGCTTCAACTTTACTCGGATCAACTCTAATACCCTCTGCTGAAACTATATGACCGAGAAAAGTAACTTGGTCAAGCCAAAACTCACACTTCGACAGTTTAGCAAACAATTGCTTCTCTCTCAAAATCTGCAGCACAATCCGCAGATACTTATCATGCTCCTCCTCATTACGCGAATACACCAATATATCATCAATAAAGACCACTACAAACTGATCAAGATAGGGCCTAAACACCCTATTCATCAAATCCATAAAAACAGCAGGTGCATTCGTCAAACCAAAAGGCATAACTAGAAACTCATAATGCCCATATCTCGTACGAAAGGCTGTCTTAGGAATATCCTCAGCTCTGACTCTCAATTGATGGTACCCTGATCTCAAATCAATTTTGGAAAACACTGCTGCACCTTTCAATTGATCAAAGAGATCATCAATTCTAGGCAAAGGATATTTATTTTTAATAGTCACCTTGTTCAATTGCCTATAATCGATACACAATCTTATAGTACCATCTTTTTTCTTCACAAACAAAACAGGAGCTCCCCACGGTGAAATACTAGGGCGAACAAACCCTTTATCTAGCAACTCCTGTAACTGCACCTTCAGCTCTCTCAGTTCAGCAGGTGCCATTCTGTAAGGAGTAATAGAGATAGGAGTGGTACCAGGCAATAATTTAATACCGAACTCCACCTCTCTCTCAGGAGGCAACCCTGGCAACTCCTCTGGAAACACATCTGGAAACTCTGCAACTGTGGGTATATCATCAAGTTGAGAACCTTTTACTTTAGTATCCACAACATAAGCAAGGTAAGCATCACACCCTTTTCTAATCAATCTCCTAGCTGCAATAGCTGAAACAAACAAGGATGCTAGCTGTCCCTGTTCACTAGATACTAACACCTCTCTACCATCGCTGGTTTTCAAGGTAACAACTTTCTTTTGGCAGTCAACCACAACTCTATGTCTAGATAATAAGTCCATGCCTAGGATCACATCATATTCCTTAAAAGGCATCTCAATCAAATCTCCAAGAAACTCCTCACCTTGCACCATCACTGCACTATCTCGGTGCACTTTGCTAACAATCACACTATGTCCTAATGGATTTGTCACCAATACATCAAATCCTAGGGATTCAGCATGCACATCAGACACAGGCAAAACAGATGCACTAATATATGAATGTGTGGAACCCGGATCAATCAAAGCAAGTACTGAAATACCAAATAAAGAAAAAGTACCAGCTATGACTGCCGAAGCATCTGGTTGCCTCTGCATCACATAAATCCTCTGAGAAGATCCAGCCTCCTCTGGTCTACTCTCCCTGGATGTAGAATCTCCTCTAGAACTGAACCCAGATCTACCTCCTCTGCTGAAACCTCTGCCTCCATGACCTCCCCTCACACTAGGTCGGGAAGCTGCAGTATCCACTGACATCCACTCCTGACTCTCAGGACAATCTCTAACAAAGTGATCAGGCGACCCACATCTGAAACATACTCCTGTCACACCAGTCCTCCAACAAGGACCACTATGTGGTCTACCACAATGAATGCATATGGGTAAGGTGGATCTCTGCATCACTGGGGTCGGAGCACTCGCCACTGAAACTGTAGGTCTAGATCTATGCCTCTGAAACTGTACTGACCTACCCGCTGGCCTCTGACTCCTACTAACCCGAGAAATAAAACTTCCTTTACCTCTTTTCACAGATGAAGACCCTGCCTCAAACTGGGGCCTTCTAACCCTGATCTCTTCCTCTGAAGCAGCTGCAATAATCTGAGCTCTCTCCACGCTCCTAGCTGCTGCCACAAGCTGGGAAAAATCATGATATCTAGATCCAGCCACATGACACATGATAGAGGGCCTCAATCCCTCCTCAAATCTCCTGCATCTATCTATCTCATCAGATACAATACCACCAGCATAATGGCTCAATCGGATAAACTCAACTTCATATTCCGTTACTGACCGGTTGTCTTGTTTCAAGCTTAGAAACTCCATTTTCTTAACATCTTTGTACTCCCTAGGAGTATACTTCAATTCAAACTCTTTTAGAAAATCAGCATAGGACAGTGTTAGTGGATCATCCATAGCATGGGGCACTGTCCTCGACCAGTCATATGTGTCCTTCTGCAACAAGGATCTTGCATAATCAAATTTTTCCTCTGGAGTGGCTTGTAACTGAACAAATATCCTCTGTACTTTATCTAGCCACTGCTCAGCTACAGCTGGATCAATAGTACCCAAGAAGTCTTCTGCTCCATACTTCCTTAGCTTATCATACTGTCTCACTGATACCAAAGGCTGTGGGGGTGGTGGCGGTGGTTGCACTGGTGCTTGCCTCAAAGCCTCTACCACATGCCTAACCCAAAATGGTGGAACATCCTCACCAGCTGGTCTCCCCGACACAGAAACAGGTACCTCTCCAGCACTATCCACTCTAGCTCCCTCTCTAATCTCATCAGGAGCTATACTCTCAGCACTACCCTCGACTGACTGATGTGAGTGAGAATCCATCACAACCTATATCTGCAAACACAGCAGAATACTTCTCATTAAAGATCAGAGACTGCCAATGCCAAACATGTATGTTATTCAAAAATCCACTTTTTAAAATCAAAACACTCTTTTTCTTACACTTGACCTAGGTTGAGAATCTCAAACCTAGGCTCTGATACCAAAATAATTGTAACACCTCTATACCCTGTATACGTACCAAGCATGCTTAAACGATCATAATATACGTATACTGAATATAGAAAATGACACGATTTAAAAAAAAACACAACAAATATCTTTGTAAATAAGTGAAACCAATCTCAAACAAATAAAAGAAATCCAAAAGACACTATATACAAAATGTTTAATAATTCACAGCGGAAGTTATTACAAATATGTTATAAATCAAGGTTTACAAAACATAGAATATATATACATGATTGGCAGCTCTTCTCTGATCTTTAAGTCCCAAAACAACTCTTCAATGTCTACTCTCACTCGGTCTCGAGGAGCTCTCAGGTTCAACTCTGTTACCTGCGCGATCAAACACTATCGCGCTAAGCCATCGGCTTAGTAGTACAAAATATACCAACATTATACTATAATGCAATGCAATGTCACACATTTGATTACTCAAATCAATATCATAGATGAAAGGTTAACAACATACCTTTATATTTCATTAACCACATATATAAACATATCACATTTCAATATCCTTCCATATATCTCATTAGTTAATCATTTTACCATACATGAATCACATTAAACAAAGACAAGCATGGGCCCAAGACACAGCAATATATCATTCAACTTTCAGAGTTAATGCTTTGGTTTTATTATCACATTTATCATTATCATAAACCCAACTAGGCTTCAAGGATTTAGGTTCAACCAAGCTTCAAGGGGAACAAAGCATGCTAAGTATCAACCCAACTTGGCTTCAAGAACCAATCCAACCTAGCTTCGAGGGTTGTAACATCTCAATTAGGCTTCAAGGATCAAATCCAACCTAACTTCAAGAGAATGTTACCAATAGGCATGCCACCAACAACAAAACTCTGAAAATGAATAACACATTAGATACACAATTAATTTATTATTTCATTCTCAATTCTCATCATCAATTAGGCAAACATGCCTTATGTTCTTCCAATTGAATCATCATAGCCAAACACAATGGCTTCATATCATGTTGTATCCCAATTCATATTATTCACATAGCATCATTGGTATAACATTTCAAGATACATTATTCATATAACACATTGCCATTCACAAGTTTCACAATGCATATTACATCACCTTGTTCATATAATATCATATGCATTATCAAATGGAAGTTCAAACTCAATCATGTAAGAAGAACAAAAACCAAACACAGTAGCCAACACACTCAAGGGACACGGCCAAGCTTGTGGCCGTGTCTCTCAACCAAAAGCAACAGAAGCCAACATGGGCAAGGGACACGGCCGTGTATCCTCCAAAAATCACCCAACACTGCCAAATTTCCATGGACTTGGCCGTGTCTCTCATGAATTGGCCGTGTCTCTCCTTGCTTTTGGTCGTGTCTCTCATGAATTGAAACCCTAACATATACAAGTCCCCTTTGGTTGCACTCAATTACATTATACACAATTTAGCATAATTCAAATGAATGTAATCCATGTTCTAAACACATATTTCACATGTTTACCACAATATTCACCTTAACAACCCATCATCAACACATTTAATCACCTTCCACTTCAAAACCCTAAAAGAACAACATCACTTTTAACCTATCATCTTCAACCAAAACCAAACCAACACTAAATTAACTCACAATCAATTTCAACATTTAGAAACTCATCTCAAACATACCAAATCATAATATTATCAAATCACAACACACTTCAAACACATCTTTAAAATACCAAAGGAAAACAAGAGAGTACTTACCTTAGATGAAGAAATTTCACAAATCTCCCACCAAAACCTTTGATTCCTCCTTCAATTTGAAACTTGAATAAGCAAATCTCACTTTTGCCCTCTTCCTTTGAAATGGCCGGCTATACCAAGAAAAGAAAAGAAAATGAAGACAATTCAACCTTCTTTTCTTCTTTAAATATCCACCAAGCAATTCCATCAACACAATTACTTAAATGCCCTTTTCTATTTGTTCACACTTCCTTTAAAACTCTTGCCCTCTTAAGTAATTTCACTCATCCCAAATAAAAAATATCTTCTTCCCTTGACTTTACACTTGACCAACATATATGTTATATATATTAACATATATACAACATATACATTCCATTAACACAATCATTTCCTTTGCTAAAACATATGTACATTTAATTCAAATCAAACAACAATTGAATTAAAACTTCTAGGGCACACATGGGGATATTACAGTATATATATATATATATTCTATAAATGCCTTCTTTTTATCACTTTGTTTTCTCTTAATTTTTCTCTCTTTATATGTAGTTCAAGAATTTGCAAGAAGAAGAAGCAAGAAAATAATTTCTCTCTTTTAATTCTTTATGTACATATGTTTATTGCTTGTCTTTTATTGTTCTTTGATCTTAAATATGTTTTTATGTTTTTTTTTAATTTATGTTATGTTAGGATTATTATTTTAATAGATTATATTTGAATTTAAAATAATATATTTTGTACATTGATATAATGTACGAGATTTCTATATTTGTTAAATTTCAAGCTTTTTGCTATCTATATAGTGAAATGATTAAAAATTTGAAAATATTGGTTAACTGATAATTAGTTAACATTTTTCAAATGATTAGGTTTTGGTTTATAATTTTCTTAAACCAAAAGCGTTGGTTTGATTTTTCATTTTAACCAAACCGTGAGCATCCCCTAACTTAGATACGATTGTGTTTAAATAATATTTTTCTTCTATTTTTTTAACACAACACATGACCATATCTCAAGAAAAACAATCATGTGGTTTTGATATGGAGGCTACAATTGTGTCTTCCACATGACCATGTCTCAAGACAAACCATATGGTTTTCATATAAAAGACATATCAAAACCATATGACCATGTCTTGAGACAAAATGACCATTTAGTTTTAATATGGAAGCCATATTAAAACCACATGGCCATGTCTCATGATAAAATAACCATGTGGTTTTTATATGACTGTCATATCACTGATACAGGTCACTATAAGAAACATGAGAATTGGCAACAGATTATTCTCAGAAATCTGTCGCTAATCACCATTAGAGATGGAATGACTTCCGTCGCTATGATTACAGTTGCTAAAATTTTAGCTAAAGACTTTCAATTCCATCATTAATTTTCTATTGCTAATTACATAATTTTCGTCGCTAAATTTATTATCGTCTTTAATTTGAAGACATATTTAGCGACAGTAAATTCGTTAAAAAATCCATAGCTAAAATTTTAAATTATTTAAAAAATATATTATTTTTTAAAAATAAAATTAATTATTTGAAAGATATAAAATAAATTATTTTAAAATGTGATAGAAGAGTTAGCCACATCTTATTAGGGCATCCATGGCAATATGATAGAAGAGTTATACACGATGGCTTTACTAATAGCTATTCTTTTGAAGTTAATGGAAAAAAAATAACTATTCTTGCGGCTCTTACTCCACAACATGTCTATGAAGGTCAACTACATGTAAAGAAGGAGAGTGACAAAAGAAAATAAAGAGAGAGTAGTTAAGAAAAAGAAAAAGAAAAAAAGATTGAGAGTGCAAAAAGAAAAGAAAATTTGAGAAAAAAGAATGTTGACCAAAAGAAAAAAAAATGAGAGTGAAAAAGAAAAGAAGAATGAGATTGTGCAAGTGAAAAAGAAAGAAAGATGAGTTTTTGCAAAAGATAGTGACATCAAGAGAGCTTTTCTTATCATGAAGCTAATTATTATACTCTTGCACAAAGAGGCTTACCTTAATACCAACCTTGTTGACTCTTCTTTGCCATAAAATTTTCTTTCTTTATTACAAAATTTTAAAGATTTCTTGATCAAAGGAGTATCAAATGGATTACCATCTATAAAAGGGATCAAACATCAAATTGACTTCATTTCCAGTGCTATTATTCCAAATAAACCCACCTATAGAAGTAATCTCGAGAAGACAAAAAAAACTTCAAAGGCAAGTGGAAGAGCTAATGGCTAAAGGGCATGTTAGAGAAAGCATGAGTCCATATGCAGTTCTAGTCATATTAGTACCTAAGAAGGATGGATCATGGAGAATGTGCATCGATTGTCTTGCCACCAACAAAATCATTATAAATCATCAACATCCTATTCCTAGGCTAGATGATATGCTTGATGAATTGCATGGTTCATATGTGTTTTCTAAAATTGATCTAAAAAGTGAATATTATCAAATAAGAATGAGAGAAGGAGATGAATGGAAAATAACTTTTAAAACAATGAATGGTTTATTTGAATGGTTGGTTATACCCTTTGGTTTAACTAATGCACCAAGCACTTTCATGAGGCTAATAAACCATATCTTGTGTACTTTTATTAGAAAATTTGTGGTTGTTTACATTGATTATATTCTTTTTTATGGAAAAAGCTTTAATGAGCATGATGATCATATGAAACAAGTTTTGCAAGTTTTGGGTGATGGCAAGTTGTTTGCCAACCTCAAAAAATGCGCTTTTTGTACAAACAAGGTAATATTCTTAGGCTATGTTGTTAGTGCAAAGGGAATTGAGGTTGATGAAGAAAAGATCAAGGCAATTAAGGATTGGCCTAGACCTACTTGTGTGAGTGATATAAGGAGCTTTCATGGTTTAGTTAGTTTTTATAGAAGATTTGCAAGGAATTTTAGTAGCTTAGCCACTCCATTAACTAAAGTGATTAAAAATACTGTAGGTTTTAAATGGAGGAAATAGTAAGAAAAAGCCTTTAACTTAATAAAAGGAAACTTACTACTATACCTTTACTTGTTCTACCTAATTTTTTTTTATCACTTTTGAAATAGAAATGTGATGCTTAAAGATTTGGAATTGGAGTTGTGCTCATGCAAGAAGGGTGATCCATTGCTTATTTCAGTAAGAAACTTAATAGGCAAGTTTGAACTATCGAACATATGATAAAAAGATGTATGCCTTAGTAAGAGCTTTAGAGACATGGCAAGACTACTTATTGCCAAATAGGTTTGTGATCCACACTGACCATAAATCTTTGAAACATTTGAAAGTCCAAACAAGTTGAACAAAAGGCATGCAAAGTGGGTAGCGTTTATTGAAACATTTCCTTATGCGATCTAACACAAGTAAGGTAAGGAAAATGTTATAGCTAATGCACTCTCGCGAAGGTATGCACTCATCTCTACTTTAAACACTAAGTTGTTAGGATTTGAACATATAAAGAAATTTACAATGATGATCCCAATTTTTCTAATGTGTTTAAGGTGTGTGAAAATGTTGCATTTGATCAATTCTTTAGGCATGATGGTTACTTGTTTAAGGAAAATAAATTATATGTGCCTAAGAGTTCTTTGCGATACTTGCTTGTAAAAGAAGCTCATGGGGAGATTTGATGGCACACTTTAGTATTGCTATAACTTTGAGTGTGTTACATAAACATTTCTTTTTGCCTAACATGAAAAAAGATGTGAAAAAAATTTGTTATAACTGGATAACATGTAAACAAGCTAAGTATAAAGTAAAACCCCATGGCTTGTATACTCCTTTACCTATACATAGTGAACCTTGAGTTGATATATCTATGGATTTTATTTTAGTTTTACCTAGGTCAAAACAAGTTAAAGATTTAATATATGTTTAATTTATGTAGTTGTTGATAGGTTTTCTAAAATGGCTCATTTGATACCTCGTAATAAAACCAATGGTGCAACTCATATAGCTAACTTGATCTTCAAAGAAATTGTTAAATCGCATGGTGTGCCAAAGTCTATTGTTTCTGATAGAGATGCTAAGTTATGGAGTTATTTTTGGAAAGTTTTAAGGGGTAAACTTTGGATGAAATTACTATTTTCTACTACTTGCTGATAGAGTTGTATTTTGACTATTATTTTAGATAATTCTAACTTTTATTTTAATTATTTTCAATTGAATTTGATGTATTTTCTTTGTTGAAGTTAGAATTTATCCTATTTTAGCTTGAAATGTCAAAATACAAGTTTTTAATTCAAAGTTGATAAAAATTGAAGTAAAAATTGTGCAAAAGGAAGAAGGAAGTCAAGACCCACGCTAGTGGTACTCAATGCCACACCCATGGACTTCAATTGGAATAAAAAGAGAAAGATCCAGAAGGAATTTTAATCCCATGATCGTGGCTTTTCATTGCCATGCCCATGGGATCCGAGCAGCTACTGTTCGGGCATATTACATGATTTCTAGACTTGGATAGATCTGACCTTTAAAGTTTTACTTGAGATTTTGACAATATTAGAGTTTTTAAATGAGAAAGTGTTGTTCATAAAATTTTTAGAAGACATCTCAAGCTTTTCATAATGGCCTTATTTGTATAAATCTAAGCTTTTTTAGGCCTCCAAACAACTATGTAAAGTTAGAATTACAAATCCAGATCAGAATAGGATTTCTATTTAGACCAATTTACTTTAAAAGGCCATAACTTGAGGCATTGAAGCTCAAATTGAGTGATTTAAAAGCTTAAACTCATTTAACTTTGAGATCTATGATTCTTATGAAGAGCCCAAGCTTAGATTCAAACTTTATCAAATATAAAAATTACTTCAAATTTTCTATCTGAATTTTAAAGCTTCCTTATCTTGTTAGGATTTATTTTTCTTTAATTAAATTTGACTTCTTTTTCAATTATAATTCTTCTAAATCTATCCTATCCTTTTCCTACTTGCAAAAGAAGTTCCCTAAGCCTCTATAAATACCTTAAACCTTCCTTACAACCAATACATTAGATTTTAGATTAAAAATTTCAGATTTTAGGTTAGAATTGACTCGAAGAGAAGGAGGAGTTTTGTTCAAGAGCAATTCAAGTTCAAGAGGCTTTCTCTTTCCAAGTTTGATCTTTTTAATTTGTTTTCTTTTATTTTCTTTTATTTTTAATTTCAATTATGTCTTCCATTTTCTACTTTCCTTTTAATTTTTATTTCAATCATAAGTAACTAAAAACTTTATTAGGGTTAAACTTTTCCTATTTGATTTATCTATGGAATAATTATTTAATTTGATTCAATTGAAGTTTTCTCTTGATTATCTTATTATCTTTGATCTTAATGCTTTAATTATTTGGCCAATAATTGATTGATCTAAGATATTGTATGATAGAACGAGAGTGGAAGCAAAATATTAGTTCAAAGAGGTAACAATCTTAGGTCTAAGTTGCACGTAGAGATAGGGTAAACACTTAAGAGGTTGATACAAAGGTTACTCATAAGTCTTAATGAGTTGGTTTAATTTTCTTATGATCACGAGAGTAAACACAACGTTAAGCTCAGTATTAGGTTTAGTACTTTAGAGAGACTAAGTCTTAATTTAGGAGAACCAAACCAATAATCAAGAGTAGATTAAGATTGAATCAATACTCTTTTTAGGAGAGATTGAATCAATACTTTAGGAAATCCATAGTTAATCAATAAGGGTATGTTTAATCCTAATGCCAAAAATATTAGATTTAATTCCAATTTAATTTAGCTTTAATTTTAGTCAAGTTAGTTCTTAATTCACATCTATTTACCAATGAAATAATAGTTAGTTTAATTGTTTAGTACTTAGGATACCATTCTTCATAGGAACAATACTTTACTCACTATGTTTTTACTTGATTACGACCTATACACTTGCAGATAGTTAGGCTAGGCCCTAATACTTGCCACCCTCAAACTAATGGTCAAACTGAATTTGTGAATAGAACTTTGTCTACTTTGTTATGTGAAATAATAAAAAAGAATTTAAAAACTTAAGAAGAGTGTCTACCACTTGTTGAGTTTGCTTATAATAGAATTGTTCATTCTGCTACTAACTACTCTCCTTTTGAAATTGTTTAAGGATTTAATCCTATCACACCTTTGGATTTAATTCCTTTACTAATAAATGAGAGAGCTAGTTTGGATGGAAAGAAGAAAGCAAAATTTGTCAAACAACTTCATTAGAAGGTTCGAGCCAACATTGAGCAAAGAATTGAACGATATGAACAACAAGTCAATAAAAGATGAAAAAAAGATGATATTTCAACATAGAGTTTGGGTATGGGTGCATATGAGAAAAGAAAGATTTCCCACTTAAAGACTTTCCAAGTTACATCCAAGAGGAGATGGACCTTTCCAAGTGATTGAAAGGATTAATGACAATGCCTATAGTTAGATCTTCCTAGGGATTATAATATTAGTTTTACATTTATTATTTCTAAGTCTTTTTGATGCAAGTGATGAATTGGAGATGGAGAAAGCTTATTCAAGGACGAATTTTTTTTATCAAAGAGGAACTGATGAGAAAATCAATGAAGCTAAAAAAGATTTATTATCCATTAATGGTGGTCCTATAACAAGAACAAGGGCTAGAAGACTAAAGAGGACCTTGAATTACTTAATTGAAGAAAGTCGGGCCACTAATTATAAGGAAGACCTAAATAAATTTATTAATTTAATTCAAATAAATTATGTCATCCTTATTCTACTCCTAATTAGGATTTTAAAATTTTCCTTATTAGATTTTATTTTATTTTCCTATTTGTATATCTAAATCTAATTAGAAATACTTATCTTTTTAGGAATATTTGAACTATTTAGGACTTCTTTGTTATTTAGGATTTCTTTTTTATTTAGGAATTATTTGCTATTTTGGAATTTTTTGTTATTTAGGAATTTCTTTATTTGTAAAAGGGTTTTCAACCCCTATAAATACTTCATGGTTGTAGTTCAATGGCAATACAATCAATTAATAAAGAACATATTATTTGTGAGGTTAATTCTTTTCTTAGTTCTTTAAAAGACTATTTTGAACTTATCAAACTTAGTTTGCGGCGTTCTCCCTTTTTGACTTATCAATCAATTTTTCCATTATTGATTGTGGCATCTTCATTATTACTTAGGTCTCAATCTCTATATAGATTTGGGGTCTAAGTTCTTCCACCCATGTCAACTTGAATAGTTAGTTCATAGGCAAACATTCAATTTTACTCTTGCGTACTTCAACCTTTTATCGAGGTTCGCATCACCTATCTTTGTACATCACATTCTTATTAAATATGATGTCTCTACTTCTGATAATTTTTCTATTTTCATAATCCTATTAATAATCGAACTCACCACCACCATATACGATAAAGATACATTTTTTAGACTTTGGGTCTAATTTACTTCTCTATGCAGAATCAATGTGTGCATAAGAGAAACAACTAATCACCTTCAAGCGTGAAAGGTCTACCTCTTTTTTTGCTCAAAAATTTCTCTGGTATTTCCCCATCCAAAGGAACTGAAGGCCCACAGTTTTAGCATGTAGGTTACGGTGTTGATGGCTTTAGCCCAAAACATTTTAGGTAAGCTAACATGTATCCTCATGTTTTGGCACATTCATTCAGAGTTTTGTTCATGTGCTCTACTACACCATTCTATTGTGGCATCATGAGAACTATTGTTTCCATCTTGATCCCATTATTTACATAAAATTCTCTGAATATGTGATCTTTATATTGTCCTCCATTGTTAGACCTCAAACGCTTGACTTTCAAACCAATTTCATTTTCTACCATGGCTTTCTATTTTCTAAAAGTATCAAAGACTTTTGATTCCTTCATCAAAAACTAAACCCACACCTTCCTTATAGAATCACCAATAAAGGTGGCATAATATAGCAAGCTTGCAAAAGATTGAATTGGAGATGATCCCTATACATCTATATGAATCAATTCTAATCTTTTTGACTTAGGTGTCATGCTAACTTTTGAAAAACTAACCTTCTTATTTATTTATTTTTTTTTCTAAAGATACAATCCTCATATAAGCTGACATCTACATCCTTCATATTTGGTAACTTTACTTTTGAAAAAAGTGTCATTCATTTCTCACTCATATGGCCAAGCCTTTGGTGCCATAGGTTTGATTTTCCATCAGCATTTGCTAATATAATGATATTCTCTAAATTTGATGTTATGTAGAAAGTACCATTCTTTTTACCACAAGCAATGATGAATGCTCCTTTGGTAATCTTCCATTCACAGTCTGAAAAGATTGTACTATAACCTTACTATCAAGATGTCCCGTAACAATCAAATTCCTTTTAAGACTAGGAATATGTCTCACTCCTTGTTGCTTCCACATTGTCTGATTTGGAAACTTTATATTAATATCTCCCTTTCCTATAATCTTCAATGTCTCATTATCAGCTAGATGAATCTTTTAGAAATCACCACTAATATAATTCTTCATAATTTCTCAACATAGAGTGGAATGGAAAGATGCCCCTAAATCCAAAATCTAGGATTCAATTATACTATTGATTGCTTAGAATCATAGCATCACCAGCCTCCTCGGTCATATTTGCATATTCTTGAGCATCAATATCTTTCTTTGGTGCAAGAAAATCTCTTTTGAAATGACCCTTTTACTTCAATTTAGTAGTTCACATCTTTCTTTCCAAATCTAGATTTTCCTCATTTGGATTTTTATCTATTATGATTTGAATTTCTATCAAAGATCTATTGCAAGATAATTGAAAGTAATATTGTAAGATAATGACAATTGGATAACACCAAGGGCTTGTCTATTAAGGAGAGCCCAATCTTCATCTTCATGTCATCTGGTTTGCTTCCTAAGAGAGGTTGATACATGTTTTTCTAGTACAAATAATTCGCTATCTGTATTTTCTAAAATCTAAAATCTGCACCATCAAACTTTTTAATTTTCATCTTTCCTTCTTCTATAGCCGTCACTCCCATTAAAATATGATTTTTCTTTGAATCGTTTCTAATTATTCTAATGAACCAACATGTTACATCTTTGTTAATGAGCTAGACTGATAAGTGCTCTAACAAAAAAAATTGACAAAATTCACAAACGGGGCTCTAATACAAGTTATCAAGATAAATTATGCAATATGTATTTTTAATAAATTAGATTAGCGATAATATAGAATGAAAATGAAAATTATACACACAAGTTTAGCATAGTTCGGCACAATATTGCTTATGTCTACGAATTGCTACAAATCTTTTAATAAGAAGGGAAAACTAAACAAAATGTTTACAACACTTAAACTTACAACCCAAAACCTAAGAATTTTCTTTTATCAAAATTCTTTCTTAAAAGCTTTTAAACTTTTTCTCACAAGCCTAAACAAGTGCTTTGGATTGATTTTCAAAACAAATGGGATGAGGTATTTATACATTTTCTATATGGTTTTCTAGCTAAAGTATATTAGAGGAATTAAATCATTAGGAATTTTAACCTTCAAAAATTTTTACAATTTATATCTATAAAGATATGGTTTATTTTTAATTTTAGCTTTTGATTTTAAACCATTTAATAATAATATTCTGTAAAAAAATAGTGCAAAAATTTTATTTTGAATTAAAGATGATACTTTTATTATTATTTTAACATTAAATTACTAAATAATTAATATTGTTGAATTTTTTTAATAATGATATAATTGAACTATTAGAAATATTGGACCAAACTTATACCCTTTTGAGTTTGGAGCCAAAATTTATTTATTTAGAAAAAAATACTATATAAATTAAATATAGTTTACAAAAGCAAAAATAAATTAGAAATCTATTTATTTTGAAAAAATAGTATATAAATAAATATAATATAAAAATTTTAAAAATTAGAAGAGGGGGGTTTGCTCTCCCTAAAAAATGTACAGTTATATGTAGAATATGCATTACATATGCACATAAAATTCACTACACATACACAAAATATATATTGCATATACAAATAATAATATTACATATACAGAATATATACATAATACATATAATATACATTACATATGCACATAAAATCTATTACATATGCGAATATAGATTATATGTATACAATATATATTACTTATACACATAATATACATATATTAAGAAAAAAAATAATATTAAATATATACAGAATATACATATCTTAACAAAAAAATAACATTACATATATATATATATATATATATATAAAATATAAAATATACACATTTCATATTACATATACACATAATGTACACATTTCACATTAGAAGCAAAAATGCCCAAATGAAAAACAAAATACATAGCAATTCAAATATTGAGAACAAAATTCAAATGAAGAAACAAAAACAGCCAAATGAAGAACCAAACCACTGCAAAGAAAAATAGAAAAAAATAAATATAAATAAAACGATAATACAAAACTACAAATGAAGAAACAAGTACTTACCAGTCACTGGAGTAACTTAACATCGTTGGTCACTATTGAAGAAAACAAAGAAGGAGGAGGGAGAACACTGAGAGAGAGATAAGAAGCAATAGATAGAGAGAAAGAGAAGAGTGGGCACAGCAGAGCGAGGATGAAGAAAGGAAGGTTTTATATCTAAGTTATAAGTTACCGAGAGACACTTACTTCTCTCATTAAACTATCGAGAGAAGTGTACTATCTCCCAACAACCTTACCATATTCATCGAGAGAAGTGTACTTTCTCTCAGTAAAAAAAAGAGATTTTAGATTAGTTTTTTTCATTTATCAAGAGCATGAGCTTGTCTTTCGGTGATTGAATTTAATAATATTTAAAAGATGTGTCTCTTCAATTTTTATTTATCGAGAGAATTTCTTTATCCCTCGATAGTACCAAGAGAAACATTTTTCTCTTAGTAAACGAGAAGACTTTTCATATTAAGGTTTCTCATTTACTGAGAGAATGTGTTTGTCTCTCTCAGTGATCAAATTTAATAATATTTGAAAAGACACATCTCTAAATGTTTCATTTACTTAGAGAAAATTTTTATCCCTCAGTAGTACCGAGAGAAATTTTTATCTCTCGATAAATGAAAAGACTTTTCATATTAGGATTTTTCATTTATTGAGAAAAAGCATTTATCTCTCAATGATCAAATTAATAATATTTGAAAGACGTGCCTCATAATGTTCATTTACTGAGAAAAATTTTTTTATACCTCGGTATTATCGAGAGAAAAAATATATCTCTCGACAAACGAAAAACTTTCATATTAAGATTTTTCATTTATTGAGAGAGTGCACTTGTCTTTCAATGATTGAATTTAATAATATTTAAAAACACACACCTCTCAATTTTCATTTACTAAAAGAAAATTGTATCCCTCAAAAATATCGAAGAATAAATATATTTCTCGATGACTGAATTTAATAATAATTAAAAGATGTTCCTTTTCATTTTTCATTACCGAGAGAATAGTAATATCCCTCAATAGTACTGAAAGATTTCCAATATCTCTTGGCAAGCTTATTAACTTATTAGTTCAATTCCATATATTCACCAAGAGAACACATCTATCTCTTGGTACTACTAAGAGACTATACACTTCTCTCGGCATATTTTTTGCCTTTATAGATTTTCAAATGTATATTCACCGAGAGCAATTTTTCGCCCCTCAGTAGTATTAAGAGAATATAATGTTCTTTCGATTAGTTATATTACCTCTCAAATTTCCTTTTATATATGCTCAAAGATTCCTCTTTGCTCGGTAAATTTTGTTAGCAAAAACTAGCACCATAATTTTGTGCCACAATTTACTAATAAATCATTTTATTTCTCAATAAACATAGTCAGTATAAAGTGGTGCCTTTTCATGGCACCATATTTACCGACATCTTTTTCGTTGGTAAACTTTTTATTTGGTAAGAAGTTGGTATTCTCTATGTATATATTCTCAATAATTTTAAATATTTCTTTTCTTGGTAGTCGATTTGTAATTATGGACATAAAGCAATTTCTCGATAACTTTGGATAACTTATAGTGTGTAAATAGTTTCACCTCTGGTATTCACAAAATAAAAGGATTAATCTCCAATTCAATTGAAGTGACTTGAATGATTTTCTTGTACTAGCAAGGAAGAAACCACTCTAAGAAAGTAGAAAAAGAAAAGGAGTTATAGAAAATGATTTGTTCTTTTTTGTTTGTTGTTTTTTTTATGTGAATATAATCCTACATCAAGTTAGGGCTGGCCACCCACCTTTTTAATAATATAATATGTTATTAAAATGTGTTTGGGGTTTTATTAATTAGAGTTTTAATCACATTATTAAACTCTAATTATATAATAGATGAAATTACGTCCAACTTGACTTATTTAAAATCAATTTAATTAATTCTGAACTCTTTTAACATATGACTTATATTATTATTTCACGTTGATAGCATAATATTAATTTTTTACCCTTATATAAAATCATTTTTTCCTAAATTGAACTATGTACAAGGAAATTAAGTTCATATGATTATGACTAGAAATATAGTTATCCTAAATATGAGTGAAAATATTTTGTAAAGTTTCTTTACATTCTTGGGCCCATGACTATAAATAAATATGGATTTTTATAAAAATAACCTAAAAATAAAAATCAATTTCAATTTTATGGCACTTACATAAAATTTTCAATTTTATGAAAACAAACTTTTCAATTTACAAAACTACGGCAAAAAAAAAGGACCATGTGATTTTTTCTTCAACACACAAATCCACACATACCCATACATAGTATTTTTTTCTTTAACACACAAAAACATACACACGCGCACATATTATATTTCCATTAATTAAATACAACAGTGAAACAAAAAATTTAATATTTATATTTTATCATCTCAATTTATTTTTATATAAATCAATTATCATAAATTAATTAATATATTTTCATATAAAATTAATTAAATAAAGTAACAGTTGAATAATAATTAATTTAAAATAAATTTAGTTATATATTATATATAACTATATATATATAAATATATATCTAGTTATATGTAATATATATATCTAGTTTTATGTAAGTACATGTAATATATGTTACATATTAATTAATTTATTATCTCAATTAATTTTCATATAATTAATTATCATAAATTAATTAATATATTTTCATATAAATTAGTTAAATAAATATATCAATTGAATAAGTATTAATTTAAACTAAAATTAGTTATATGTTATATATATAGTTATACGTAACATATACTCATATATACTCTTTTTTTTTTAAATTTAATATATATATCTAGTTATATATAATATATACTCATATATAACTAAAAATATAAAATAATTATATATTATTACTCTTTTTAAAATCAACATAGATATCTAAATTTTTTATATAAGAACATTTTGCATTTTAATTAATAATCCAGAAAAATTTTTTAGATTCATCAAAATACTTTCAATTTACTCGAAAAGCACAAAGCTAAGAACTAAGAGAAAAAAATAACTTTAAATTTATATTATTAAATTATATTATTTTTTAATTTAATTGCAAAACATAATTGTAATTATGATTTTTAGTATTTAAAAATTAAAATTTTTGATACTCATTAATTATAAACTGCTTGGTAATATAAAATTTAGAATTTTCAATTAAACTAAAATTCGCTTAAAATCAATATAATATTTTTTTAATTTAAAATTTTCATCATTTATAGAATTTTAATTTTTAGCAAACACTTTAAGATGGAGTTTTGTTCGAACTTCGAAATCGGAATCGGAATGAAACATAATTAGAATTAGAATAACTATTTATTATTTTTATTTGGTGTACTCTAGAATCGGAATTTGATTTTCTTTAAAGTAGTTACAACAAGATTGAAATTGGAATTAATAGCTATTTGAAGTTTTTTTTTTATTTTGACAAGTCAAATATTATTGAAAGATGTTATAATAAATAATTAAAATGCATTATCTTTCAATTTATTTAAGTTATCATAAAAAATAGTTTAATTATATAAAAAATAAAATTATTATATTTCAAAAATTCATAGATGCTATGATTATAAAAAATATATAAAAATAAATTTAATATATTTTATTTAAAAAATTCAAAAAATTAATTAAATTTTGTTAAAATATGATTTTATTTATTTAAAAATTTAGAGTTATTGTAATTAGAAAACACGATGAAATAAGATTAAATTGCATATATTTTATTTTAAAAAACTAATTTAATTTTATTAAGAAAAAAAGTAAAAATAGATTTATTTTATTTAAAAACTTTTAGTGATATTCATAATTTAAAAATCAAATAAATTATATTTATTTTATTCAAAAAATAAAAAATGGATTTTATTTCATTCTCTTAAAAATATGTAATTTTTAATTTTTGATTCTGGCTAGAAATCAAAACTGATTAATAAGTGAGAGATATGGAATCATTTATTAAAAGCTTGGTGAGTTGAAAATCTTAAAGGGCTGCTTGGACAAAAATGAGAGCAAGGAAAAATAAAGAGATACATAGAAAACCCTCTTCGAGTTCGGTCCAAATCATCATATAACATACATTCATCCCATGTAGCATATAATAAAATAAAACTTTTATTCCATAATACTCATACAGATTTTCATCATAACATGAAAATTCTATGTGTCCAAAATTGAAATAAACTAAATAACAACCAAGTTAAGTGTCTTCCTAAATAATCTACCAAAAAAATAAGCCCTAGACATCTAGGCATTATCATTAGTAGTCCCTACCTCTAGCTCGTTAATCAGAATCGGTCGTCGAACTTTCTTTCTAGGCCAAACCATGGTAATAAACTAACCTTTATACCCATAATGGTGTCCGTTAGTCTAGATGGCTGAAAACATGAAATTCTCGAACCCAACATTTAATAATAGCTCGAGCAGAAACAACAGTGACAGCAGGAATATGAGCTATACTATCGGGAGGAACTCCCTGAGAATGACCCATCTATCTAACAATCCAGGACCCTTGGTAAAATGTCGACATAGACAAGCCAGGTAAGTAAACAACCCTATAACCAAAGCTTATAGTCATGAAAGAGTGAATCTAATACCAAGGGCAATACTTCAGAACCCCACTCAAACCAAGCTCTAGTAGCCAAGAGATCTATGCCCTCTCTAAATCATGGCGGATAAGGATTCACCCACCTCTATAAGTAAAAGGAGAATAAGGGAGTCTAGATGACATTGCCTGATACGTCCTAGCAAGTGAACTAGTCGTATTAGTTATAGTGGACAATGAGTCCGAATATCGTTCCCACAAGGACCTAATCTAGTAGCCAATTAATCCAACTCTATTACTATTATTCAAGCGATCAAATTGTAGAGAATATCAATTTTGAAACTAAAAAAAAATGAATTTAAACAATGCATTGAACACACTTAAAATGGTAAAACTTGATATTTGGAAAATAGGTTAGGATTCACAATCCACTTGAACTTCTCCGGATTCAATTCAATCAAGGAATTTAAATACGAAATTGGTGGTTCATTCTAAGGCCTATTTGTCCTACCAGGATACAAATTTTCAATCTAAACCCTAACTCCCACCAGGATCATTAGAGGTCAAATTGCATAAATTGAACCAAGACTAATTCTTCCCACCAGGATCAGAATTATTACCCACAAATCAATTATTAATTCTCCCACCAGGATCAAATTAAAATCAATTGTTACGCAAAAACACTCAATTTCATGAATAAAATAAATTAATTGTCAATTCCTCACTCTCCCACCAGGATCAAGCCAAGAACATCTAATTAATCAAATTACCCAAGCATTAAGAACAAGTAAAAGCAGAAATTTCAATTCAAATTCCTTAGATTAAACAAAAGCATCCATTAAAATTCAAGTTTCATGCTTCTCCTAACCAAAAGGAAATTACTCCATAATTAAATCAAAAGAATAAAGAAGAAGAAAAGATAAAACCATCAATAGAAGTTCCAAAAATCTTCCTCTTCTTAGATCTAATCTCCAAATCCAAGCAAAAATGGAGAGAAAACTATGTAAAAAGTGTTTACAATGATAAAACTAATGATAAGATGTCAAGTGGCTCCTCGATTAACCCCTAATAATTGGTAAAAAATGGGTTTCATTAGTGTTTAATTCGGCCACAAAGTGAATTGCCAAAAATAGCCCCGTCTGGCCACAGCTTAAGTTGCGAAACCACAGCCTGATTCACGAGACCACAGTCTGCTTGTGTTCTTTGCTGATTTTTGCGCTCTTTTCTCCAAACGTGTTCCTCAACTATCTTCCACCAAAACACCTATAAAACAAGTAAAAATACACAAAATAACCAAAAACTCTAAAAATATAAAATAAAGACCAAATTAACTATAAAAGACATCAAAAGACACAAAAACGTATAAAACTAAATAAAAGTGACGCATAAAACATACTAAAAACACTATAAAATATGAACTTATCATTGCCACAATAGAAAGATGATCCCTTAGCCAAACCCATAACCAGCAAAACATGTTTAAAAAAAAGAGCTTACTTGAAGAAGAATGAAAGTCACAGACCAGTCCTCTTGAGTCTTATAAACTCTGTCAAGGCTAATAATGGTCTCAAGTAGCAAAAGTGCAGTAACAGAGCATGAATCCTCCATCTGCAAAATCAATGGAATCAAGTTAATAAAACTTCTAAATAGAAATCCACTAGTTAGGTAAAATGCCAAAGTCCTCAAGCAGCCTTTGACTCACTCTGCCTTAATAACTTCAAAAAATTCAGAAATATATGTAAATAAATTCACCTTTCACCATGGAGGTAGCCTCAGCCTCACTCAAATTAAAAAATATTTGAAAAGCATAAAAATAACCAGTGTGGCACTCAAGAATCACCAATTTCGCTTCAGTGTTACATCCTAGAATAACACTAAATTCCCTAAATGCAGGACACATCTCCTCCATCATGGCTCCAAATCTAAATACATGATCCGTAGGGTTCCAAAATTTCAGGCAAGCCTCAATAAAATCATTGTCCAATTTCTCTCCTTTCAGAGTAATGGCTGTTGTAATACCATATTTGCCAAGATTAATTTTATCCACTTTATCTAAATGGGTGGTCCATAGGTACAAGGATTGGCTAAACCCACAGCAGCACAGTCTGTTGTCAGAAAATTAAAAACTATGGAAAAAGCTAAAAAACATGAAAAAGCTGCAAAAATAGGAAAAAGTGACCCAAATATGAGCAGATGGTCCTATCCCTTCATCGTCTAGTCCCAAACTAGAAAAGAGAAAAAAAAATCTTTCCTACATATGAACTATTCTTTCGTACCCTACACAAGAGAGAATAATATTCCCTATACAAGAGAGTATATACTAGGAATATGATCCTAATGAAACAAAGAAAAGAAAATAATTAAATTAAATGAATTTTTTAATGGACTAGATGATGAAGGGTTGATGCTTGTGTATGAGATGTAGAAGCAAGGGTTTGAAAATGATTCTGTGACAGTAACTTATCTACTTTCTGTAGCATCTAATCTTAGAAAAAAAAATTGGAAAACAGACTCACGCCTATCTTGCTAGGCATGGCATAACATTCGATGGAATGGACAACTATTTTATTGACAAGTATGCTAAGTCAGGTTTGATTAGAAAAGCAAAATGGGTTTCTCATAACTCCTCTAAACATAGAGATTAAGCGACTAGCAATGCAATGATTTCTGGTTACACACAAAATGGGCTGATTGAAGAAGCTTTTGTTACCTTCAAAAATATTATTGAGCAAATTTTAAGGCCTAATGCTAGGACCTTAGCTTCAATTCTTCCAGCTTGTAATCCATTAGGAAGCATATATTTTGGAAAGTAACTCCATGAAGTCTCCTTTTGTAATTTATTAGATCAAAAAATCTTTGTAAGAATTACCTTTGTTGACATGTACTCTAAATCAGGTGTGATCAATTATGATAAAAATATTTCAAATAAATCCAATGAGAAAAAGTTTGTAACATACACGACAATGATATTTGTTATGTTTATTTATGTGTGTAGTTTTTAGGGTAATTTTATTAGCTTTTAGATAATTTTTTCTTAAATATGTGTTTAAGTTTGCTTGAAGTGTTATGATTTAGGTTGAAGCATGAACATGTGCAAAATAGAGCTTTAATTCACTTGTCAAAGCCAATTTGGAGGAAAGAGCATTGAACACGATCAAGTTGTCTTCAATGATTTGGTCATGTCCCTCATCAAAGAAAATGAAAATTTTGACAGCATGTGACACACCCACCGTGTCACTGGTCGTGTCACATGACATGGCCAATGAAAAACATGAGGTTGGTCATATCCTTTGATAAGAAAATTAAAGGCAGAAGCAGACACATGGAGAAGACACGGTTGTGTCACAAGCTATGTCACACCACACACCCACTGACTTGGCCGTGTTCCACCGGAAGAGAAAAATAACCAAGAATAGGTAGAAGAAGACACGACCATGAGACACAGCAGTGTCACTGGCTGTGTCACTCCACATAACAAACATGCATGATAAGTAGTGATGGACACATGCACATGACTTGGCCTTGTCCAAGGAAAAATTGATAGACACAGCCAAGATCAAACTGACTTGATCGTGTCTATGAGAGATTCCCTTTTAATTATTAACATGTTCAGTGGGACAAGAGACAAAAGGTGATGTTTTTGAGCAAAATGTGAACTGCTTTTTGAAAGGAAGTTTTAAAAATTAAAAAAGGAGGAAACAAATGGAAGTGGAACATGTGGTGCAAGGTTGGAGAGCATGTTTAAATTATAAACAATTGCATTAGGGACTCTTAAGTATTGGAAAAGAATTATTATTTAGTGGGATGGAGATAGAGAAGAAAGGACACACGTGGGAAAGAAAACAACCATTTTTCTTCTTCCTAATTGCCTTCTTCTTCTGGCAAGAGATCATTCACATCTATCACCATCAACATTAGCCATTTTTTTTGCACAAGATTTGTTTTGCAAAGCTTTTGGAGGAGGTTTAGGGATTTTTCATCAAACTCAAGCAAGGTTGGAGGAAGAACAAGAGAAGATAATCTAGTCTTCTTCAAACTGGGTTTTTCTATTCTTGAATTAGTTCAATTGATTCATTTTTAGATTTTTATTGATTTTTTATGAACTTTAATATTTCAATAGATATTTGTGATTTGATTTTTATTGAGATGAGTATGTGTTTTGATTTCATGATGATGGGCTAAATTATCCATGCCTCGAATTTGCAATAAATTTGATTAGATAATTTAATTTAAGTATTTTCATTAATATACCTTGTTATGTGAGTTGATTGCTTTTGATTGAATATTAGATTGATAGATTGGCCACCTATTAATCTCTAGACATTGAATGAAGAACCGAGAGGTAAAATTTAATGTTAGAACTATGTATTCAACCACCCTAAGAAAGAATTAAAAATATAAATTTAGGATTCTCTTAATTTGCAAATTCAAAATAATAATTTGTAGCGAATTTATGAATGTGAGAACTAATAAATTGATAATTGCTAATTAATCACAAAAAATAAATTAGGTTACAAGGTTATATTAATGGATAATTTGAGAATTAAACATTTGATTAAATTGAATTGTAAATCCTACGCATCCTTTTGAAAGTTCCAATTCATTTGTGCAAACGTTATTTATTTTACTTGTAATCTTAGATTTCTTTTACCATTTCAACAACATACACTCAAACTTTAATATTTTATTTTAATCAAATTATTACAAATAAAAACCTTCCTTGTGAGATGACCTTGGCTCGATCACAGTTATTACAATAACCTCGTATACTTGCGAGAGTCATTTTGTAGTAGTATTAAGTAGAGCGCAACAATATTGGGTTATGGTCAACATGGGATGGGTGAGAGAACTCTCTCTTTGTTTCACTCAATGTAGAAATTTAGCATCAAACATGGTGTAATCATTTTTGTTGCAGTCTTGTCAGCTTGCAGTTATTCCGGTTTGGTTGATAAAGGTCTTCAAATATTTGAGTCAATGAAGAGAGATTTTAAGATATAGCCCTCAAGTCATAACTATTATTGTGTTGCAGACATGTTATGGAGAGTTAGGAGAGTCATTGAAGCCTATGAGTTTGTTAAGCAATTGGGTAAAGAAGGGAATGTGATGGAAATTCAGGGATCAATCCTTGGAGCTTGCATACTTCATAGACACATTGAACTTGGAGAGATTGTTGCCAATAAGTTACTTGAATTAGACTCGGTACTCAGCTTGGTATGCTATCAAGTCTTGCTCTCCAATATGTATGCTAAAGAAGAAAAGTGGGAAAGTGTTAATAAATTGAGGAAAAAGATGAGAGAAAAGGGTTTGCAAAAGGAAGTTGGATATTTTTGGATGGGTATTAGAGGTCGTGTCATTCACTTTATGTCTAAAGACTAGGATCATTTTCAATGTGATGAGATATATGAAATACTAGAAAAAATGGCCATGGAGATGCAAGACAACGATTATAGTTCTCGTCCTTGTTACATGTTTGACATGTTTTGATGTTAGATGGGATTATTTGTGGGCAATTTACATTCAACAAATCAGGTCCAGTTAACCATAATCAGGTGCCAAATTATGTTGCAAAATTATGTTGCTAATAATTGTTTAGGTTTCTACTTAAAGTGTAATTGAAAACCACAATTATTTAAAATGTGGAGATTATTTGAAGGCATAACCCCCATAAAGATCCCCTAAAAATCATATTTTGTCAACTTAATTCTAAGCCTTTTTTTTTTGTCAATAAATGCCACAAAATAACAGCTTGCACCAAAACTATCCCATATTTGCTTTGGGGAAAACTCGAGCCTACCTGGTAGCTAATGTGGTAAGCTTGGTAATATGCCTCCCACTACCCAAACATACCGTTTTGAATGTTAAAACTCAGAACCCATTTCTTTACAAAACATCGATGTTCACTTGAGATGGAGAGAAAAAGAGATTCATCTTCAACCTCCCAAACCCGAACCCTTACCTTCTTTACGTTATCCCTAGTTGAACCTTATATTAAACCCCACATGCTAATTGATTTCTTCCCCCAAAAAAACTAGCATTAGACTCTCAACTGCAAAGCATCGAGTTTCTCATGTGTCATTCTCTCATCTACATGCCATGGAAGAAGAAGCAACGAGCTCGGCTACAAATGTGATATATTTATGCAGACATGAAGTGCAAGCTAATTGTTACACTTCTCTTAGCTCTAAAAAACCCAGCTTGAATATTTGTGAGGTGCCCTTTCTGGAAGGTATTTCATAGTTAATTTCTAGGGTTTTTGTCAAGTCTTTCATTCAGTAAAATCTATAGGGTATTTTTTGTCAAATATTTCATTCATTGCATATGAAATGTAGGAGGATGATTGTGAATACTTTAATTGGCTTGATCTTGAATGCACTCCTTGAGACAGGGAAGTTGCTTATCCATATGAGAATAAGATTAAGAGATTGAAGAATGAGACTGAAAGGCTAAACGAGGTGATTCAAAAAATGAACAAGGGGACTAATGTTGCTTTTGCAGCTACTAATACCATTGTTGGAATGATAATGAGATTAGAAGTTGAGAAAACATAGTTGCTAAATAAAAAAAAAGCCATTGGAGAAGAAAGTGATGGAGATGGAATTGAAGGAGAAGTGGTCAGTGAAGATTATTGCATTAATCTTAGTAATGTTTGGCATTATAGTGGTTTTGATGAGTAATAGGACCCAACCAAAGAATCTTGCACTTCCTTATAGTAGATTTTAGTGGTATATGTGTATTTCTTGTTGGTTTGGTCATGCAATGTAATGATATATTGAATATTTTTGTAATCTTCATTCTATGTTGTATTTTGTAATGTAATGAGTTATATATGTAAAATGAAAAAGAATGTTGGTAGACTTGCAAGTGATGTTGTATTGTAATTCATTTGTGATTATTGTAATTATTTCAATTGTGATTGTTGCAAATGATTAAATAGTAGCAATTGACGTAGATGGTTTAACAATAGGGCGTAGCATGATTTGAATTCAATAGTGTAACACAATACACTTCTGGGCATTCTAATGTTGACAATTCAGTATGCATATACATTGTCACACTTTAGCTACATTCAACCTTAATGACACTAACATATATAGCAGGATAGTAGCACTAGAATTCAAATTATAACGACATTAATTTCATTAAAATATAATAAAATAAAATAAAAATTACATAAATAAATTAGAAGGTTAATTAAGATGATGGAAGAATGAAAAATATAACATTTATATATTGGTATACGAGAAATATACTTAAAGTATAAAAATTCACTAGAAGACAAAAGTAAAATAGTAACAAGGGTAAAATGGTAAAAAAATCAAAGACATAAAAGTAAAAAGTTAAAAAAAATAAAATACTAAATATAAATGAATAAAATAAATTAAAATTTAAAGTAATATTGATAGTGGAAGATGATGAGAATGTAAATATATTTATTAAATATTAATTAAATAATAATAATAATAAAATAATTCAAAATTTATTTATTTTGAATGAAAGATGTTAATTAAAGATTTTTAGTAATTAATTAATTATATTATATTATATTATTATTATATATAAACATGTGGTTGAATATAAAAGAAAGAAAAATTAAAAAGCAAAAATTGGCTTCATCTTCTTCCTTCTTCTTAGTTGGGCCAATTCTACATTGATGATTAAGGAGGAAGTTTTCTTCTTCCATACACTAAATGCTACAAGAAGTCTCAAGGATCAAGAGTAGTTTTATAGATTTCTCCAGTTTTAGGTAAGCTTTTTTTTATTTTAAAGAAGTTTTATTAAAATTTCTATTATGTATAATTTTTTATTTTGTTGGGGTGATGGTTAATTGTTTAAAATGGGTATGGATGATGTTAATTTGATGAGAAAACAATGATGTTAAGTTAAATGTTTAATTTGTTTAAGTTTGATTGGAGTTTAATGGGTTAGTGAAAAATTTAGGGTTTTGGAAGAACATTGTTAAAGAATGGATACTAATTTAATTAAATGGTTTAAATCATGTTATAATATAATTTTAATAATGGAAATAAACTTAAAATTCAATTTGTGGAATGGTGTTTCAAAATTAAAGAGAATTAGGGCAAAATGAGGTTAATGGTTAAAATACATTAAAATGAGGGTCTAATTTATTATATACACTTATATTTTGAATAGGTATTGAATAAATAGTAACTGCCCAAATCAAGTAGTGAAGGGCATTTTGGAAAGTAAAGGGTAGAGTGAGATTTTAGCTTGGATTTTGTCTTGGACTAAGGCACGTACATACTTTTATGAATTTAAATGAATTGGGTTAGCACATTTTGATAGTAAATATGCCAAGCTACTTAGTCATTCGAGTTGGCAAGTGCATTGTAATGTTGATTGTGAAATGATGTAAATTCATAAAGTACATAATTTTAAGCCATTACAATGGCTAAAATGAGTAACATACGATAAATGAGAAGAATGTGAAAATGGCCCAAAGTGTTTGGGTAATGTAGGCTCAATGAAAAGGTGATATAAAAATATGATGAATTATATTGAGTTAAGGAAATTATGCATAGTTATGGAAGAAAAGAATGAGTAAATGAGACAATTTAATAAGAAAATAGAATATGGAATGTCTATTATATGTGTGTTGCCCTATAAAATATTATGTTCCAGAGTTTTTGTCTGGCGGCATGCTTATGACCAGACATTGGGCGTCACTGTTATATGATTTGCCTTCGGGCTAGACGCTGGGAGTCACTATTATATGATTTTCCTTCAGGCTAGACATTGGGCATCACTTGTCTTGCCTTCGAGCTAGACCTTGGGTGTTAAAATAGTCTAAAATATTATCTCTAGAACTTAAATATTATATAAGGTCTTTTGGGTCCAATGCATGTGAATGTGACATATGATGATTTCTAAGAAAGTATGTATAAGTTCTAATACGTGCTTGCATGCCACATTGTGAATTTCAAATTTGAAAGCATTTTTCATTGTTTTTAAATTTTCTTTTATATCAAAGTATGTACCGCTAGGCAAAAAGCTTAGCGCGATTTGTTAATCGCGCAGGTAATGAGATTGAGACCGAGAGCCCTGCTAAACCATAGCAAGTCTAAGGTTTTCAAGTTTTACTATAAGTTTTTGGATAGACTGCCACAGGACCAGAACTAGCTGCAAACATAGAAATATGTCTTTTTTGAAGCATTATATAATTATGTACAACATGTTTGTATACATGTAAAGGTTATAAATTGTAACAATTTTTGGCCTAAACATTGTAATTTCAAAAAATATTATTTATTAATCTATGGTTGTATAATATGAAAAGTGATGGAGAAATGGTTGTTTGAATTTATTTGGGAGTGTAAAATTTTTTGCAGGTTGTGTTGGTTAATTTCGAGAATGTTTGAAAAACAGACAAAACTTTAACAAATTGTTTTCAAAGATTTTTCTTTAAAAATTGTATTTTTAGCATATAAATTACTTATGTATACATTTATTTACCTATTAAGGTATATTCTACGGATTTAAATATTAATTTTATAATTATGGAAAATTTGAAAAGTTTGAGACTATGACTACGACATTATGGTATTATGTATACATATTTTACATATCCTGATATATATATTATATGTATATGGGGTATAATGGTGTTACACAAATACTACTGTCAAACTATTTTTCCACATAACAATATAACCAGCTTGTAATTTAAAAGACAATAATCAAACAAATGTACCATCCTGAATCATAGAAATGATCAAACAAATACCATTACCCAAAATAAAAGGTAATGCCATTAATATAATATTGTTAAGATACAAAACAATACCATAATAAACCCAAAACTTAAGTTTAAACTATAACAGAAAATGACCTAATTTAAACTAAAATTGCATGTTCCATTACATGTTTCATTCTCATTTCAGTTTACCAAAATAGTTAAATATATGAAGTACTACAACTACTTTGAGGGTCTATTAAGTAAACAATTGACAGATTGTGTTTTCCTTTGGGAAACCAAATTAGATTATTCCCTTCTCCTTGCCCAAAGAATCAAACACCACTCCTTCTTTAGCTTTCAATAGTTTCTTGTGACATTGATGTTCTAGAAGTTCCAGGTTTGGCTTTCTTGGATGGCAGTGGTTGTGACCTGCTCTTTTTCTAAATTGTTTTTGACTTTCCAATCCTCTTTGCAGCTATTGCAGTAGCATTTGTCCCACTCATAAACTGGATAATTTTTTTATCCTGGCATCTATAATTAATAATGTTTGTTGGTCAGTTTCATCTATAGAATGAGTAAAATGACATAATATCATGTATATCCAAACATACATGCAAGTACATGTTTCCAGATCCCTCAAACATCCTCATACCAGCTCCTGCTCTTACTTGCATTACAGTTGTATCAAACAATTAACTAAAGTGGAATGAACATATAATTCATATATTTGACATGAACAACAAACTCACAATCCTCCTCTCATATGCTCTATTCCTTGCATAATTTCTATCCACATTAGGCTGCCTAGCTATTATAGCTGTGTGTGTTGACGTTGAGAATGATTGGCTTATAGTAGGAGCACTGTCAGACCCATGTCTTATTGGTTGTGTAGATAGCTTTGGCTTTGGTGGTCTTCCTCTTCTAGCCTGCAAAAAAGATACTTGTGTTCATACATGTTAATTTATATATAACTCGCTTATATGTATTCCAGCCCTTCATATACATATAGGTACTTTAGTCACATTAGTAGTCTTAGTTGGAGGTCTGTCTTTGATAGGGCAATCCCTCTTGTTATGCCCATATCCATCACAAATTTCACATTGCACTTGCATTCCATGTCTGCTCATTCTCTTAGAATATGACTACAACTCATCTAAACTTTTTATTCTGTTCTTTTTAGGTCTACCTGGCATATGTTGATAAGGTAGGGGAATTATTGAATCCCCTTCTACTTTTGGCCACATCTTCATGCCAAATATAGGCTCTAAGGTCTCCCCATACGTTTGCAACAATGATGGCTTCTTCAAATAATCATCAACATAGTTAGCCCCTTCTTCTTTCATGAAGTGAATACAACTCAAAGCATAATTGCATAGGATACCTATGATATTTCAACCCCTGCAACTACAATTCAAGTTTTTTAAGTCTAGTATAAAACCATCATTCCCACCTGCAACTTGGAACTTATTACCCTTAGCTGGCTTGATGTAGCAAAATCTAATGGCCTATTTATTTTTGTCAAGCTTCTTTCTTGTCCTCGTGTCAATCACATCCTCACATTGCATAACTTCTTCTTCTTTCACTCTCATTCTCTCCATTAATGAAGTTCTAATGTGATGAAGCATGTCTACAACTGCCATTAGCCTTGCTTTACAAATATACCCATTGAAAGTTTCTGCCAAGTTGTTGTCTACATTGCCACACTCAAGGATCTCACTAATATATGCTTTGCAAAAACTATTAGGGTTTTGTTTCATAAAGCCATCATTAGCTGCCTCATCAAGTTCTTTCATTTATATTAATACCTCAAGGTGATCAGCCTCATATGTTGCATTCACAGCCCTCCAGAATAGTATTTTTAGTCCTTGACCCTTATAGATTTTCTTCCAATTGGCATATATATGCCTGGCATAGTTGTGATGCTCAGCAAATGGTACCAATTCATGCAACAAACTCAACAATCCCTACATTAACATATTGTGTTTATAATATAAAAGCAACAGCCAAAAATATTATAATTATGAGAAATACTAAGTTAGACTTTCATACCTTTTGCTGGTTACTTATAACAATCAACCCTAAACCATCATGGGATCCAAGATCCTCAAATAGTATACTCAAAAACCAAAACCAGTTCTCATGATTTTTATATCTCACTACTGGCTAATCTACAGGAAACATCTGACTATTTTCATCCCTTGCAACAGCTAACAGTAAGGCCCCTCCAACAATAGTTTTTAGGAAACAACCATCAAAATATAATATTTGTCTACAACCCTTGAGATAACCCTTTCTCAATGCACTATGCCCCATATAATACCTCAAAAATGATGGAGATTTATCAGGTGCAACTCTTTCAGTCTCAAGCTTGTAACACCCTTCAGGATCAACTCTTTGAATTTCTACATTGTAACCCTTTAACTTTGCATAGTGTGATGCTAAAGATCCTCTCAACTCTTCTAGTGCCTTCTTCTTAGCCCTATAGTAAGAAGATTTACTGACTGTAAGGTCATATTTCTCCATCAAATCTTTCTCCATGTCCTCCATTTTATATTCAGGATTCCTTCTAAAAACACTTAAAAAATCTCTTGAAAGCCACTCAATATTGGCTTGTGTTTGTCATACTTCTATAACAATTGTGCTCTTCTTCTTAAGTCCTAACTACAAAAGTATTCTCACTTTTCATTTTGCTTCCATAAATCCTCCAATTATAGCTATCTCCACATATACCTTCTGCTTTCATCTTGCAACTCCCAACCCATTTTATATTAAAACCATTTGAAATTGCATATTGTTTGACAGCTTGTTAGAACTATGTATGGTTGTCAAACCTCATTCTGACTTGAAACTTCAATTCCTTGTGATCGTAATTAGGGTTATACCTGATTGTCTTTCTCTTTCTCGGCCTAACAGTCACATCATTATCAAATGATGCTAAAGTTAATACCTCACCCTCACTATTACCATAAACACTCTCATTTCCACTATTGTCTGAGTTGTTTCCATCCCTACCATGCTCTGCATTATGCACACTGTTAGAGGGTGGAATAGATCTACTAAGGTTATCCTCAAAAAATAGACCACACCGTAAGTTAACATTTATCTTTTTAAATTCCTTGCTTTTTCTTCTAGCTTGTATATACTTTTCATCTGAGTTATGATTATCAGTGTCAACCTCATCTGAGTCATTAGAATTCTAAATAAGGACATAGTCAAAATAATCTTCAGAATGTACATTATTTACTATGTCAAATTTCTCCAATATTCCATTAGCAACAGTAGCCTCTTTAGGGTTAGTAAACACTACATTATTAGCTACAAACTCATACTCATTAGCACGTTTTTCCAACTCAACTTTCTCACTAATATTCTGTATATCAGATACTGACCAATCCAAGTTGCAATAATCTTCCTTGGTGTAGTAAGCTAGACCTTGGTTCATGGCATTTTCTGTGTTTTCTTCAGTAAACTCTCTTACGTTGGATGCTTCACAAAATAGCTTTATAAACCTAAAACTTAGTGCTTCTTCCATCATTCTCTTAAAATCATTATCTGTACTAATATGCCTAAGCTTAATTGATGCAATTTCCCCACTATTGAACATTTGTTGCTCTACAAACTTTATAACTCTACAGCAGCCTAAGTCTTCAATAACCTTTTATAAGTCAGCCCTATCAATTTTTTTAACATCACTCAAACAAATACTCTTACCACCTACATAATCTAAATTGGTAGATTCTATAAGACTCCTTCATGCCATATTTCCATAGGAACATTGTAATTAACAAAAATTCATTTCATACTAAATACTAAAAACCCTAAATACACATTCAAAGATGAATGTGTCCCCGTTACTAAACATAAAAAAAATTTCCATGCAAAATGTTAAAAATTTTAACTAAATTACAAATTGTTTTACCTTTCTTGAGCTTTCCTTTTAACACCCATAATTGTCAGTGGTCCCAAAGACTAAGAGGCCAATTTTTAAATTATCTTCGAGCAAGAAGAGCGAGAAGAACGTGGGGAACAAAACTAATATTGGTTTGTTGGGGAACAAATCAATTAGCATGTGGGGTTCATGTGGGGATAACAACAGTGAATAAGGCGAGAAGAACTTTGGTGAAATGTGACGTAAGGGTTTATTGTTGGGTTTGGGAAATTGAGTTTAATGAGCTGAGGGTTTTGTAAAAAAAGGGTTCTGATTTTTAACATTCAAAACGGTATGTTTGGGTAGTGGGAGCATATTACCAAGCCTACCACATCAGCTTCCAGGTAGGCTCGGGTTTTCCCTAAAGCCAATATGGGATAGTTTTGGTGCAAGTTATTAATTTGCAGCATTTATCAACAAAAAAAGAAAAAGAAAAAAGTTTAGGATTAAGTTGACAAAACGTGATTTTTAGGGAATTTTTCTAGGGGTTAGGCCTTATATATTTGGCATTAGAGGGTCGATGACCATGGTAAAAACCTTGCCATAAAAACTACAGCAAATTCACATGCTTACATAACATGTAAACGAGAGGCTTTGCTTTGCTAGTTTTACCTTGTAAGATCCTAAATTTGTACGAGTTATTGAAGACACAACAATAATGCATAATAAGTTTTTTGGACTGACCTGAGTAGTTGCAATACACATTTTTTTAAGGTTGTTTCAAGAAGCTTATCTTATTCGATCCCGTTTGATGACAGTTATTGGCAGAATGGCTTAGGCCATAAAAATAAGAGACATGGAAACCTTTCAATAACAATATGCTTCAAATAAATCATTCACATACTTCATAAGTCTAAGCCATAAACCAAGCATGCTTTGCATATTGCCATTTTGGACAAGTATTCAAATATATAAATTTTATGTTCTTAGTGTATATGGAAGATATTGTAAGTTGTACAAATTTATTTGTAAATCCATTGCAAGAGTAGATTATCTTCATCAATGTGAAAAAAAAATCCATTTAATGTAATTATTTTCTTTTCTTAGTTGCCTTAGGATTTGATTCCTAGCATATTCTTTCTTGTGTAGGATGCGAAGGAATAGTTCTCTTGTGTAGGAAAGATTTTTTTCCCTCTTTTCTAGCATATTGTTTTTGTATATCAGTTCTTATATTGGGGTGTGCGTGCGTGTGTGTGTGTGTGTTTTTTTTTGGCTACTCTATGACAGAATATTCTAAAAGATCAATAATGCTACTGAAATTTATGAGATTAAAGCAAACATCTCAATACCAAACAAGGAACAGAAGCAGAATGTTCTAACATCCTAAAAGGGTCTTTATGGCAGGAGATAGATAACTACCAATGCATAAGATGAAATGTAGTAATAATGTTATGACTAGAAAACAATTTCTTAAAAAATACAAAATATATGATTTACTTATTAGCTTAAAATTTAAAGTTCGATGTTATGCAATTGCAAATTCTTATATAGGATGAATTGTCCACTCTAAATTTTGGCAGAAGCTGAATAAGTATAGAGTCGATCAGGGGCGATTTTACGTTGAAGGGAAGGGGGGCAGTTGCCCCCCTTCCCTTTTTGAATATATATATATATATATAATATTTTTTAAAATTTTTATTAATTTTTTTAAAAAATTTTAAATTGCCCCCTCTTTGTAAAAAAAATATAATAAATTATTTATTCTATAGCAATAGTTTTTTTAAAAAAAATTGACAAAATATTAATAATATACAAATGCAAAAAAAAAAGTATAAATTTTTCAACTAAATTAATTTGAACAAATTTATAAATTTTTCAACTAAATTAATTTGAACACATTTAATGAATTAAAGAACTCATTTATTTTAATTATTTTTTAAAAAATTATATTTATTATTTAATTTTTTTCTCTTTATTTTATTTTTATTATGAAAAAATTTATAAATTTAAAATTCTGTACATATATATTAATATTTTTTTATTAATTAATTTTTTAATAATAAAAATATATTATTAATAAATTAATAAATTTATAAAATACTATTAAAATAAAATAAAAGATAAATAATTACGAGAAAGCTAAAATTTGTAAAAAAAAAATTCACCCCTCTTTATCTCAAAGCCTGACTTTGCCCCTGGAGTCGATCCATTACAGCACAGAATGTGTTGGCTATATCAATCTCCATTGTGATTTTTGCGTTTGTATTGTATTGTAGTTGATGAATTTAAGAGTTTTTTTCATCTCCTAAGATTAGAGACTCTTATTTTTACTTCAAGTTTAAATTTAATGATCAAGACTTTAATCAATTTGAGGAAATTGATGATATTATTGTTACACTAATTAAATTTGTTTCTTTCATTTATTTTTCTATTTTTTCCCATACTTAATAGTTTGTTACTTATATTTTTTCTTTTTTTTTTTGCGTCTTACTCTCAAATTTTTCTTTTTTTTTTCGCTTCTTACTCTCAAATTCAATAGTCAACGAACACAAATAATAAAAGAGTAATTGCTTATTGACTGATGGATTGATAGATGTTGTGTTTGTATTTCAATGGATGGTAGATTAACTTGGCATATCCTAAATTCGTAGCTGACGAATTAATGGATGTATGGCTGCATGCATCCATATTTCCTCCCTCATCCCTTAATTTTTTAAATTTTGAGTGTTAAATTATATATTTCAAATTTCTAATCATGAATATTGACTTTCATGCATAATGGCATATATATATATATATACTAACATTAAAACCCGCACGTTACGTGGGATAATAATTAAAAAAATTAATATATAACAAAAATGAAACTTTATTGATATATTTTCTATAAAATATCTTTTAAATAAAGTTAAAATTAATTAAAATATAATACAATTTAAAATGGATAATAATATATAACAATTAATGAAAAATATATCTAATAATATCGTAGATTAAAAACTTATTTATACACTGTATTTGTAGCTTCATTTTTAATTTGTCTATCATTATTATTAAATAATTTTCAACCCATTTGTTCGAGTGGCCAGGTCTGTAGTGCTTGTGATTATAATTCTTGTCATTAAATCTATTAACAAAAATAAAGAATTAAAAGTATTATTCAATTATGAGAAATTATATGATTGTCTTTCTTTTTATTTTTTTATTGTCTTTGATACTTATATATGAGTAATTTTTTATTTTCACTTTAAATTATTGTTCTAATATTATGATAAGATTTTCTTTAAAAATTGTTATATAATAAAATAATATTAATAATAAAAAGAAGATGAAAGTTTTACAACTTATCAATGTTTTTCTTGAAAACAACTTCATACACTTTTCAAATTTTCCTACCATTGCTTCTTTTTAGCTCTTTTTTCCCAGCTATTAAATAGAAAGAAACCAAAAACATAAATAATACTTAACAACCCATTTTCCATCAAAAAGTATATACATAAGTTTAGAAATTGTAATTATATTATAATTTGATGATCGCAGGAGGCAAAGATATTCATCAATGACAAAAATTAAAATAGGTTGTGACCATAAAATGTGATTGTGCAAAAAAAAAAACTTACTAGGATAAGTGCACACCTTAGCATTTTTAATCTTCTGTCTCTACAATTCCTCAAGAACACTTCCAATAATGTCAACTTAGATAAGTTCCAGCTTCATGTAAAAATAACAACAACAAATTCACTGTTAGTTTTTAGTTGATGTTCCATGAAACTAATTCAGTAGACTTGAATAGGGACAAATAGAGAAATTAACCAATAAAATACCTAGAACCGATTCCTTTTAACTAGCGAACATGAGTATCCTTTCTTTCAAAATCTACACTTTTCTACTCACCGTGCAATAATAAGGCTACATTAGGAAAAATAAAATAAAATAAAATTGGATAGTTATCCTAAAATTAGAAGAAAGAAAAATAATCTCACAGAGCTTTGGCTAATTTATTAAGAAGCTTTTTAGAATCTTCAAAGAAAAAAGAAACAACTTCAACATCAAAATCTGAATTGGTTTGTTAAGTTTTATTTCCACATAACTATCTTAATTTAAGAGCTTTATAGCTGAAAAAAAATTATATACTAGAGCAACATGAGCTTCTAGATTGCCTAAGAAATCTATAAATTTTAGAAGATGAAATATAGTTTCTTTTTGTCTTTATGCAAAACATACTCAAAATCCATAAAAAATATGGTAGAAAGCATAATTTTTGGACCTGAATAAATTAAGAAAATACAATAAAATATCTAATTTAGATTTCCTAAGCTGATTAATATTTAATCAATTTAGGAAATGTAATACAATATAAGACCCATGTCATTTGAACAAAATAACATTAATTGAATTAGAAAATATTATATAGAATTGATATTACCTACAATGAAGCAAATCTTAAGGCCAGAAACAACAGGAATATCTTTAACGGAAAGCTGCAAAACAACTAAAGAACATAGAGAATGGAAGCCATCTCTGTATGAACAAAAGTGCATAGCAAAAGTGCGTACTTAAAGAAGTTGACCAAGCTTGTTGCATCAGAAGGAGTCTTAGAATCAAGAATAAATTTTCTTAAAAAAAACACACAATGTTATTACTCCAAGGAATAACATAATTGAATAATTTCAATTCTATTTGAATATCATGATATGAGATTCACAATAAGATAAATTGAATTGAAATAGACATTGCCAAATGTAAATTTGAAATTTAGGTGAAATTATTATCTTATTTTGAAAATTTTAAATTTAAAATGTAAAACACTAATCAAGAAAAAAAAAATTTGTCATATGTTTATATTGTTAATTCTTATTTAAATTCTTTCAAATTTAAAATTATGATTAGATAAAAAATCATGCATTAGATTTTTTTAATTTTAAAACATAAAATACTAATTAAACAAAGAATTAAATTATTAGATAAAAAATAAGACTTGTCTTCTACAAGATTTGTCTTAAATTAATCCTACTTTTGTCTTAAATTAAGCCAAGTGACAATTCATCATTGTGACACTTGGTTTAAGATTAAGCAAAACTTTTTTCCTTTTATATATAGATATATGTATATATAAGGCAAATTGCATATTACTATTAGAAATTGGATAAACAATTTACAAATATGGAAATTCAAAGACAAAAATTGTCGAGGATGAGGATAGATATTATTAAAAACATATACTGATGACAAACCAAACTAGAACTAAGGGATAATGCGAATTGGAATAAATTGATTGGTGACAGGACAAAATTGCAAAAGGCAAAAAAAATAAAGGAGAAGATTTACTACTTTTAACTTTCTTTTTCATTTTTATTGATCTTGTTTCTTTTTTTTTCATTTTTAACTTCTTTTTCTTTTTCTTTTTCTTTTTCTTTTTCTTTTTCTTTTCAAAAATACGATGTCTCTTTTTTTTTCTATTTGTTTCTCTTCTATCGACATTTGCTTCACCACTATTTCTATTGAGCCTCTTCTCCATTGTTGCCTTTTCTCCTCCATTGTAGAGCCCTTTTTTAGCATCTTTTAATTTTTTTTTCCTATTTATTTTTTATTTTATCAAAATTAAATTAGTTTTTTTTCTATTTGTTTCTCTTCCATCAGCATCTTCTCTATCACTTCTTCCATTGCACCTCTTCTCTATTGCCACCCCTTCTCCTCCATTGTAGAACCCTCTTTCAACTTCTTTTAATTTTCTTTTTTTTTTTCACTACAAAAAAAATGAAGAAATAGCAAAGGAATGAGGGTATACAAAATCTATAACTAGGCTCTTGTACCATTTAATATCACACCCTTATCCTCATGTTTTTTCTCTTTAAAAATGCATAGCTCTTTACCTCTGTAGGGTTACTCGATAGTTTCCAATTTTATTGGACATCCCTTCAGATGGCATAGCTCTTTACCTACTTATTTATTTTTTTTATTTATGTGTGTGCATATATTTTTGGTTATTGTGAGTAGCAAAAGGATTTAGTTCTTAATAAAAATAATAGGGGAAAGGGAGTTGGAATTGTTAAGACAATTTTTCTCGTCATTTTTCTCCTATTAATTATGTTTTTTGACAAAATCCTAATTTGCAAAATGCAGCGTATCACTATAAGAATATACTAGATTATCAATAAAAATTTACCAAGAGAAAATATTATGTGTCTAATTATCGACCGAATACCGATCGAAATGATGGAAAAAAAATAAATTGGAATATATACCGAAAGAGTGTCAACCGATTATTGAATGAGAAAATTACCAATATAATATTTATCAGTACATATGAGTAAACTTATCGACAAAAAAAATAAGCAATTGTCGGTAAATGGTGGCATAAAATCTTGGTGCCACCATTTGCCAACTATATTCATCAACAAATAGATCATCTATTATTAAATATTCTTTGGCGAGAGAAAAATATATTGATTGGTAATATTGAGGGTTGCAGATCGATTTCAGAAAAGTATAAAAACTTTGTTGAAGCATTAAAATTATTGTTGAGAGAACAGTGTCTACTCTTAGTACTATCGAGGAATATAAGATTGCTCTCGGGAATAAAAGAAGTAGAAGAGTTAATATCTTTGGTGAGAGAATAATGTGTTCTCTTGACAATACCAAGGAATATTGCCCCATCTCTCATGAACCTATGTAAACCCTGATATGAAAAATTATATATTTTTTCGAGAGACAAGCCTTTTCACTCGGTAACGGCAATTTAAGAGGCATGTATTTTAAATATTATTAAATTCTATTACCAAGAGATGTGGTATTCTCTCGGTAACATGTAAACCTAATATGAAGGGTTAAAATATTTGTCAAGTGTTTTGTGTCTTCCCTTGGTACTACTAAGGGATATCATATCTCTTTCGGTAATGGCAACTGACAGGTGCACCTTTTAAATATTATTAAATGCTATTACCGAGAGTTGATATATTCTCTTAGTACTACTGAGTGATATCATTTTATCTTAAAAGATTATATAAACCCTAATCTGAAAAGTAGTATTTTTTTTAGCTTAATAACGGCAACTAAAGGGTTATATTTTTTACATATTATTAAATGTCATTACCGAGAGATGTGATATTCTCTCGGTAACTTATAAACTCTAATATGAAGAGTTAAAATATTTACCAAGAATTTTGTGTCTTCTCTCGCTACTACCAAGGGATAGAATATCTCTCTCGATAATAGCAATTAAAGATGTGTATCTTTTAAATATTATTATCGAGAGAGTTGATGTGTTCTCTCGATATTATCGAGTGATATCATTTTGTCTCGAAAAATCGTATAAACCCTAATATTAAAAATCATAAGATTATGCAAAATATTCAATATTTCTATCAATAATTGCAACTAAAGAGACATGTTTTTAAATATCAATGCCGAGAGAAGTTATGTCATTTTTTAGTATTACCGAGAGCTTTAAGTGTATCTTGGTAAGCCTAACCCTAGGTATATAAAACTTTCTTTTTCTTCTTCCTCGACCCCATTTTTTGTCGATATATAAAACTTATCGACAAAAAAAATAAGCAATTGTCGGTAAATGGTGGCACAAAATCTTGGTGCCACCATTTGCCAACTATATTCATCGACAAATAGATCATCTATTATTAAATATTCTTTGGCGAGAGAAAAATATATTGATTGGTAATATTGAGGGTTGCAGATCGATTTCAGAAAAGTATAAAAACTTTGTTGAAGCATTAAAATTATTGTTGAGAGAACAGTGTCTACTCTTAGTACTATCGAGGAATATAAGATTGCTCTCGGGAATAAAAGAAGTAGAAGAGTTAATATCTTTGGTGAGAGAATAATGTGTTCTCTTGACAATACCAAGGAATATTGCCCCATCTCTCATGAACCTATGTAAACCCTGATATGAAAAATTATATATTTTTTCGAGAGACAAGCCTTTTCACTCGGTAACGGCAATTTAAGAGGCATGTATTTTAAATATTATTAAATTCTATTACCAAGAGATGTGGTATTCTCTCGGTAACATGTAAACCCTAATATGAAGGGTTAAAATATTTGTCAAGTGTTTTGTGTCTTCCCTTGGTACTACTAAGGGATATCATATCTCTTTCGGTAATGGCAACTGACAGGTGCACCTTTTAAATATTATTAAATGCTATTACCGAGAGTTGATATATTCTCTTAGTACTACTGAGTGATATCATTTTATCTTAAAAGATTATATAAACCCTAATCTGCAAAGTAGTATTTTTTTTAGCTTAATAACGGCAACTAAAGGGTTATATTTTTTACATATTATTAAATGTCATTACCGAGAGATGTGATATTCTCTCGGTAACTTATAAACTCTAATATGAAGAGTTAAAATATTTACCAAGAATTTTGTGTCTTCTCTCGCTACTACCAAGGGATAGAATATCTCTCTCGATAATAGCAATTAAAGATGTGTATCTTTTAAATATTATTATCGAGAGAGTTGATGTGTTCTCTCGATATTATCGAGTGATATCATTTTGTCTCGAAAAATCGTATAAACCCTAATATTAAAAATCATAAGATTATGCAAAATATTCAATATTTCTATCAATAATTGCAACTAAAGAGACATGTTTTTAAATATCAATGCCGAGAGAAGTTATGTCATTTTTTAGTATTACCGAGAGCTTTAAGTGTATCTTGGTAAGCCTAACCCTAGGTATATAAAACTTTCTTTTTCTTCTTCCTCGACCCCATTTTTTGTCGATATATAAAACTTATCGACAAAAAAAATAAGCAATTGTCGGTAAATGGTGGCACAAAATCTTGGTGCCACCATTTGCCAACTATATTCATCGACAAATAGATCATCTATTATTAAATATTCTTTGGCGAGAGAAAAATATATTGATTGGTAATATTGAGGGTTGCAGATCGATTTCAGAAAAGTATAAAAACTTTGTTGAAGCATTAAAATTATTGTTGAGAGAACAGTGTCTACTCTTAGTACTATCGAGGAATATAAGATTGCTCTCGGGAATAAAAGAAGTAGAAGAGTTAATATCTTTGGTGAGAGAATAATGTGTTCTCTTGACAATACCAAGGAATATTGCCCCATCTCTCATGAACCTATGTAAACCCTGATATGAAAAATTATATATTTTTTCGAGAGACAAGCCTTTTCACTCGGTAACGGCAATTTAAGAGGCATGTATTTTAAATATTATTAAATTCTATTACCAAGAGATGTGGTATTCTCTCGGTAACATGTAAACCCTAATATGAAGGGTTAAAATATTTGTCAAGTGTTTTGTGTCTTCCCTTGGTACTACTAAGGGATATCATATCTCTTTCGGTAATGGCAACTGACAGGTGCACCTTTTAAATATTATTAAATGCTATTACCGAGAGTTGATATATTCTCTTAGTACTACTGAGTGATATCATTTTATCTTAAAAGATTATATAAACCCTAATCTGAAAAGTAGTATTTTTTTTAGCTTAATAACGGCAACTAAAGGGTTATATTTTTTACATATTATTAAATGTCATTACCGAGAGATGTGATATTCTCTCGGTAACTTATAAACTCTAATATGAAGAGTTAAAATATTTACCAAGAATTTTGTGTCTTCTCTCGCTACTACCAAGGGATAGAATATCTCTCTCGATAATAGCAATTAAAGATGTGTATCTTTTAAATATTATTATCGAGAGAGTTGATGTGTTCTCTCGATATTATCGAGTGATATCATTTTGTCTCGAAAAATCGTATAAACCCTAATATTAAAAATCATAAGATTATGCAAAATATTCAATATTTCTATCAATAATTGCAACTAAAGAGACATGTTTTTAAATATCAATGCCGAGAGAAGTTATGTCATTTTTTAGTATTACCGAGAGCTTTAAGTGTATCTTGGTAAGCCTAACCCTAGGTATATAAAACTTTCTTTTTCTTCTTCCTCGACCCCATTCTTCTTTCTCGCCCCCCCCCCCCCCCCCCCCTCTCTCTCTCTCCCTCCCTCCCTCCACATGTTTCCTTCTTCTTCTATCACCTAAAGAGTTCCCTGGTCACCTGCTTCTTCTCCGATCAAGTAAAAATTGGTTTTCTTTTATTTTTTATTTCTTTTCTATCTTTTTAAGCCTTCTCTCCCTTTCTCCGTTTTCTTGTTTCCTTCTTCTCTTGTCACCTGAAGAGTTCTCCAGTCAAATGTTTCTTCTCCGATTAGGTAAATTTTTTTTATTTCTTTTCTATTTTTGAAGCTTTTATTTATATATTTGCTTGTACTTTTGTCAATTTTTTGTGATTTATCCGTTGTTCATCACCACGGAGTCATTTTCCAGCGATTTTCCAGACTTCATAACTGGTTGGTTTTATATTTTGTTGTTTATAATTTTTTTTTTTTAAATCAGTTGTATTTTTTTATTCATTTGCCGTTTTGGCCCATTTTTGTTGATGAATTTTGTGGGTATGTTATTTTGGACGGATTTTTGGTGAATTGTGGATGTGAATTGATTTGTGGAAATGAAATTTTGTTATTTTTGTAATTTTTAATTTTTTGTTCATTTTGTGGCCAAATTTTATGTTTAATTTTGTAATGTGAAATTTATTATATTTAATCTATAATTTTTAATTTTTTGTTCATTTGTGTTTGTGAATAATTTTGTGTCTGTGAATAAATTGATTATATGTTACTAAAACATTTAATGCTAAATTTTTAACGTAATTTGTAATGTAAATTTTATTGTAAATTTTTTAATGTATTTTTTATTGTAAATTTGTTAATTTAATTTTAATTTTATATGTAAATTTTTTTAATTATTTTTAAAATTTTTTGTAATTTTAATTTTTCTATGTAAAATTTGTTAAATTTGCTATTTGAATAATTTTTTAGGCCCAAATTAGGTTATATAAGAAATGTTTTTTATTTGTAATATTGAAATACAATAATTTGATTTTTATTTTATGATTTGATCTTAAATACATTGGTGAAATCATATTGCAACACTTTAATATATAATATTATAATTAATATACGAGAGATTTGGGTCTAAGCCATTTTGCATTTAAAATTAGCTAATTAATAAAGTTTAAATTAATATACTATAATTTTGGGCCAAAGCCCATATAGGTCAATAATATATTTTAAAAAAAAAAACATTAACATATAAAAAGTAAATAAATCCAGCATTTTAATAGTTATGTTCAACTGAATAAAAAAATATATCATATACTACATTTTAACTTTCATTTTCAATTTTACTCTATTATTTTTTTATTTTTAACCTTTCATTTTTTTCATTTTTAGTTTTTTTATCTTCTGGTTTTTATATATAACAATATATACTTATTAAATTTTAAAAGAATAAGAATATAATACTATTATATATTTAGTTATATGTCAGTATTTATTACATATAACAATATATACTTGTTAAATTTTAAAATAATGACAGTGTAAAAGTGATATATATTTAGTTATATATGTTAATATATGTTACATATAATAACATAAACTTGTTAAATTTTAAAAAGAATAAAAGTATAAAAATCATATATATTTTATTATATGTCAGTATATATTACTTATAATAATATATACTTATTAAATTTAAAAGAATAACATTATAAATTTCAAAAGAATAAGAGTATAAAAGTATTATATATTTAGTTATATATCGGTATATGTTATATATAACAACATATATATATTAAATTTCAAAAGAATAAAGGTATAAAAGTGATATATGTTAAGTTATATGTTAGTATAAAACTATTATATATTTAGTTATATATCAGTATATATTATATATAACAATATATGCATGCTAAAATTTAAAAGAATAACAGTATAAAAATGATATATGTTTTATTTATATATGTCGGCATACGTTATATATAACAACATATACTTGTTAAAATTTAAAACGTATAAGAGTATAAAAGTAATATATGTTTAGTTATATATTAGTATTTGTTATATGTAACAACATATACATATTAAACTTTAAAAGAATAAGAGTATAAAATTATTATATCATATTAAATTTTAAAATAATAAGAGTATAAAATTATTATATATTTAGTTATATGTCGGCATATGTTACATATAACAACATATACTTATTAAAATTTAAAATAATAACAGTATAAAACTATTATATATAGGGGTGTTCATTCGACCCAAAAACCCTAGCAACCTGGCTCGGTAATGGGTTAGGCTTCAAGCTTTAACTTAAAGCCCGAAGTATATTTAGGACTCCGAGAAAGTTTTTTTCTGTCTAGCCTGACCCGGTCGTACACTATATATATAGATATATATTATATGTGTATTATTATCTTATATATTATATTATTATTATATATATAAGAAAAAGCTAACACCTCCTGTAGCTTTTTAACTCTCTCATATTATATATGATATATAAAATATATTATAAATTAAAAAGATGCAGCAAAAACGTGCCTCTCTCATTTTTATACATAGAACATATATTAAGAAAAGAATTGACATGTCCTATCGATTCTGTTTTTTAATATATATTTATAAAAATAAAAAAGCCCGCAGTCTAACCCATTGGCTCTACTAACCCGGTTGGGCGGACCCAAACTGGCTCGACCTAATCAGGCTTTGGGTAAGGCTACGGGCTGTAAAACAAGGCCCAAAGAGTACTTGGGTCGGGGTACAGGCTAGAGGTAAAACCGGCATGAGTGCACTTCTAATTATATATTTAGTTATATATTGATATATGTTACATATAACAATATATGTGTGTTAAAAAAATTAAAGAATAAGAGTATAACAGTGATATATATTTAATTATATATCGATATATGTTACATATAACAATATATATATGTATTAAATATTTAAAAGAATATGAGTATAAAAGTGATAAATGTTCAGTTATATATAGGTATATGTTGCATATAACAACATATACTTGTTAAAATTTAAAAGAATAAGAATAAGAATATGAAAGTGATATATGCTTAGTTATATATCGGTATATGTTACATATAACAACATATATATTAGTGTATGTAAATATATGTGGTGGCATATGTAGGTATATATTATATATAACTAGAAATTAGCTACTAATTAATTATGCTAATTAAGTTTAAATAATATATTATATATAAAACATGTTAATAAAAAATTTATATTATTTTATTTTTTAATATTTTTTTATTAATTATATGTTTAGTTATATGTGAGTATATGTTACATATAATTAGATATACCAAAAGAATAGCATTATATGTGAGTATATGTTACATATAATTAGATATACCAAAAGAATAGCAATATATGTTAGTATATGTTATATATAATTAGATATATAATTGTATATATTACAAAAGAATAATAGTATATATTAAATATATGTAGGTATATGCCGGAAGATATATTTTAGTCGTGTATGTTGTTATATGTTATATATAAGTAGAAACTTAACATAATTTTTTTAATTTTGTATTTTAAAAAATTTAATTTGAAACTTGTCTTACAAAATTTAAAATAAATAGTATAAATAATAGAAATAGTATAAAAAATCAAAAATAACAAACAGATAAAAAAATTAAAAAAAGATGAAAAAACAAATAAAAATCACAAAAAATTAAAAAAAAGGATAAAAATCACAAAAAATAAATATAGAAAAACAACAATGGCCACATAACTAAATTAATTTAATTTAATTCATAAATAACAATTTTAATTTAATTTTGTTTCATGATCCAAAAATTAATTAATTAATTATAAAGATATATGTGTGTTAGTTAGGGCTGAACACGAATCTTGAAGATATCCAAATTGATCCAAATACTGAAAAGATCTGTTGACTTTTTAACTTTTTCCAAACTAAACTGTATTGATTTTTTATAATATAGGATAGTTCTGGATATTAAGTTATATCCAGACCAAAAATTATACCGAACCAAATAGAAAAACCAAAATAATAATCGATCTTTTTAATTTAGTTTTACTAACGTTAGTTAGCCAATTATTCTATTGTTTATCTTAGGCAATCAAATTGAATAGAATTAATATTTGTATCAAATTATGCTTTGCAGGAAGATAATTTTTAAAGAAACATTAAAAGGTACAATCGGACCATTACAAAGACCGACCGGACCTTTGAACTCAACTTAAACAAATTTTACACAGAAGGTTTCACGGTAGAGAATAATCTCAAAATCTCACCATTCCATCAGAAGTTTGCTTGAACCATGGACAAGTCTGACTAGACCATTGGTTGAGAAAATGGAAAAATACACAGAGAGTTTCATGGCCATAAGTACTCCCATTTTCTTAGAGCACCAAGAATTTATGACCGGACTATCATACATCCCAACTGGACCATTGAAGTAAAATTTGTCCAAAACATCTAGTAGAGTTCCTAACTAAGGGTACGTCTAGAATTTGAATGTATCATCATTGTGCTAACCGGACCTGATGCAAGTCCGACCGAACCATTTAAATATTCTTCAAATCAGAAATCGTTATACATCTACTCAATTAGTGGAAGCCACGTGTACCAACCGCTGCAAGAGCATTAGCTAGTTTTTTAAATATTACGATCGGACCTTTCTAATTCTGACCGGTATTAATGAATTTCGACCAGACCAAGCCTAGTTCAACCATGAAAATGCTCTAGCAAATAATTTAGTGGAAGACAAGAATCAAACATGTTGGCTCCTACCCCTAAACGACTATATCAAGACTTGAAGGCTATAAATACCTTAAGAAACTTCATTTTAAGTAACATATTGATTGTAATAGCCAAGTCTAACAACTTTCATTTCATTGCATCAAAATTACATTTGTATTGATTGAGTGTTGGATGTGAGCATTAAACATCATCAAAAGTTTGAATGTGAGTTTGAAAACACTTAGGTTGTGAGAGTGATCCTGGAAAAACTCTTATAAGGGTTGTAAGGATTGATCTCAAACCATTGTAAAGTTTGGTGTGAGCTTATGAAAACACCAAGTTAGAGTTAAGTTTGTAAAACTCAAAACTAGTGGAACCTTGACAAGTTGTTAAAGAAGTGGATGTAGGATCAAGGTAAATCTGAACCACTATAACTTTTGTGTTCTTTCTTCTAAACTCTACTCAATCTTCTTCTACATCTTCTTCATTTTTAGCTTTTGAATTTTGAATTTATCATCACTCTTCAACTCAACCAATTTACCCTCCCTCTTGGTTGCTATCTTAAGACAATAATTGGTATCAGGGCTATTAAATTTCTTCAAACTTAATTGTGAAATTTGATCCAAAATGGAAACCATTCCACCCACAAATACCCCATACATGAAAACCTAAATTTATTCCTTAAATCATATTTTAATGGAATGGATTATTCCTATTGGAAACATGAAATGTATTTGTTCCTATATAGTGAAGGAATTAAACTATGGGATTTTGTTGAGAATGAGTGAAAACCTCCTACTCATGAAGTTGAAGGTGTCCAAGTTCTTCTTCCAAAATTGGTAAAGTGCAAATGTGAAAGATCTTTTCAAAAATAATAGAGCGGCCTCCATCTTAATAAATTCAATATCAAGAGAAGAAGGTGGGAGAGTCCAATATCTCACCTATGCACATTGCATTTAAAAAACTCTTGAGAACTATCATGAGGGCAATACCTAAGTGAGGTTCACTAAGAAGCAAATACATGTACATGAGTATGAGTTTTCAAGATGAAGCCCAACGAAAACGTAACCGACATGATGAAATGCTTGCTTGCCATTGTTAATGAATTAAAGAAATATGGCAAGGTATATGATCAAGGTAATGTCAATAGAAAAATCTTGAGAGCTCTTAGAGCAAGAAAGAGCTTTGAATCAAAAGTTTTTTCCATTGAAGAGGCTCAAGTTCTTAGCATCTTGAGAATCGATGAACTTATGGAAAAGCTACTTACATTTGAACTACACAATGAAAAGGAAGATGAATAAGGTGAGAAATAGAAAAGAAAAGCAATAGCTCTCAAGGCAATCAAAGAACTTGAGAGCTCAAGTAATGAAGATAGTGACAATGAAGAAAAATGACAATGTTTCCAAAAAGAATAAGTGATTGAAAGAGAAAGAGAAAGTTGCAAGCAAACAAAGGTACATTTTCTAAATCCTCTTTCAAAGATAAAGATAAAAAGAATGAAGTGAAATGCTATGAATGTGGCAAATCCGATCACATCAAATCAGATTGCTTCAAGTTAAAGAATAAGAAGAAGTGGGATAAGGAAAAGAAAAAATCACTTAAAGCTACATGGGATGATTCTTCATCAAGTGAAGAAGAATAAGAAGAGGAGGAAGGAATTGCTAATCTATGTCTCATGGCTATTGAGGATGACTCCAATGAGGTAGGTACTCAATCCTTGGACTTAATAGCATATGATGATGATATTAATGATGCCTTAGATGATAGTGATTTGATTGAACATATGAACCATAGAAGTATTTTTCTAAAATGAAATTTTATAAGGAAAAATGTTCTAAGCTAGAAAAGGATTTTGTGTGCTTAAAAAACTCTACATTAGAATTAAAGGCCTCAAATGAATAATTATTGAAATCAATTAATGAAATTAATAAAAATTCACATAGCTTAGAAAATGTGATAAAGGCAAATAAAATTTTGAAGGATGAACTAAAAGGGCTAAAAGAATCAATGTCAAAATTTCATAAGAGAAAAGAGGCATTAGACACATTGATAGATAATCAAAGGTTTCCCTCTTTGAAACATGACTTAGGATTCAATGGCTCATCCTTCACTACATCTAATATACCAACATTTGTAAAAGCATCTACAACTCAAACATCTAGTGTTGAAGTTGTAAAGAACACTAATGCACAAAATAAATCTAAAAATCCTAAAAAGATTACATTGAGTGCACAAGGCTCTAGAACTAAAGTTCCAAGAGCAAACCATGCATTCATGTATACAAGACATGTACATAAACACAAAAATTCAATACACACTTGTAATTGTGTGCATAGTTCATTGAATTTCAATAGGAAAGTGTATAAGTAAAGAACATTGCATCAATGCACATATTATATGAAAGTTGGACATAAGAACATATTTTACTATATTAGCAAGACTCATCTCAAGTTAGAGAATCCTTTTACCACTAACCCCTAAGGACCAGACTTCATTTGGGTGCCTAAAAGAATATAAACATTATTATTTTGTAGGTATGCCTAAAATCTACTATCAATGAGAGTACTTGGCTTCTGAATAGTGGATGTTCAAGACATATGACGAACATTGCAAAGTTTTTCACAACACTCAATTACAAGTATGGAGCAATTCAAGGATGGGATCTTAATAAGTCAATCCAAGTACATAAAGAAACTCCTTAAAAATTTTGGAATGGATGGTTGCAAAATTAGCAAGACTCCAATGAGCACATCCTTAAAACTTGACAAAGATGAAAGTGATAAGGTAGTAGATGAGAAGAAATATTGAGATATTATCGGATCATTACTTTACTTAATCGCTTCTAGACCCGATATTATATATAGTGTCTGTTTGTATGCTAGATTTCAATCATGTCCTAGGAAATCATACTTGAATGCCACTAAAAGAATTTTCAAATAGTTGAATGGCACATTGTATTTAGGACTTTGGTATCCTAGAAATACATCATTTAACATTTTAGGCTTTTCAAATGCGGATTATGCCAGTAGTCTTTTGGATAGGAAAAGCATGACTGGGGCATGTCATTTTCTTGGTGATTGCCTACTCTCTTGGTTTAGCAAGAAATAAGTGTCGGTTGCTTTATTTACCAAGAAAGTCGAATATGTTGTTGCATGTTTTTACTATACAGAAGTACTTTGGATGAAACAACAATTATTTAATTATGAAAAAAGTCTTGATCACATTCCCATTAAATGTGATCACACAAGTTCTATTAATTTATCTAAAAATCCAATTCAACATTTTAGGTCAAAACATATAGATATCAGACATTATTTTTTAAGAGATAATGTTCAAAACCAAAATATTATCTTAAAATTCATAGATACACAAAATCAACTTGTTGATATCTTTACAAAACCCTTAAATGAAGAAATGTTAAACTTCATAAAGTAACACTTAGGGATGATGGATGGAAACACCTTATTGTAGGAATTGAAAGTGTTTGATAAACCTTATTTCATTTCCTATTTGTATCTATTTTTTATCATACTTTGAAGCTTCCAATTGAAACACATAATTTTCCTAAAACACTTAATTTTTGGATGTTTCCCTATCGGACCACCTTACAGTCCAACCATACTTATTTGAAAATTCTTGATTTCAAATTTTTTATAAAAGTATGACCATACCCTTTGTGGTACGATCGAAATTTTTCAAATTTTTATAATTGTTGGCCTAAAACCAAAATTTTGTTCGATCTTTATATAGTCCAATCCGACTTTGTCTTTTTTTCAAAATTCACCGCCGGACGTTTGCTCTGGATTCAAAAATTTCTAGCTATTGGAAATCATTCAAAACATACAAATTTATTCTCCAACAACTATAAACGGCTAGTTCTCAAATAAGACACTATAAATACCCCCCCCCCTCCCCCAATATCATTGTTTACATCTTTTTATCAAATTCTAAACACTTAAACACTCAAATCTCATAAATTCTCTTAAAATATCTTCTTTCCTTCATCAAATTTCTTGATCAACAAATGGCTCCCAAAGAACACAAGAGAAAAGCTTCAAGAGCTAAAAAAAAGGAAAGAGAATTGCTGCCCTTTCTCAACAAGAAGAATAACCAAAGAGAAGCCATAAGATTAGATTCAAAGATGATGAAGAAATACAAAGGTATGGTATCCTTAAAGATAAAATTGTAGAACCAAACTATCACTTCTCTACCCTAACTCTAGAATCCTTAGGCATTGAGAATAATATTAGAGGATGTCTTAGAACCTTAGGTTGGGAGAAATTTATTTTCCTAGAACATGATGACCTTGGTTAGGAGAGCGTGACAAAAGAGTTTCTCACAACCTTAGTTGTAAGCAAAAAGAGCACAAATCCCTTAATTTATTATGGGATATATTTTAGGTTATTCAATCAAGAATATGGTCTTACATTTGAGGATTTTTCATCTATTTGGGGTTTTCAATTAGAAGGTATCTCTCACATCACAAACTCTGTCCTTACTCCCGAAGTTCAATTAGAATTTTTGGAAAGAAATTTTCATTGAAACCTCTCTTCATAAATAATCCAATGCTAAGAACCTTAGGACCTTAACCTATTGGGTGTTGCATTGGATTATTACATACACAATTAGTGCTAGGGGAGAAAGCAATGAGAAGGTAACTATAGATCCTTAATTTTGACACTAGGTTACTACGGTCCTGATTAAAGAATGCCAAAATAAATTCGATCTAACTTTAAAAAATTTAAACCTAGTTTACAAATTTTAAATAAGTTGGTGTGATTTCAAAAGGCATAAATTCAATTGATTAATTTTATAAAATCCTAAATTTAATTTGTTTTGCCCAAATTAAGACTTTTCGGTCCAAAAACTAAAAAATACAAGATTAATTTGAACCGGGGCGGTCTAGGCGACTTCAGCCATTGCTCATGTCGACTTGGAGGGCCCAAGTCGACATGAGCATGGCTCATGTCGACCTTGTCCAGATCGACATGGTTCTTGGCCGGCTGGTTTCCTAATTAGCTTAGAATTTATTTAAAAGTTGGATTAGCAAATTAGGTTTAGGATTTTAGTGGTTGTTTGCTTATAAATAACAATTTTTAATGCTATTAACAGGAGAAAAACAACGATTCAGAGATGGCAACAATCAACAATCAGCAAGATTAAAGTAGCAACCAACAACACTCATCAACCATCAATTCATCAAAGGCAGCCACACTATTTTTGCTTTTGTTCAGCCAGAATCAATTTTGGTAGAACCAACAACAAAGATTTGGTCTTAATCAATAATTTGTTTATATTTACAATAGCTTCATATTTTAACTTATAAAGTTGTTTAAGCATACAATAACTAGATTTCTCTTTTCCCTTAAACACTTTGATTAATTATTTTAATTATCATTTTGATTTCGTAGTTTAAGTGTTAAAACCTAAATTTTATACTCTATAAAACTAAAATTCAATCCATTAGACCATCCAGTAGTTTAAGGTTTAAATTAATTGATAAAACCCTAAGCCAGTGATCCTAAAACCCTTAAACCCTAGTCTAGTAAACCCATAAACCCTAATCCAGTAAACCCTAACTAAAACTCTAATATCCAGCAAATCTAAAACCCTAATTCCAATAAACTTAATTTCAAATATCTAATCCAAAATACACAGCCTAATTTTCAAACCTTATTTTCTAAATTCCCTAATCCAAATGTCTAGTAGCCCATAAATTTTAATTTTATTTCTAAATTGTAACCCTGTAATACCAAAACCTAATTTACAAAATCAGAAAACCTTAATTTCAAAATCTCAAACCCTAATTTTATTTACTTAGTGATTTAAACTTTAGTTGTCATTATTTATTTGGTTTGCTATTTGTTATATGATGGATGGTTATTTTACTTCATGATTGATGTTTTATTTTAATTATCGTGCTTGAATGATTTAATTTGCTTAATTATTTATTTATTTGATTTCTTGAATTGTAAGAGGCATGTTTCCACTTTGTGAGTGCTTCAATTTTTATTATGTAATTTAATTTATTTTTTAAAGATTTTAGATTAATGTAAAAGGATACATTTTCACCATTTGGTAAGTATCCTATTTATTTAGTTTTAGGCATTAGATTTGGTTGTAAGGGTACATTTCCATCTCATGTGGGTGCTCGTTTATTATTTTATTTTGAATATTATTTTAATTTTAATATAATGATATTTTATTTTATTATTCGTATGCAGTATAGATAATATTATAATAGTTAAGAATTTTATAATATTTAGACTTGAAAAGGAGGTCGGTTCTAATAAATCGGACGTTGTCGGGGTGCCGGGTCATTCTCACCTTTCCTATGCGTACCCAACTTTTTAAACTCATTAGGGGGGTTGGGGATTCATTAGGAATCGGGTCATCCACCCTTTTCTTTTTTTCAGCCCATCCGGGTGGCAACTCCATTTTTTTTAGGTTTAGGTCCGTGTTCTCTAAAGCCTTGAGCCTAAAAGTACCAAAGTCACAAGAACCATTCCACATGGGAGTAGAGGCGAAAATCCCTACTCACAGTAACACAAAAAGATCTCCTCTTTCTTTTTTGTCTAATTAGAGGTCAACTCATTCAAATCAGAAAGTTTCTCATTGACACATTCATACATATTAGGAAAATCAAATCTAGTCTTATTCTTCTCTCTTCACAAATTATACAAATTGCTAAATATGTTGGTGTACTTACACCAATAAACAAAACAACTCTCTCCTATCCTCTTGATCCCATAAAAAAATTCATAAACATAGGCTATCTTAAACATGCCAAATGTATTAGAGATGATGATGGGACATATGTCTATCTTTTAGAAGCCCTAGGTGCTAGAGCTTAACAAAGGAAGAGACCTATGATTGTAGAAGAAGGGGAAGAGACATTCCAAATGGAATTTCTTAGAACTTCAACTCCAAGACCTCAATCCTCCATCCTCCAACTTCTTTAAGAAATTCGTGGTCAAGTAAGCTCTCAAGGAACAAGAATTAATAGTCTTACTAACCAACTTCCTCATCTTCATCTTGATATTCAAATTATCTAAGAAGCTTTGGGACTACCAAGATGCTTTGATGATGAACCAAGCTTATCTCCTTCCATTTATGGTTCCTTTCCTCATGAAGAAGAGGGTAAAGCTATTGTCTCTCATCCAAGGGAAGAAGAAGAGGAATGGGAACATGAAGAAGAAGAAAGGGATGAAGAAGAAGAAGGTGATGAACAAAGTTACAATGGCAACCTAGATATTAGGCCTTAGTTTCTTATTTTCTTTTTTCATTTCATTGTACTTGTGCTTATTTTATATTTCAATGTTGTTCTTGTGCAATTTGTTTTAAATGTTTGTTCAATGAATTTTTCTTATAAATGAATGTTTTATTTAATTTGACTATCCTTTTTGCCTTTGTCAAAAGGGGAGAAATGAATTGAATTGAACAAATAAGTAATTAACATTAAAAATACCTATTGTATAACATAAATTTACATTGAGCACTTATTAAGGGGGAGAAAATCAATTAATTTACCTCAGACACACTTTGCACACTTTAAAATTTAATTTAATTGCCAAAGTCTTTTGGGGCAGATTGTTAGTTAGCCAATTACTCTATTTTTATCTTAGGCAATCAAATTGAATAGAACTAACATTTGTATCAAGATATACTTTGCAAGAAGATAATTTTTTATGAAACCTTGAAAGGTACGATCGGACCACTATAAAGACCGACCAGACCTTTTAACTTAACTTCAACAAATTTTACACAAAAGATTTCTCGGTGGAGAGTACTCCCAAAATCTTATCATTCCATTAGAAGTTAGCTCGGACCATGGATAAGTTCGACTAGACTATTGGTTGAGAAAAATGGAAAAACACAGAGAGAGTTTCACGGCCAAAAATATTTCCATTTTCTTAGAGCACCAAGGATTCCTAACCGGACTATCATACATCCCTATCGGACCATTGAAGCAGATTTTATTCAAAACATTCAATAGAGTTTCTGACCAAAGGTACGCCCAGAATTTGAATGTACAATCATTATGATGATCAGACCTGTTGCAAGTCTGACCGGACCATTTAAATATTCTTCAAATCAGAAGTCATTATATCTCCACTCAATTAGTAGAAGCCACGTGTACCAACCGTTGTAAGAGCATTAGCCAATTTTTTAAATATTACGATCGAACCTTGCTAATTTTGACTGATATTAATGAATTTCAACTGAACTAAGCCTAGTCCGACTATGAAAATACTCTGACAAATAATTTAGTAGAAGACAATAATCAAACATATTAGCGAAGATAATAATCAAACATGTTGGCTCCTACCCCAAACGGCTATATCAAGATTTGAAGGCTATAAATACCTTAAGAAATTTTATTTTTAAGTAACATATTGATTGTAATAGCCAAGTCTAACAACTTTCATTTCTTTGGATCAAAATTACTTTTATATTGATTGAGTATTGGGTGTGAGCATTAGACACCATCAAAAATTTTAGTGTAAGTTTGGAAATACTTAGATTGTGAGAGTGAGTTTGAAAAAACTCTTGTAAGGGTTGTAAGGATTGATTTCAAACCATTGTAAAGTTTGGTGTGAGATTGTGAAAACACCAAGTTAAAATTAAGCTTATAAAAACTCAAGACTAATGAAACATTAACAAGTTATTAAGGAAGTGGATGTAGGATCAATATAAATTCGAACTACTATAACTCTTTGTGTTTTTTCTTCTATACTTTACTTGATCTTCTTCTACATCTTATTCATTTCTAGCTTTTGAATTTTGAATTTATCATCACTCTTCAACTCAACCAATTTACCTCCCTCCCCTCTCTCCCCCCTTCTTGGTTGCTATCTTGGGACAACAATTAATATAGATGATATAGCATATGAAATAACCCTTAAATATTAATATGTTAAAAATAATTCACTTAATATTAATCATATATAATTTGTGAAATGCAATTAAATTTGCTACATATTCAATAAGTAATATAAAAATGGTATTTACTTATAGTTAAAAATATTTCTATTATGACCTAATTCTTAAAAGTCAAAAACATACAGATTAAGTTATTAAAAAAATGGATAAATATATATAGTTTATACAACTTAAAATTTAAAATTAAAATTTTAATTTATATTAAAAGTTGTATCATTATACTTTTCAATTAGTATTTGACTATATGTAAATTTACATTTTTTTAATGAAAACTAATAAATTTTATTAAAAATATTTAAAAATATAAATTTTTTATGAATTAAATTTTTATCTTTTATAATATACTTTTATTGTATAAAAATTTTAGTTGAAAAAAATTTTATTTTGAAAATATTTTAATTAATAAAATTTAGTATCGAAAGTACTAAATTCCCAAACCACATTGTCCCAAAAATTATGAAACAATATAATACATAGATTTTTATATATGAAACAGTTCTGAATATTTTTAAATATCCGGATTGAACTAAACTATACTTACCCCTAGTGTTAATTATCAATTCTATTGGTCCTAGTGATGTAAAGTTGTCTATTGGCCCAACTTCTGTGCTTTTGCAAACTTAAACATTTGTTAACTATAAATTTGAAAAATTTTATTAAATACCGTGAATTTAGAAATTAGTTTAGGTTTTAGTTTAGTTTTGTAAATATTTTCATAAAAAAGTTCTGAATATTTTTAAATATCCGGATTGAACTAAACTATACTTACCCCTAGTGTTAATTATCAATTCTATTGGTCCTAGTGATGTAAAGTTGTCTATTGGCCCAACTTCTGTGCTTTTGCAAACTTAAACATTTGTTAACTATAAATTTGAAAAATTTTATTAAATACCGTGAATTTAGAAATTAGTTTAGGTTTTAGTTTAGTTTTGTAAATATTTTCATAAAAAAGATAATTGGGGTCTTTATAAAATGCCTGAAAAAATAAAAAATAAATAAATTTATCATATTTTTAAAAATATTTTTAAATTTACCAAAATTTATAATTTTTTTACAAAAAATACCAAATTTAGATAGTTTATTATGGGTTATTACGAGTTTATTATATATTTATTATTAGTTTATGAATTTATATAGTTTATTATGAATTTATTAAAAATAACTAAAATATCTCTGATAAAAATAAAAAAAAATATAAAAAAGCGGTAAATAGTGTAATTTTCTTCAAGTAATTTTGGGCTAAAGCCTATATGTTATTCAAAGCATACATAATAAACTTAATTAAAAAAAAAAATAGAAAGGGACAATTGAAATAACTACAGATACAATTGCCAACATTTCCGATAAAAGAAAATTTTGCCAATAGATTTTAAATATTTTTTTACCCATTTATCAGTTGAAATAACTAACGAAAATACCGACAGATTATAATTATATCGGCAATACTAACAATACAATAATTATGTCAAAAAAAAGACCAAAAACTCTTATCGATCTTTTATCGATGAAACTTCTGTCAATACTATAACTTCTGTCAATACTATCGACATCAATATTTTCTCTTGGACTCGATATCCGCCTACAAAATTTGTCTCGATTAATACCAGCAAAAAAGCTATCAATAACTATAGACACATTAATTTTGTCATCATCTTTCCGATATTCACCGACAGTTTAGATTTTCTATAGATATTTTTATTATTTACAAAGTTATTAATAAAAGATAAATTATTTTACCGATAAAAAATAAAAATTATCAATAAATATTAAGTTAATATGATATATTCTTGTGGTGTATGTCTTAACATGTTAAAAAACAATAACAATAATAGTTTAAATATGTTAAATTATTTTAAAAAATAAATACATTTGTAGAAAGTTGTGACAACTACTAATAATAAATTTACAAATAGAAAGGATAATTAATATCAGTTTAGCAAATATTTTATGCTATATTAATTACTATCAACGATATCTTGAATCAAACGGTCTAACCAAAAGGAAGAAGTTCCACCATCCATCAACACCTTTCTGCTAATTTCGCTTGTCTCTTTAGCTTTCTTCCTTATTTCACTATCAACTTTCATTAAAGCCCTTATTCCTTTCTCGATATCCTTAGCATTTACAATTGTTTCACTATGTTTCTTATAATCCAATTTTATTTCCACAGCTAATCCTAATTCAATCACCATTTCAAAAGCATTAAATGGTTGTTCTGCATACATTGGCCACGCCGCAATTGGAACACCAAACCATAGGCTTTCTAGTATTGAATTCCATCCACAATGTGAAATAAAACCTCCAATTGCTGAGTGAGCTAAGATAGCAGTTTGTGGAGCCCATCCAATTATTTTTCCAATTTCAGCAGTTCGATCTAAGAATCCTACGGGTAAAGCTTCCCTAGGATCTTGATAATCACTTGGCATTACTGCAATTTGATCTTTCGGCCGGAGTCGCCGTAGAGACCACAAAAATCGATATCCACTTTGCTCTAATGCATATGCAATTTCTTTCACTTGATTCTCACCAAAACTTCCATTGCTCCCAAAGCACAAGAACACTACTGATGATTTAGGCTGATCATCAAGCCATTTCATGATTTCTTTATAACCATTGATCTCAGTCTCTGATTCTATATTATCGGTAAGATTCAAAATGGGCCCTATAGGGTAGACTGGAGGAATTTTATTATTATTATTATTATTATTATTTATTTTATCATGAAAAAAAGTATTAAAAGCATGATACTCAAGCTCAATAAACGAATTTACCATAACACCCTTAGCTTCTCTAAACTTTCTTGCAAGGGTTAGGAGGTAATCGAGAAAGGGAAGCGGTAAAACCCTAGCCGGAATCGGATTTACCAAACTCGGCACTGCCAAATCAGCATCGGAGTCTTTCAACTGAGTCGGGTCCACCTGCTGTTTATCATGAATATACTGGATGTGAAGCATCGAACCAAAAAAAGATGCACTTGAAGTAAAGAAAATATAAGAAGGGACACCAAACTCGTTCGCTACATCCATCACCGCCAAACAGAACATATCGAGAACAAATCCCGCAAGCGAATATTCGGAGTGAGCAGTGAGATCGGATACAGTTTTTTTGATTTGGGGCTTGTATTTGTCTGCGAGATTTACGAGGGAAGAGTTAGGCTCGTCATTGGTTGGTACCAGGTTGACAAATTGGATCCGATCTGGGTATGGGAATGAATCAACGTAGTTAGTAACCTTAGAATCAAAAGAAGGATTGATTATAAAAACAGTAATGGAAAGTAAATCATGGCGGCTGAGGAGAAGCTTAGCTGCCCTAGAGCGGATGCTAGATGGCCAGCGCCTGGAGAGGGCACAAACACCAGTTTTGGTTTCTTCATTGTTAAAGTAACATGGATATGGAAATACAAATTCTATTCGGCTCAACTGCTGTTGTTTTGCCTATTTTTTATACATAAATAAACGGCCGCCGTTGGACAAGAGTATAAATTAATCAGTTTTGCATAAGGAATCATTTTAACATTTTTAGAAATATTTATGTTAAAAATTTTAATTCAATTAACATTTATTAAAATTTTCATGGACAGCAACTAAGTTCCAAGTTTTAAATACTTTTATAATTTAAAAAATTTATATTATACTAATCAATATTTTAAATTTCAACATTTTAAATTTTTAGTTTTATGAAACAACTACTTAATTTGATTAGCAAAAGCATTTTCTTTCATCAGTACTTAAAAAATAATTTTCATATATAAAATCTATAATTTTTAAATCTATAAAAGCATTTGATTTTTTGTATCAGCACTTAAAAAATAATTTTTTAATGTGCAGATTAAGTGTAAGATTTTACCATTCAACATCAATCTAAGACAATTAATTAATTGATTAGATGTAGAAATTGATTGTTAGATTTATCTTTGCTTTTCATTATCTTATTCATTATCTTCTTCACTGAGAGAATTGCAAGGCCCTTTTTTTTTTTTTTTCTCAAGAGTAGTATGTAATATTTTATTTTATTTTTTCATCTGCTCACCCTACCCTTTATCATCAATTTTGATTAAAAGACGCAGCTTAAATTTTTTGATAAATTTAAAATTAATGATAATTATAGAAAAAATTTTAAAACTTAAATAAAAATGCAATAATCACAAAGCTTTGATTTTTCTAATACAGAAAAGTCTTCCAATCAGAACCGCAAAGAAAGCTAAAGAAGGGAACTAATTGGAAGCCCAAGAATGACAATAGCGCTGACGTCATGGCTTGGGTAGCAGTGAAAGAAGTGGCAGCCACGAAGTTTGAAAACGACAAGCAAAGCATCGATGCTTGGCGTATGGAAATGGGTCTCACAAAGTTGTCTTTTATTATTTATCAACATCCCCTTCTTTTGAGTTTTGACCAACTCTTTTATATACTGAACGACAGAGGGAGCACACAATGAGTAGGTCAGTCAGTTAACCGAATAAATTGGCTGATTAATTAAATCAATTCACTTAAAATTTTTAATCAAATTGATAGATTTTCAACTTTAATTGATTTTATTAATTAATTAATTTGATTGATTAATTAATTAAATTAATAATTTTTTTTAATTTTATAATAAAAAATTTATTTATAATATAAAATTAATATAATTAAATGATTAAATAAAATTTATTAAAAAATTTAAAAAATAACTTTATTTTATAATAAAAATTTATATTTATAATTTAAAAATTAATATAAATAAAAAATTAAATAAAAAATTAATAACTAAATAATTTTTTAAAATTTTTAATTAACGGTTAATTGATTGAGCTAAATTAAGTAACAATTAATCGAACTGAAAAACTAAAAAATTCTAAAATTATTAATCGAACATATTAATATATAATAATTTTAATTAATCGAATTAAATATACGGTCGGTTAATATAAATTTGTCCACCCATGTGAGTAAAAATAAGTAAAAAATTTTGAACTCGATCGATCTGACTGAAAAGCGACTAATATATATTTATTAACAAATTCGATGAACCGAGCATTCAATCGAACCGCCTCATAATAGTCAATTTTTAAATATAATTTTTTTCGACCAATCCAATTAAAACTCGACCAATCCGACTACTGCACATTCCTAATACTGAGACATAAACATTTTAAACTTGACACTATTATTTTTTTGAATGAATACATTTAAATTATAGAATTTATTTATAAATAAATTTTATATAAAATTTATTTATAAATAAAATTTTATATTTAATATGTTGTATTTTAAAATAGATATTTTAATTAAATTTTATATAATTTATTTTGAATAAATTTTAAATTAAAAATTTAATTACCTTTTTTTAAATATATTCTTATTATAATAATATTATATTTAAAACTCACGCTCAAATATCAAAAAAATTTCTTTTTAGATTTATTACTATAATTTGATCATAATATATTTTTCAATTAAATAATTATTGTATATAGATATTTTATTTTTTAATATTAAAAATAATATTTTTTAGTTTATATGAATCCAGTTTATTGAAAATATTATAATTTCATTTTTAATAATTTTTATTCAAAACAATAAATTTTTTTAATAAAATTTTAGATGAAAATATTTAGATTTTCACTTATTGGACTATTATATATATATATATATATATTGGAATATATTTTATTTTGATAATCAATTTCATAAAAAGATTTTATATATGTAATGAGCAATTTTTTAAAATTTTAAATGATTATTAAAATGAATATTCAATAAAATATCAAGATAAAAATATTAATATTGATAAAGCTAAAAGGCAAAAATCCAAATTAAGCATAATTGGATATTGTGAATGGAGTGAGTGATTCGACATTTTCATTTCTTAAATAAAAGTAAAATGTCACAAGTTCAATATTTGTGAGTAAAGTCATCATTTATTAGGATCACTTTGTCCCTTAGTATACCAATCTTTAAACCCAATAAAACAACTGCTTAATTTTTAGTTTTAAATTAGTTAATTAATTTGTCACGACACAAATCTGAAGTCACATGACCGACATAAGGGAACAGAAAAACACGTAACTTTCAAAATTCATAATTAGCATAACAACTCATTTTCTAAGAAATCTAAGTAGTAACAGTAATCACTATCTTAAACTGGGCCCTCGAGCTTACTAACATTTCACGACTAATACAACATCATATCATCATCACCAAATATCAACAAATGAATACATCTAACTAAATAGCGAAAAAAGATAGACCATAAAATAAATAGCATGCAGAGTTATAGAAAATAATTATAACATAATTATATAATAAAATATTTATAAATAAAACTTATGCCGGTAAATAAAAAGCAGGATGACTCGATAAAATATTTCTTTTATACTCAGCCTGCAACCTGGAGAAAAAATAGTAAACATGAATGAATGTTCGACTCACTGAGCTGTATAACATTAGTTTAATTAATAACTATTATTTACTTTCTTCCAATTAACAAATTTCATATGTATATTTATACTTGTATTTAAATATAACTAATTAATTCTATAAATAACTATATTTAGATCTTAAATTATTAATCTAAATCAATTATCAAAATAAATCATTCAAATAATAATAATAATAATAACTTTTTTTGTAACACCCCTATACCCCATATATGCACACTACATACAACCACATCTGTAAAATACGTATACCGGATACAGGAATGTTACGGTCTATTTTAAAGCAAACCAATCTTTCAATTTAACAATATAAGAAAACTTAAAATATTTAAGTTATATTATAAAACATAATAGATAAAACATTTATTTATTAAGCAGCGAAAAATGTAGCGGTATATACATATATATACGTAAATATCAATATTTACAAAATATAAAGTTTATACATGTTTGGCAGTTCGTCTCTAATCTTGAAGTCCAATAATCCACACTTCACAAGCTTAGACTCGACTTGGTCTAGCTGAACTTTTCGGTTCAACCGGATCTACCCTGTCACCTGCGCAATGAACCACAATCGCGCTAAGTCATAGGCTTAGTAGTATAAACCACAATAAAAATATGCTTCAATATAATGCCAATGTCATACTTTTAAGAATTAGAAACAATACACAAAATATCATATTTCATAACATTACATTACATTTCATTATTCAATTGTTTCATCATTCATGATTCACATTTAAGCAAAGACAAGCATGGACCCAACAGAAACTAATATGTCATTCAAATCTCAGAGTTAATGTTTTGGTCCAATAATCACATTTATCAAGCCCGTAGGCGAATCATTATCACCATAAGAAACATCTCATATGTAACATCCCAACTAAGCTTCAAGGACTAGGCCCAACCAAGCTTCAAGGGGAGCTAAGCATCAACCCAACTTAGCTTCAATGACCAAGCCCAACCCAGCTTTAAGGGATTGTTACTTTTAGGCATGCCACCAACAGCAAAACTCTGAAAAATTGAATAACACATTAGGCACACAATTCTTTTATTATTTCATTATCAACTCCATTCTCATTTTCTCATTATCATCTAGGCAACCATGCCCCAGTTATTTCATTTGCATCATTATAGCCAACAACAATGGCTTCACATCTCATCATTAGGGTATACATAACTAATTGCATTGTGTATACATTTTGAATGATCATTTTATCTTTCACATTATGCAAATCATAGCATTAATCAATTGTATCAATAATGTAATAGATTACTTAACACATTTACAACCAAATGTGTTAAGTTCCAAAGTCATATAAATGTATGCAATCATGTAAGGTTTATACTTGCCTCAAGAGCAACTCACACCAATCTAACCACTTCCTCTTCCAAGAATCCTTCAACACTTGAATTAGGGCAACTCAAATTCTTCAAAACCTAATCCAAAAGTGATTATACACACTCACTTAGAGATACACATAATGAAATAAAGATAAGAGGTAACTATGGCAAACTCTACACATGACACGCTCAACTACACGGGCGTGCCCCTGATTGTGCTCTAAATCCACAACACAGAAGCTTTGACATGCTCAGTGACATGGGCGTGTCACTGGCCGTGTCAATCTTTCTCTAACACAGTGGCTATGACACGCTCAGTGACATGAACGTGTCACTGGCCTTGTTAATGCTACTACAACACAGAAACTATGACACGCTCAGTGACATGGGAGTGTCACCCATCCAGAAAACAGAACCATCGACATGCCCAAAAACTTGGCCTTGCTCATGGGCGTGTCAAGCCAAAAATTCTGATTCTGACACCAACAACACCACATCCAACAAACAACATACTTTACCCTTTTCCACTCCAAACAATCTTACCCAAAACAATCAATAAATCATACTAAACTTGCATAAACACCAAAACAACTCAATACATACATCAAAACACAATCACAACCATTTTCACAACTCAACACAAACACAATCCACAACACTAGCTTTCCATCATCAAACTTAACCTTTCCTTCAAACCACCTCAAAATCAAAGCCAAATAGACAACACAGTCTCAAACACATCACAATTATACATACACATCTCAACAACAACCATACACTAAGCTCAACACACAAACTCAAAAGAAAACCAGGGAAACAAGTTGGAAACTTACCAAAAGTGATGAAAATCCTTAGAACTTCAACTTGATCATTTGAAACACCTTCAATCTTGAGTTAGGAAGAACAAAATCTCTCTTTTCCTCTTGTCAATAGTGGTGGCCGGCTAACCCAAAAGAAGAAAAAAGAAGATGAAGAAAGAAGAACAAAGTCAACCTTTAATAACCACTCAAGCTCTCTTTAAATCTCAACCAAGCAATTAAATATTATTATAATATAAATAACCAAAATATCATCTTCCACTTATATTAATTCTATTTTAAAATAATCAATAAATCTCCTTTGACCAACTAGTAAGTTGACTTGTATATGTTGTATATATCTCTATATATACAACATATGCACACTTCTCTTTCCTTTCTTACCACTTAATCATAAATATATACTTTATATCATTTAATCCAATTTCAACAATAATCACTTCCAAAAATTTTAGGGTATAGTTTGAGATATTACAATTTTCCCCCTCTATAAATAAATTTCTTCCTCAAAATTACCTGTTCTCAAGTCTAAAATAATTGAGGATACTGGTCTCGCATCACTTGTTCACTCTCTCAAGTTGCCTCTTCCTTAGCATGATTCTTCCAAAGAACCTTTACAAGTGGCACTTTCTTATTTCTCAGCTCTCTCACTTCATGTGCCAAGATAGTCACTGGTTCTTCTTCAAAAGTCAGATCCGGACTTACTTCAATGGATTCAACTGACAAAATATGAGATGAGTCTGATATGTACCTCCACAGCATAGAGACATGGAAGACAATATGGATTCTATCCAACTCAGGTGACAAAGCTAAAAGATAGGCAACTAGTCCAACTCTCTCCAATACCTCATAAGGTCCAATAAAACGAGGACTCAGCTTCCCCGACCAAATCTCAAAATCTTCTTCCAAGGAGACACTTTCAAAAATACTTTATCTCCAATATTAAACTTTATGTCTCTTCTCTTCAAATCTGAATATGATTTCTGCTGATCTGAGGCTGCTTTCAAACGATCCCAAATTATCTTCACTTTCTCTTCTGTTTCTTTAATTAAATCGGGACCAACCAACTTGCCTTCTCTAACTTCATCCCAACATAGAGGCGTTCTGCATCTTCTACTATACAATGCCTCATAAGGTGACATTCTAATGCTGGACCGATAACTGTTGTTATACGCAAATTCCATCAATGGCAAGAATATGTCCCAGCTTCCAGAGAAATCAATAACACAGCTTCTCAACATGTCCTCTAAAATCTGAATCACTCTCTCTGACTGTCCATCTATCTGCGGATGAAAAGCAGTGCTAAAGTGCAATCGAGAACCCAAAGCAGCATGCAAACTCTTCAAAAACCTTGAAGTAAATCGGGTATCTCGATCAGACACTAAAGAAATTGGGACTCCATACAATCTTACAATCTCACTGATATACAGGTCAGCCAACTTCTCAAGAGAATAGTCCATTCCAACTGGAAGAAAATGAGCTGTCTTTGTTAACTGATCAACAATCTCCTAGATGGCATCATGCTTCTTTTGAGTCAACGGCAAACCAGTCACAAAATCTATCGTTACTCGCTCCCATTTCCATTCTGGCACTGTTAAAGGTTGAAGCAACCCCAATGGAACTTGGTGCTCGGCCTTCACTCTCTGACAAGTGAGACACTTAGATATAAACTCCGCTATGTTCCTCTTCATACCTGACCACCAATAATGTTGCTTCAAATCATGATACATCTTGGTATTCCCAGGGTGCATAGCAAAAGCAGACTGATGTGCTTCCTCCAAAATAGTCTTTCTCAGTCTTGCATCATCAGAAACACACAATCTATCTTTGTACCAAAGGCTACCATCATTCCTTACCTGAAAATCTCTACTCTCTCCTTGTTGGCAATCCGAAACAATCTTCTGAATTCTTTCATCTGTCAACTGAGCCTCTCTAATTTGATCCAACAACACCGGTCTCAACTGCAACTGAGCCAACAAAGCACCATCACTACAAGGCTCGAAGCTAGCATGCAACGCTCTCAACTCAACAAGCAACGAGAGTAAATAAGCAGTCAAACCTGCCAAAGACTTCCGACTCAAGGCATCAGCAATAACATTTACCTTACTAAGATGATAATCAATCAAATAGTCGTAGTCTTTGATCAACTCTAAACACTGTCTTTGTCGAAGATTCAGCTCTCTCTAGAAACCAAAGTATTTCAAACTCTTGTGATCCGTATAGATGAAACATTTCTCCCCATAAAGATAATGTCACCAAATCTTCAAAGCAAAAACTATGGCTGCCAACTCCAAATCATGCGTCAGATAATTCAACTCATGCGGCTTCAACTGCCAAGAGATATAAGCTATGACTCTATCCCCCTGCTTCAAAATACAACCTAAACCACTATGTGAAGCATCACTATAAATCACATATGGTTTATCTTCTACAGGCAAAGTAAGAACAGGAGCTTGAGTCAACATCTCTTTCAACTGCTCAAAGCTAGCTTGACACTGATCTGTCCACACAAATCTAATTCCCTTCCGAAGTAATCTGGTGAGTGGAGTAGCTATCAAAGAAAAACCCTTCACAAACCTCCGATAATAGCCTACCAAATCCATAAAACTTCTAACTTCAGTCACTGATTTCGGTGGACTCCAATTCAAAATAGCTTCAACTTTACTCGGATCAACTATAATACCATCTGCTGAAACCACATGACCGAGAAAAGTCATTTGATCAAGCCAAAACTCACACTTAGACAGCTTAGCATACAACTGCTTCTCTCTCAAGGTCTGCAATACAATCCTCAAATGCTTATCATGATCCTCCTCATTATGCGAATACACCAAGATATCATCGATAAAGACCACCACAAACTGATCTAGATAGGGTCTAAACATCCTGTTCATCAAATCCATAAAAGCTGCTGGTGCATTCGTCAACCCAAAAGGCATCGCTAAGAACTCATAATGCCCATACCTTGTGCGGAAAGCTGTCTTAGACATATCTTCAGCTCTGACTCTCAACTGATGGTACCCTGATCTCAAGATTAATCTTAGAGAAAATTGCTGCTCTCTTCAACTGATCAAAGAGATCATCAATCCTAGGCAAAGGATACTTATTCTTGACAGTCATCTTATTCAATTGCCTATAATCAATACACAATCTCAAGGTACCATCCTTCTTCCTTACAAACAAAACAGGAGCTCCCCACGGAGAAACACTAGGGCGAACAAACCCTTTATCCAACAACTCCTGCAAGTGTACCTTCAATTCTCTCAACTCAGCAGATGTCATTCGATAAGGAGTAATAGAGATGGGAGTGGTACTAGGCAACAAGTCAATACCGAACTCAACCTCTCTCTCAATGGGTATCCCTGGCAACTCCTTAGGAAAAACATCTGAGAATTCAGCAACTGTGGGTATACTATCAAGCTGAGAACCCACTACTCTGGTATCTACAACATGAGCAAGATAAGCATCACACCCTTTCCGAATCAACCTTCTAGCTGCAACAGCTAAAATAAACATGGATGCAAGTTGTCTCTGCTCACTAGATACCATCACACTCTTACCATCACTAATTCTCAGGGTAACACACTTATTTTGACAGTCTACCACAGCACCGTTCTTAGACAACCAATCCATGCCCAAAATCAAATCATACTCCTTAAAAGGCATTTCAATCAAATCACCAAAAAATTCCTCATCTTGCACCACAACTGAACTATCTCGGTGCACCTTGCTAACTATCACATTATGCCCTAAAGGATTTGTCACCAAGACACCAAATCCTAGGGACTCTAAATGCAATTCAGTCACAGGCAATATAGATACACTTATGTATGAATGAGTAGATCCTGTATCAATCAGAGCAAGAACTGAAATGCCAAATAAAGAAAATGTACCCGCAATGACGGCTGAAGCATCCGGCTGCCTCTGCATCACATACACTTGCTGAGATGGCCCAACCTCATCTGGCCTATTGCCTCCGGATGTAGAACCTCCTCTTTGACTAATCTCGGGTTGACCACCTCTACTGAAACCTCTGTCCCCTCGACCTCCTCTGCTGACACTGGGTCGAGAAGCTGCAGTATCAGTTTGTCTATCTTCCAGTAGCTCAGGGCAATCTTTGATGAAATGATCTGGTGACCCACATCTAAAATACACTCCTGGTCCACCCGTCTTCCAATAAGCACCCCCATGTGCCCTACCACAATGGACACATATAGGTAGAATAGATCTCTGAACCATTGGAGTCGGAGCACTACCTACAGAAACTGTAGGTCTCGGTTTCTGCCTCTGATACTGAACTGACCTACCAGGCTGCCTCTGACTCCTACTGACCCTCGGAACAAAACTTCCTCTGCCTCTCTTCATAAATGACGACCCTACCTCAAACTGAGGTCTCCTAACTTTAGTCTCCTCCTCAGTAGTAGCTGCTGCAGTAGCCTGCGCTCTCTCAATACCCTGGGCAGCTGCAACCAACTGAGAAAAATTTTAGTACCGAGAACCAGCAACAATACACATAATAGAGGGCTTCAATCCCTCCTCAAATCTCCTGCACCGGTCTATCTCATCTGAAATAATCCCACCAGCATAGTGACTCAACCGGATATACTCAATCTCATACTCTGTCATTGTCCGGTTATCTTATCTCAGATTCAAAAACTCCATCTTCTTGGCATCTTTATACTCTCTCGGAGTATACTTCTGCTCAAACTCCCGTAGAAAATCACCATAAGTCAAAGTCGGTGGATTATCCATCGCATGTGGAACTGTCTTCCACTAATCATAAGCATCTTTTTCTGCAGAAGTGATCTAGCATAATCAAATTTCTCCTCAGGAGCAGCCTGCAGCTGAATGAACACCCTCTGAACTCTATCCAACCACTGGTCAGCTACTGTAGGATCGGTAGTACCAAAAAAATCTTCAACCCCAAACTTCCTCAATTTATCATATTGCCTCACCGGTACTTGCGGTTGTGGTTGCGGTGGCGGCTGCTGCACTGGAGCTTGCCTTAATAATTCTACCACATGCCGTAACCAAACCGATGGAATCTCATCAGTAGCTGGTCTCTCTGACACAGCAGCAGGTGCCTATCCAGCTATCTCAACCCCAGCTCCATCTCTACCCTCAAAAGGAGCTACACTCTCAACACTACCTTCTACAGACTGACGTGATTGAGATACCATCACTACCTATATCTGTAAATACAGCAGCATATACCTCATCAAAGATCAGAAACTGCTAGTGCCAATGCATGTATCTTATTTAAAAACCATATTTTAAAAATCAAAATTTTCTTTTTCTTACAATTCACCTAGGTTGAGAACCTCAAACCTAGGCTCTGATACCAAAACAGTTGTAACACCCCTATACCCCATATACGTACACTACATACAACCACATCTGTAATATACGTGTACCGAATACATGAATGTTACGGTCTATTTTAAAGCAAACCAATCTTTCAATTTAACAATATAAGAAAACTTAAAACATTTAAGTTATATTATAAAACATAATAGATAAAACATTTATTTATTAAGCAGCGGAAAATATAGCGGTATATACATATATATACATAAATATCAATATTTACAAAACATAAAATTTATACATGTTTGGCAGTTCTTCTCTGATCTTGAAGTCCAATAATCCACACTTCACAAGCCTAGACTCGACTCGGTCTAGCTGAACTCTCCGGTTCAACCGGATCTACCCTGTCACCTGCGCTATGAACCACAATCGCGCTAAGCCATAGGCTTAGTGGTACAAACCACAATAACAATATGCTTCAATATAATGCCAATGTCATACTTTTAAGAATTAGAAACAATACACAAGAATATCATATTTCATAACATTACATTACATTATATTATTCAATTATTTCATCATTCATGATTCACATTTAAGCAAAGACAAGCATGGACCTAATAGAAACTAATATGTCATTCAAATCTCAGAGTTAGTGTTTTGGTCCAATAATCACATTTATCAAGCCCGCAGGCGAATTATTATCACAATGAGAAAACATCTCATATGTAACATCCCAACTAGGCTTCAAGGACAGGGCCCAACCAAGCTTCAAGGGGAGCTAAGCATCAACCCAACTTGGCTTCAAGGACCAAGCCCAACCCAACTTTAAGGGATTGTTACTTTTAGGCATGCCACCAACAACAAAACTCTGAAAATTGAATAACACATTAGGCACACAATTCTTTTATTATTTCATTATCAATTTCATTCTCATTTTCTCATAATCATCTAGGCAACCATGCCCCAATTATTTCATTTGCATTATTATAGCCAACAACAATGGTTTCACATCTCATCATTAGGGTATACATAACCAATTGTATTGTACATACATTTTAAATGATCATTTTATCTTTCACACTATGCAAATCATAGCATTAATCAATTGTATCAACAATGTAATAGATTACTTAATACATTTACAACCAAATGTGTTAAGTTTCAAAGTCATATAAATGTATGCAATCATGTAAGGTTTGCACTTACCTCAAGAGCAACTCACACCAATCTAACCACTTCCTCTTCCAAGAATCCTTCAACACTTAGATTAGGGCAACTCAAATTCTTCAAAACCTAATCCAAAAGTGATTATACACACTCACTTAGAGATACATATAAGGAAATAAGGATAAGAGCTAACTAGGGCAAACTCTACACATGACATGCTCAACTATACAGGTGTGCCCCTAATCGTGCTCTAAATCCACAACACAGAAGCTTTGACACGCTCAGTGAAATGGACGTGTCACTGGCCGTTTCAATCTTCCCCCAACACAGTGGCTATGACACGCTCAGTGACATGGGCGTGTCACTGGACGTGTCAATCCACCAACAACACAGTAGCTATGACATGCTCAGTGACATGGGCGTGTCACTGGCCATGTCAATGCTACTACAACACAGAAGCTGTGACATGCTCAGTGAAATGGGCGTGTCACTGGTCGTGTCACCCATCCAGAAAACAGAACCATCGACATGCCTAAAAACTTGGCCGTGCTTATGGGCGTGTCAGGCCAAAATTTTTTATTGCGGCACCAACAACACCACATCCAATAAACAACATACTTTACCCTTTTCCACTCCAAACAATCTTACCCAAAACCATCAGTAAACCATACTAAACTTGCATAAACACCAAAACAACTCAATACATACATCAAAACACAATCACAACCATTTTTACAACTCAACACAAACACAATCCACAACACCAGCTTTCCATCACCAAACTTAACCTTTCCTTCAAACCACCCCAAAATCAAAGCCAAATAGACAACACAATCTCAAACACATCATAATTATACATACACATCTCAACAACAACCATACACCAAGCTCAACACACAAACTCAAAAGAAAACCAAGGAAATAAGTTGAAAACTTACCAAAAGTGATGAAAATCCTTAGAACTTCAACTTGATCATTTGAAACACCCTTCAATCTTGAGTTAGGAAGAACAAAATCTCTCTTTTCCTCTTGTCAATAGTGGTGGCCGGCTAACCCAAAAGAAGAAAGAAGAAGATGAAGAAAGAAGAACAAAGTCAACCTTTAATAACCACTCAAGCTCTCTTTAAATCTCAACCAAGCAATTAAATATTATAATAATATAAATAACAAAAATATCATCTTCCACTTATATTAATTCCATTTTAAAATAATTAATAAATCTCCTTTGACCAACTAGTAAGTTGACTTGTATATGTTATATATATCTCTATATATACAACATATATACACTTTTTTTTCTTTTCTTACCACTTAATCATAAATATATACTTTATATCATTAATCCAATTTCAACATTAATCACTTCCAAAAATTTTAGGGTATAGTTTGGGATATTACATTTTTTAACTCAATTCATTAGACAATAAATAGATTTTAGTTTGATATTCAAAATTATAGTGATTAACTAAGTTTAATTATTTAATGTATTTATCATGATTATTATTTATTTACTTAATTACTTTTATTTATTCTAAATTTTTTCTTTTAATTACAATCAATTAATCAACTAATTATAATATCATTTCTCAACTCATTTTAATTCATAAATTCTAGATAAATAATTCTTTAATTATAATTATCATTTACTAATCATAAATTATATTTTAATTTATTAATTACTTACTAATTTCTATCAATTAACTACTAAAATTAATAATAGTTAATCTTATTTAATTATATATTTATTTTATTTTATTTTATATATTTTTTTATTCTTTTTCGTTCGTTAAAGTAGTGTCACTATTGTCCAAAAATGGTCATCATCGTTGGATTTCGATCAAAATTAAAAGTGATCCAAAATTTATAAATGATATGTTAAATTAAAGCTTATGAAGAGAGGATTTCAAAAATAATAGTCTCATAAAAAAATGAGGTCAAAAAATGATCAAAATCTAGTCGAAAAGATATTGCCGAAGGTACCTCCCCGAAAACTTCGGACGATGAATGAAGAAGATTCTAGTATCGAACAGTGATGATTTTGATGGAGTTGGACTCGTCAGACGATGTGCTTTCTAATAGTGCCAGATATGTCGATAAATAATCACCGGATGATGATAGATTGAAAAAAAAAATCAACCGGTACTTTTCTCTCCCTTTGACTTTCTCTCCCTTTGACTTTCTCTCTCGTAATTAAATCTCTTTTCTCTTCAATTAATATCCTTCCCCTTTTTTCTTTATTGCAAATACATATATAGATATATATATATATATACATATATTATTTTCTTTTTTTCATTTCATTTCTTTTTTTTATTCTCATTTTTAAAATTTTTTTTAATTAATAATAATATTTTTATTTTTATTTTCAAAAATTTAAATAATAAATTACTAAATAATATAAAATTTTACTATTTATATTATTAAAATGTCATTTTAAAATCATTTTAAAATTAAATTATTACATAATTTATCCTTTATTTTTATAAATTAATGTCTCAATTGTCCGAATTAAACTATCATTTCCTTCATTTTTATTGATAAATTTAAGAAAAAAAATAAAATACAATTCATTTCTCACTAAAATTTGAAGTTGCATCCAAATACAAATTTTCTTAACAAAATTGGACACGATACCATGAGAAAAAAATATATATAAAAAAGCAGAGAATAAAATTTAAAAAAAAAAGAACTATGAAAAAAAAATACATAAAATTCAATTTTCTAATTGTAATTAAATATGAAAATCGAAACTAAAGGTGATCAATGGCATGAGTATACACTACAAGAAAAATAATAATTGGTAACGCTTAAAATAGTCATATAAACTTAATTTTTTGTTAGAATTTATTTTTGTTGATAAAAATTTAACATCATAAAGATTATCACTGTAAAATCATAATATTTTATATATATGAGAAAATCTATTTTCGTCATCACAATTTTAAATTTTCATGACAAAAATACATTAATTTTATAAATTATATTATTTTTGGTGGCATTAATATTATCAAATTTTAGGTTATTAATTTGTCATATTTTGTCATTAAAAATGATAATATCATTTGCGTCAATAATAAATTTTATTTAATAGCAATATTTATTTCATATCATATGAGAATATAGCAATAAAACTATCATCATAATTATAATATAATGTTTATTATTTTTCTTACCATTCATTTTTTCGGATGAATTTTAAAAATGTCACAGGATTTTGTGACAGATTTATGTCAAAAAAATTAATGGTCATAATTCACTAATTTAAAAACTTTCTGTTGCAAATTTATAATGATAAATGTCTGTCAATTTTATGACGAAAAATTTCATTAAAAATTTGTGACAATATATGTCATAAATCTCTCACTAAATTTTTTTATTAACTTAGAAAAAATTATATATTTTATTTAATTATAGAAATAAATATAATGCAAATAAAATTAAAATATCCAATTGAAATAAAATTTCTCACTAATCGGCGGGGCAATGTTTACTGTGTTGATATTTTTTGTATATCAAAACCTATTATACAAGCAGAGCAAATAATAACCCTATAAATAAAAATAAATATGATAATAACATTGACTAATAAAGTATAAGTTTAACATCAATTACTAAAAAATAAATACAATAGTAATAACAAACTTATACATAAAATCCACTTCTAAAGAAAGAAAATTATAAGGCCTAAGCAAGCTATATTAACAAAAGAAAGACATGTACAAGATTTATCTCACCCATTCATCTACAAAAAACTCTTCCCCGACAACTCTATGGCCTATCTCCATAAGCCTTCTTGCATGCCTCAACCTCAGCAACATCTTCAACTTCAGCCAATTGTCATTTCAGTTTTTATAGTGCTTGAATGAAAGGACGGTCAAAGAGATCACACATTTCAAATATCATATTACAAGGAATAACTGCAAACTAAATTGCATATTGGCTGCTAAATACACAAATATCTCATGTAATACAAAAATAATTCCAGCACTAGTAGGCATAACACTATTTACAGTCCGCCAACAAAATTATTCGAGTCATTCAAGAACTCTTTTCTCCCTTGATTTGAGCTATGAGACAACTTCTTCACAACATAAATAGAAATGAAGCCATAAATGAAATTACCACATTTTGGCATTATCAAGACATATAAAATCAATATCAACAACTATGAACAGTATTTAGACAAATTCTTTAAGGCTAAATCCAAATCAGGGAATTTCAATTTGATTAAAATTAATTCAATCATAATGTCCTTGTAATGAACGTTCACAAATTACATTATAAATTAAATGAGTTTCATAATTATAATAATTTATTCTAATATGTCTCTATTCCAAACAAAATCATATAGTAATATTTTTTAGGTATTCAGAGTCCATTTGAAACCATTGGTGTCCTTTCAATTATCCTGTTTATGGTAATGTTTAGTCCTACTGTACTTTATGATTGAAAATGAAAGAGAATTACATTAAATACAATTTTTTTAGTGATAACTGATAAGCAGGCAACCTTTAAATGATAATTTATAAATTTTTTCACCCTTTACAATATTATGGCACTCTAATTTTCTCTTTTATTAGAAAAAGAATTATGTAAGGCAATAATTAGTAAATAAAATGATGAACTTGATCAATTTGTACATTAAAAAAATAAAATCTCCTTGTTCCTAAAATTGGAACTTAAGTAAATTGAATTTTAAAATAAAATTAAACAAGAAAATATAAAATAGCTATTCAGAGTCTATTCATAAAATTATTGACAAAGAAAAGCCTAACAGAATTTCAATTCTTCTATTTCACGAAGCCAAAAAAGATAATAGAAAATGAAAATACCTGGGATTTTGAGATTCAAGAAATGTCCTTAGCTTTATGAAAGAAGCAGAGCAAAGAGCGGAAGCTATGAAAATGAGAATACCTAATCGGATAATTAAGAAAATCTAGCCATTACTAAATTCACTGGCGGAACTAAAAATTCATCAAAGAGAGAATAAAATTTACAAAAAAAAATTATAGATAAAAAATTCATCGAAGATGGGACAAAATTTACACAGAAAATTCATCAAAGGAGGAGACAAAATTTATACAGAAAAAATTATCGACGAGTAATTATAAATTTATAGTTTCAATATTATTAACCTAATCACAATTTATAGTTTAAATTTTATTAAGCTAATCGTAATTTATATTAAATTTATATTTTATATTTAATATTTCAATTTATTATATAATTTATATGTATATATATATATATACACATGTGAGGGAGGGGAGGGGGGTCCATTGCCCCCCAGCCTCTCCTCTCCCTCTGCCCCTGACTAAATCTATTAAGCACTACACCCTCAAATCTATCAAAAGAACCATATTAATTTTTTTCGCACAGTAACTCCTTTTAGTTTCCTACAGCTCTCATTTAATAAAAAAAGGAATAATGAAAAAAAAAACTATAATTGACGGTGAGCAGGCTAGTATGTTGATGGTGAGAGGTGGCCTAATATGATGGTGAGACTGAGAGTCCACTTGAAGATAATGTTGGGGTTAGCGATGAAGATACAGACATGGTGAGGTTGAAAGGAGGATTGGCAATTAAGACATGGTGAGGGCGGCCAATGATTATAAAATAAATTTAGGTTAGGTTTTGGAGATTTTAGGATTTCATCGTTGCAACAAAAAAATAAAAAATGTTAAATATTAAAAAATATTAAATATATATTTTTAAATATTTAAATATATTTATAAATTTATATGTAAAATATATTTTTATATATAGATATATCATTATGCTTTACTTAGTTATATATATTCATATTTATTCATTTGTATATATAAATATATAATTATACTTTATATATATATTTTGCATGTAAATTAGAGGTGGATAAAATTTAATTGACTAATTGGTTAATCAGTTAACTGATCGGTTAATCAATTTGGCTAACCAACCATAATTATATATGATCTATTTGAGTTATAAATTTATATAAAATCGACTTTTAATTTGGTTAACAGTTAACCGACTTTTATTGGTCGGCTAACCAATTAATGAACGATGCGTTTCAATATTTTTAGCCTCTTTTACGCTTTTATACCGAGTAACCAGCACTCCATCAGTGAGTAATAATCCCTAACAAAATTTTTTTTTTTCTGAAATTTCAATCTCATATCAGACCATCCTAATAAAAAAAACTTGCACCAAACCGCAACTTAAGTCTAGTCTCAAGCTGATGAGAATAAATTTATAGAATAGATTTATGGGTGTATTATAAAAATTTATGTCTATGCCATAATTTTTTATGGGCATACCATAATTATTTATGGGGTTGTCATAATTATTTATGGATTTATTCTTAGTAGATTTTTCATAAATATTTTTAATTTTTTCTTTATAAATTCTTTTAAACCAATAAAAAAATATATGTATGTTTATTAAAATTAATTTTTCAAAATTTTAAATTAAAATATAATAATTTTTTTTTTATTTTTCTAATCAATTCTATCTAAAATTTTAAATTGTTTTAATTTTAATTTCATTTGATTCTATTTCAATTATGCTTCAGGATATGAAATTTCAGCCAAACAGAACCTAAAGTAAATGGCTATACACGAGGAGATGCCTTACTAAATGTCAACTCAACTAATACGTGCATCTATCTGTAAGTTATACTTTTTTTGAATGTAGATTTATTTAGTGTATATCTAAATTTTTTATTGTGGGTCTTTATTAATTAATAACTTAATTAAAGTGCAAGATAAAAAAGAGACTAAAACTTAGCATGATATATTATTTAGAAAAAAAAATAAAAAAATTACTTCATTAAAAATTACTTAATTTTATTATGTGTCTACATATGTATATATGTTTTTGAAAATTTTGGTTAAAAAAACATGATATAACACTTTTAACCCCAAAATTAAATTAATCCTATTTATTAAATTTAATATATTTAAATTAAATATAATTATAATATTATACATTGTCAAAATTATATATATTTATATATTCAGATATCAAAAAATTTTAAAAAAATTAAATAATAAGCCCTAAACCTATTTAATTTTTTAAATATTATGCATTATTTAGATATCAAAATTTTTTAAAAAAATTATGATAAACCCATAAATAATTATGGCAAACACATAAATAATTATGGCAGACTCATAAATAATTATGACATACACATAAAAATTATGATAAGATCATAAATAATTATGGCATACTCATAAATAATTATGATATATATATATAATATTCCTATTGAGCTTTGTGTCTTTTTCTACTATTATATATATATATATTTTTAATAAACTATTACATAACTTGATATATATAATTAATTATTATCATAACTTAATTTATTTGACATATAATTTATAATTTTTTAACTCCTTCAATGATATATACTACATAATTTCTTCAATGATATATAAATATATAAATAGTTAATTTATTTTTACTGGCCCAACAAAAAAGTTAGGAATGACAATAGGCGGGGAAGCATTCCCCGTCCCCGTCCCTGAATCTCTGCAAGGATCCATACCCCTATGGGGATTTCTGCGAAAAATTTACATTACTTTATTTTGAAAAAAAAATTAAAATTTAGTAGTATAAAAAATTAGTAACTCAAAATAATTATAAACTATAATAAGATAATAATTGAATTATTGTAAATAATAAATTCAAATAAAAATATAGTAGAATAAAATGCGTCAAATTAAATTTATTTTACATATATAAATAATTAAAACACAATGTATATAATATATAATATATATTATTAATATATATTTTATTAATATATATTTTTATTAATGTATATTATTAATATATATTATTAATATATAATATATTACATAATTATCGGGTTCCGCAGGGATGGGGATCCTGGTGGGGCGGGAAGTGTATTCCCCGTCCCCGCCCCGCCTCACTTAACAGAGAGAAAATTCTCCCCGTTTTTCTTCTCCGCCCTCGTAGAAAAAGATGGGGGGAATTCCCACTCCGTTCGGGCCAAATCCCCGCAGAAATGAAAATTTTTCGCCCATTGTCAACCCTTAAAAAATAGTTAATTTATTATTAACTATTTTAGAACTTATTGATTCAGCATCGTGGTATTCATTGAAAAAAAAACAAAGCCAACATATTCGGTTAAGTGGATAATTAATCGAATCGACAGAATCGATTTGGTTAATTAACTAAATCGACCAAAATTAAAATTCGGTTGGTTAGGTAAAAAAATTATGCATTTAAAATTTTTTATTCGGTCGGTTAATTAATAGACCGACTGAATGTCCACCCCTAATATAAATTTATAATTATATATTCATATATATTTTGCATGTAAATTTATAATTATTTATATATATATATATATAAATATATATGTATTCTTATTTTATTAATTAGCAACTATATATACCAATGTACTTGTTTATCTCTCTCTCTCTCTCTCTCTCTCTCTCTCTCTCTCTCTCTCTCTATATATATATATATATACTATTTTCAGTCTTTTGATTTCTTAATCAATCAACGTAACAAGATTGAGATAAACCTTAGCATATAATTAAACCTTATCTAGTTAGGTCAATCCAATAAATAATATTCTACCATTAATTAAATATTTTCTATCAATATATTTTTAGAAAAAAAATTTATTTCTTAATATAATTGTAACGAATTTATATATTGTCATGATATGTGATTATTAGTGATAAATGATATTGTTATTTTTCTAATCAATGAATTAGTGACAATAAATTATATCATCCCTACAAATTGTGATTACAAGATATCAAAAATTATAGTAAATAAAAATTATATCATTATTTAAATATTTCCTACAAATATATTTTTGAAAGAAATTATTACCTTCAAATTTAATTATAACGAATTTATATATTATTGATATATTTATTAGTGACAAAAAAATATTATCATTTTTTGAATTATTGAATCAGTGCAAGTAAATGATGTTGTCACTGAAATTTAAAATTGTCACTAATGAATACAATATCACTGTTTAATCATTTTTCTTCCAATATATTTTTTGAAGAAATTTTTTATCCCTAAATGTAAGTGTGACAAATTTATTTATCGTCGCAATATATGATTATTTATTGCAAAAAGAAATTGTCATTTTTCTAATCAGTAAATTAGCAATGATAAATAATATTATCATTTTAAAATGCAATTTCGCGACATCAAAAATTATAATTAATAAATATTATATCGTCATTTAAATATTTATCACTTACACATTCTTGAAGGAATTTTTTATCTTCAAATATCATTGTGACGAATTTATGTATCGTTATAATATATGATTATTGGTGACAAAATGATATTGTCATTTTTCTGATCAACGAATTAGTAACGATAAATTATATTATTACTACAAAATACAATTATGTGACATCAAAAATTATAATTAATAAATATTATATCGTTATTTAAATATTTTTCACCAATACATTTTAAAAGAAATTTTTTTACCTCCAAATGCAATTGTGACGGATTTTTATATTGTCATGATATATGTTAACTAGTGACAAAAGGAAATTATTACTCTTCTAATCAATGAATTAGTGATAACAAATGATATTATCGGTGTAAATTTTAATTTCATGACATCAAAGATCGTCACCAATAAATACTATATAGTCACTAAAATATTTTTCTCTAATTTTTTTGTAGAAATTTTACCTCCATATGGAATTATTACGAAACTTTTTTTTTTATCATCATAAACTATATGATTTCATAACAAAAAAATTTATTAAAAATGATGCAAAAAATATCTTTACAAAATAAATTTATTAGTGACCATATTTTGATATTGTAATAATTAATCAATATTTTATGACAAGTTTTTATGCGTAACAAGAAAATTTATCATAAAATATGTAATTTTTTGTAGTGATATTCTAATTGCCCACAAATAATTCGATATCAACTCACATAATTCTTAACAATAAAGGCTTCTCAAATTCTATAGCATAGCCATACCTTATTTGTTTTCTGATTTATATGATTTGATAATGTATAATATGATTTATTTTTTATTTATTTTAATGATATAATTTTTTTTATAATAATTTTGTGGTTTAAAACCTATGAAATGTGATGAGTTTTTCAAATTAATAATTTAATAAATTCTCATTAATTTAAAGGAAAATCACCTAAAAAATATCTGCTTATTTTGTTTTAACTCATTTTAGACCATGTTTATCTTAAATAGGTTTTTTTTTGAATATTTATACATGATATCTACCTTACTCACCTAGTTTGGTACCGATCTCTTAACAGTCAGGATCGAGCTCCCTAGAAGGCATACGACTAGCACACCGAACTATAAAAAGTGTATGAAGTACAAACCGAGCTCCTTGTACAAAGCTCTGAAATATTCATTATACAACACTGATACATCTGTAATCCTTGCTGCCATATTCAGAAGTTGTCTCACACCCTTCAACTATAAATAGGGGTGAATCTCTATAGGTAAATAATATTTTTCCCACTTTAAGCTCTTTTATATGTAATCAAACTGAACTGACTTCAGTATTGAAGTCTTCCAACTAGAGCTCGGTCTTTCTCTTTTTCTTGCAAGTAGATGAGCCGAACCATAACACTCGAAACCTAACTCCAAAGATACTACTAAGATTTACTTGTCATCAATACTTCTGAACTTAAAACCCTTTAGTTGAAAATAAGAAATCTCATAAAAAGATAATACCATCCTGAATTTCTCTTTTGTCCAACAAATTTAAACTATCCTCTCCCTCTCTACTACTCAAGCTAAAAATTCATCTTTATCTCTTAATTTCCATCAAGAGCTAATTTCTATTCTGTATCTCAGCTCTATTCTCAACTCTTCAACACTCAAACTTTTACAGGTCTGGAGTTCAGAAGCCCTACTATCTCCTCTTTAGTTTTATCATCTATTCTATATTCACTCTATATATGTGCTTCAATATCTACATAAAAAAGTTGTTTGCTTTTATTATTTGTTGGAATTCTTCACTTTTGTAAAATATAATTCATTCTTAATGCAAGATTTCAGCATTACAAAATAGAACATTTTAATGATGTTATTAAGTTTATAAGATTGTTAATGTATAATTTCTATCTTGTACCTCAACCCCATTCTCAACTCTTCAACACTCACACTATTAAAGATCCGAAGTTTATAAGTCCTACTATCTCCTTTTTAGTTTTATCATCTTTTCCCTATTTGTTCTATATTTGTGCTTCAACATCTACACAAGTTGTCCGCTTTTATTTTTTGTTAGAAGTAAGTTGTTTGCTTTTGTAATTTATTAGAATTCTTCTCTTTTGTAAAATGTAATTTGTTCTTGATGCAAGATTCCAATATTACAAAATAGAACCTTTTAATATTATTGTTACTATAACAGCCTGGCTTGTATAATATTGTTCACTTTGGACCGAAGCCCACATGGTTTTGTTTTCATGCCTAGGCTTACCTCCAAGCTCAAAATGCGTTATACAAGTCAAAACATGCCTACCCTTATATACTTCTTCCTCACCTTGCACTTAACTGATGTGAGATTCGCCTAAGGTTGAATAATAATCCATAGCCGTATACTGTACGCAGAGACGTTACATTCTTCCCCTTAAGAGACTCAACGTCCTAGTTGAGGTTAGCCCTACCACCGGCCAGAGGAATAAGTCTCCTGGCTCTGACACCAAGTTATAATAGTATGGCCTGTAATATTGTTTGCTTTGGACATAAGCCCGCACGGTTTTGTTCTCAAACTTAAAACTTACCTCCAGGCCTTAAAACGCGTTGTACAAGTCAAAGTATGCCCACCCTTATGTACTACTTTCTCAACTTGCACTTAACCGATATGGGATTCGCCTAAGGATAAATAGTAACCTAGAGTCCTACATTGTATGCAGAGGTGTTAAATTGTAACATCCTTATACCCTATATATATAATACATATATTCCGTATATACAAAATATAAAAGTGCCACAGTAAATCCATAATAAAACTTATCATTTAAATTAGCACAAATAATTATTAATGAATAATAAATACTTAGGTACTAAATTGTTAAAAATATAAATTTACAAAGAAAATCTTTGAAAAAAATTTTGTCAGAGTTTTGTCTGTAATTTTAGTAAATCCCAATTCAATTATCACAACCTACATAAGAAAATCACACTCCCAAAATATACATATATAATATCCAGCATTTTTGTCCAAACTTTTAAAAACTTTCAATTATTTATCATTTTATAAATATTCCAGAAAAACCATAAACTTAACCAATTTACATTTTAAATTTATGTTTTAAGTAACTGTACTTATCAAATTGTTCACATATGCATATAATATCTTTACTATACAAAATTCACATTACACCGTAAATATAATTATACATGAATATATTACCCTCTAAGTTGGTCTCGTGGCACCTACAACTTCAAGTCTCAATCACATGCAGGTTCACCCTAATATGCGCTTCTATTACCTGTGCGATTCATACAACCGCACTAAGTGTCGCTTAGTGGTACATAAATAATATAAGATTAACATAATAGCTTTATAATTACAACATGCACCATATTTAAGTAATACAAAAATTAATTTTACTTTTATTTAAAATATAAACAACCATATTCATTGGACCTAATCTTTTTATATAATTATCTAGTTCTAGGCTTGTTGCCTTAGCCTATCTCATCTCGCTAGTGGATGTAGCTATTATTTGTGACATTCAGTATCTCATCCATAGCGTATGACATTGCTAACATCTAAGCACAATCTTCTGATAACTAGATAATGTATAAGGTACACATAGTACACATTCATCTTTTAACATATTTTCACATCTCAACTCATATCATGGTTTTCATAAACCATCATCATATATAATACAAATGTGGCTCACTTCAATATTTTAGTGCACAACTTGCACTTTTCACATTTTACACAATATCACATTTAGCTATTTTTTAATAGCTTATCATGCCATAAATAATACAAATCAAGCATTGTTACTTCAAACAATATTTCACACACACACAAATAATTATTCAAGTAACATAAAAAATTCACCATATGCAATGTGTTATGCTCCAAATCAATTCAAACAATTACATTAAGTACCAAAGTATGTACTCACATTTATTAAGTCAAGTTCTAAGTTCTCTCCATCAAAAGCTCTTCTACACTCCTAAACCAAATATACATAAACATATAATTAGATCTATATTCATATAAATATCAATTAAACCATTTAAATAATTTTTAATCACTTTCTACCAAAAACCCTCAATTTCACGTCACATCTTCATCAACCCTATTATTTCCAATTTTAATTTATTTTCATCAATTAAGTATAAATTCATCACATATATACCATATCAACATTAAATTAACCCTTTACCATAATTATCAACAACTATAACAAAAATCTTATTTTCACAAATTTTACCATTTCTCAACTAATTTTACCACCAAATCATTATATCCATCATATTAACCTTTATTTATGTCAAACCACCATTATTTACATAATTTTTACCTAAAATCTCAACAAAACTCTATTTCCACCATTTACTACTTTTCTCAAACTTCAACCTACCCAATTTATTTCCAATATTTAACCATAAATTCATTACTTAGACATCAATATAACATCAACACAATACATTACAATAATTATAATCTCCTCCATCCAAAATCCTAAATTGTCCATAATTCTAAACCAACTCTTTAATAATTCAAAAGTTCATGTAAGCATAATTTTAAGTTTAAACCCTCACTAATACGCTTAATCACAACTACAAATTAATTCATACTCAATTCTTTCCTCAGTTAACTCCATATTCAATTATTTTCACAAGATAATCCATAAATATTTATTTTTACTAATTAATCCATAATTAATTATTTCTACTAATCAATCCATAATCATTGCAAATAATCAATCATGTTCACAATTTAATCATTAATCAAATATTTTCATCAACTAATACATAATCAATTATTATTTCAAATCAATCCATAATCCATTATTTTTCCAAATTAATATATACTCAATTATTATCACAATTTAATCTATAATTAATTATTATTATTATAAATATAATTACTTATTTTCATAAATTAGTCCTTAATCACTTATTATCACCAATTAATTCATTATCAACTATTTTTTACAAATTAATTAATTAAATCAATTCTAATCTTCCATAAGCAATTTAAATTAAGGAAAGACTCATTAATAGTAAATTATGTAATTTACAAACACATACCTCTTCAATTAGCTTTTTCATTCTCTTTCTCAATTTTCCTTGGTTTTGTAATGATTTTATTTAAGAATCTTAAATAAAATCATCAAATTCTACTAAAATTATGGATTATCTCTTAAAGTTCTTTGATTTTCAAGTAAAGAAATATAAGAAGAAGAAAGAAAAGAGATGGTGATGGTGAAGATGGGCCACGGGTTTGATGAAGAAGAAGAAGAAGAAATGGGCTCTCTTTTTTCTTAATTTTCCATCCTTATCCTTTTTATTTAATAATTAAATAGTTCCCAATAATAACTTATTTTCCTTCTTTGACTTTCTTTTCCTTTCATCATCATCATCATCATCATCATCAACTTTTTCAACACCACTTTATATCTCATGTATATGTATATGTTATATATATTTTACTTATATTATATATTATTTGCATATATATAGCATGTATATATTATATATATGTAATGTAATTTTTACTTATTTGTATATATAATATATATCTCATATATATACTTTAAGTATATAATATAAATTCAACATATTTATTAAGTATATATTAGGTATATACTATGTATACACTATATATATATATATATATATTTTGTATATACTACTCATATACCTCACCCACACTTTAATTAACCTCTAAATATTTATTTAATTTATCTAAAACCATGAATATTACAGTTACTAAGTCTATAAGATTGTTAATATATATATATATATCATAATAATATTATTGCACACGCAACATACATTACCGTGATAAATCAGTATGCATTGCATAATAAAATTATGCATTTCATAATAGTGTTATGTAATACATGATTGTGTTATGACACATAATAATATTATTATAGAACATATATAATAACAAAGTTATGTATTACATAATAGTTTGATGAGTTTTATAATAATATTATGGTGTTAAATAACAATGACATGGGGATCCATAGCAATGCTAATTCCATAATGGTTGTTTTGAAATATTTATTATTTGTTCAATATTTTTTTATGTAAATGGAAGAAATAGTTATTTTCTTACATCACCATGGAAGTTTTGATCATAATCGTTGTGCTTTTGTTATGGGAGAATGAATTTTCGGCATTGGATAAAACAACTGTTTACAAAGGTATAAAGAAATTTGTATGCAAGTTGTTGAATATTGACATTGAAGCAAATGTTGCTTTAAACTTTATTACTGGTAGTTGCAGACAGTCAGTTTATGATTAATAGAATACAAAAAACTAATATGTACAATTTGATTTTGTAAACTTATATGGAATTAGACTTGAACGGGAGTCACAAGCATAAAATCAACTAAAGAATCCCAATCTCCATTGGGAAAATAAGTTTATGTTCATATTGGAGAGAATTGCAATGATTTTATAGAATTTGTCTTCCATGAGAGAGAGGGAGCGGGAGAGGGAGAGGGGGGCGGGGCGCGTGAAAAACACAACAAAGAAAAAAGATACGATGGAGTGAAACATGTAGCAATATGATGAATCAAAAACTATAATTATACCTAGATCTACAACAAAACCCTAAAAATCCAATCAAAAATTGAAACACTAGATCTAATTATCTCATTTTTCTTCTTTGTTTTTATTTTTAAGTGTTTAATTTTAATTTTTTATTATTTAAATCTATACCTTTGAAGTTTAATATTTTTATTATTTAAAAATATATATTTTTAAATTTCAATAAAATATGTGAGCCCCATTAATATTTTTTTATATTTAATTACATATATATGGATCCCACCAATGATATTTAACAAATAAATTTTTTCTGCTCAGTATGCACATAATGACATTAAATTTGCCTCAATCCAAGGGCTTAAATAGTAGATTTTTTAAAAAAATTATGCTTAATTAAACTCAAAATTATTTTAGGGGCATTTTTAAGTAAACAATAATTTCATTTTGATATTGAAATTAGTTAATTAATTTATTCTTTATTTTTATAAATTAATTTCTCAATTTTAATTGCCTCAATTAAACTATTGACTTCGTTCATTTTTATTAATAAAATGTAAAAAATTTAGGAAAATCACTAGAAAAATATCACTTGAATTTGTTCAAATTTTTTTAGACTCTATTCACATTAAATAGACTCGTTTTGATTAATTTATCATTTTAATTAAAAATCTTTAGCTCTTTATTTTATATTCTCTTTCTCTTTATTTTTTATTTTTTACTCTCTCTCTCTCTTCATTTAAACTCTACATTTACTATTATTTTAATTGTACCTATTATACTTGCAAACAATACATTTTTAGTTTCAACTATCATTTTTAAAGAAGTATAATTTTTTTTTGCAACATTAGTAAGTTCTTTGTTTTTTTTTGAAATGCAAACGCAAATATATTTGATATATTAATATAATATGTATTTTGTGGAAAAGAAAAAATTTATTTTTAACATAGTTCTTTTTATGAAATCTTTCCCTACTTTATATAGTGTTTAGAATTTCTTTTGTGAATAAGCTCATTGGGGTTTTGATTTACTTAGGCTGGGGCTAATAAAAAAATCGATTAAACCAAAAACTGAACTGAAACCTATTATCCCTTGGCATACTAAAAAGTGAGTTGAATTGGTGTTTAGTTGATGATAGAACTTTTTCGATTTTTTTAAACACTAATCAATCGTATGCCCACTTTTCAATCCTCGGTTGAGTATTTCACTATCCACTTGAATTAGGCTAGTGAAAGAAGTATTATTACTCGAGATTTCATGACATGCTTAATTCAAATTAGAACAAATTTAATTGATACTTGTTGGCCTTTATTTTTTTTCTTTAAATTTAAATTCTAGTACATGAAAATATAATTTAATTTTTAAATATTGGTCTAAAATAGCTGGAAGAATAAACAAATAAATTAACAACTTGATGGTCAATGAAGGGCTAATTTTAGAGTTTGCAGCCATTGGTCACCATCAATGAAAAACAAACCCAGAAAAGTAGAAGCTTGTGTGTCATTGAGCTTCTGAACATAAGGTGCTCTCATAGTCATATTGGCTCCTGGTCCTGTACAATTGTATTCCCCGTAGAAAATAGACCTGCATTATATATTCATAAATCATCCACGTAATTAATGATTTAGTTTAAGTAAAGTAATCGTGTTGATTAGGCCAGCCATGAAAATGGTCTACTGGTAAAAATATTTACAGTAACTGTGATATTAAATCTATTTAACAGATTTATTATCCAAAATTATAAAATTCACTTGTGTTAATTGTCCAACTGATATTTTATTAATTTGCTTGAACTGAACCTATCAAAATTAGTTTAATTATTTTTTTTTGTATTTAAATATAATTTTATCTTTAAATTAAATATTATAGTTCTATAATTTTCATAATTTGTATATAACTAAACTTAACTTAATAAAATCTTAATCTCAACTCAATCATGATCGATTATATGATTTTTTTTTTCAATCGATGTGATTTTAAATTGCATCTTTTGATAGATGTAAAGTCTAAAAATTATTTTGAACAATTTTTAGCTTTATCTTACCTTTCTTAATTATATCTACTATAATTAATTTTTATAATTATATTAATTATATCTATCCTTTTATTAATATGATACTTTAAAAATTAATATGTTTAATTTTAGTATTAATATGTTTAAAATTAGTATTAATTTTATATTTAATTAATCATTTATGTAATATGTTTAAATGATAGATATTCAGGCAGCGTTTTATTAGGGTGGAAAGGATGACAAAGGACAAGTTGTTCTTTATCAAATGTACTTGTCCCATTAGACTTTTCAAAGTTAAATTAAATAAATTATTATTATAATAACGAATACTTATAAACTAATATCATCAGGAAATATTATTTTATTTTAAAATTTTTAGAACACTAAAATTTGTATTGCAAGAGATGAATAAAGGTATTATACTAGTTTTACGATTGTAAATGAGCTAAACTACTTGAGCTTGATTAGGTAAAAGCTCGTTCAGGCTCGAGCTCGAACTGCTCATTTGTTAAATAAGCCAAGCTCAAGCTATGAAATATTCGGCTCGTTAGCTCGTGAGCTAACTCATTTAAAAAGTTCGTGCGTTAAGCTCGTAAGCTAGCTCATTTAGTGTATTGGATTAAAAATATATATAATTTAATATATATATATATATATTAAACTATGTATGTGAATATATTAATTTTTTGACTAACTTAATTTATATAATTTATTAATATATGGTATATGTGATAAATAAATTAAATAATATACAATATAAAATAACTTAGTAATTTATAGTAAAATATAAAATTATAGTAATATAATATTTTATTTTTGTTAATATATAATTATATTATTCATCTTTCATAAAAATATAAATTTTAGTATATCTTTTATGAAAATTTAGAAAAAGTGAATGAAAAATTAAAATTAAAATAAGTTTATTGAGTTTGTTAAACTTATTTAAATCAAGCTCGAGTTCAAGCTCGAGATACATTATATATGAGCTGGATCGATATAAGTTTGGGTTCAGCTCGGGCTCGATTCAAGTTCGAATTTAAACTCGACTATTTTATAATGAGCCGAACTTGAGCTTTCCAAGGCTCGGCTCAGCTCGGCTCGGCTCAATTACAGCCCTAACTAGTCTATTCCCTTTAATTTCTTATTTTTGCTTTTGCTTGTTTTGCCTTCCATTTGTGTTGTCCAGACTGAAAATAAACATACCTTAAACCCATATTTTAATTATTCATATACTTTTGCACTAATCTCAAACTCATTTAAAAACATTATCAGTGTTTAACTAATTCAAAAAAAAATCCTAAATTTTCAATAATTTTCAATTTTACATCATTCTTTTTTTAACGAAATATATGAGGTTTCAAAATTATATAATTTCGGGCTCTCGTTAGGAACTATATAATGAGATCAAAAGAAATCTTATAATTTTCGAAATATTAATTTAAAATTTAATGTTCTGAAAAAAAAAAAGAGAAAATTAAGAAAAGTGAGTAGTGCTCACTTGTCTCTGGTGGGATCATTGAAGTCATTCCAACCTTCAGAAGCAATGATATCAGACATGAATGTATAAGCAAAAATAACACGAGAAAATGGTCTCCAGGCTCTTCCAAGCCATATTCTTCCATTCCCACCTAATGTGCAGTTTACAAATACAAATCCAGTGTTTTCATCCTCTGAAGTCCTTCCATGAGCTGTCACTGCTCCATTTATCACCCTTTGTCCTGCTGCTACTGGGTTTGCCATCGAAATCAGTTGGCAATTCTGCAATATTTCAATTTCTAACACTTCAAATTCTAACATTTTCTGTCCAAAATTGATAATCATGCTAAATCTAATACTCTTTTTGTCCAGAATTGATAGTTATATACACTTTTTTTAAGCATTTTTTTAGAGTTAAGCCGAGTAAGACTATAAAAACTGTAAATTTCCACTATTGAATTTTAATTCAGCTGCATATTTAGTTGCACGCTTTTTTTTTTATTTGTCCAGAATTATAACTTAATATTTTATTAAAAAATTAATTAATATGTTGTATTTATTAAATTTTTAATTAATAGGTTGGAAGATAATGATGAAACTGACCTCATAAAGAGACCTAGCATTGCCAAAGATGAAATCAATAGAACCTTGTATATAACATTCCTTAAAGTAATGGCGGCCTCTATCATCATGCAGGGTGTCTTGGGCTCCAAAAAATCCACAGCCCCAGAAGGCAGCTTGGTCTCCAGCAATTCTAATTGCCACTGCTTGTGCTCCAACATCCCCAGGAGCTGGAATTGGAGCTACATTCATGAAGCTAATGTTCTTTGCAATGAAGCTATCTGAGAAAACTTGTACAGAACCACTGTAAAATGTCCCACGTGAAGAATTTGCTGTGTCGTTCCATACAATAGCAGTTGTTGCATAGCCTTGCCCTTCAAATGTTATGTTTGGTTTTGTTTTTGGTATTATCACTTTCTCGCTAAAACAATTCATTAATTGGAAAATATTCTTATATGGTCCAATGCAAACTTTTAGATGCTTCAAAGAAATAATAGTGGAAAATATCTTACATGCTTCAAATAAATAATAGTACTCGAAAATCAAATTAAACTCTAATTATTTATAAATAAAAATTTACTAAAGAAATAATAGTGGAAAATATCTTACATTCTTTAAGAAGGTGACATCGAAATTTACTATTTTTACAATTTTAATAAATAAAAATTAAAAACTTTTCCTAGAGTTTGAATTTTACAACTTTTTGTTTTAAATTTCTTCTAACTCAATCATAGGTCAAACATCCAGAGGATTGATAGCCCACTTTTAACTTCCCTCAGTTAAAGTCAGATTTGTAGAATTGATAGTTGACATTTAATTAGCATAAATTTTAGCTAGTGTAAACTTGCAAGAAAAGTCCAACAAAAATATCTAGCATTTTATATTGCCATTTTATATATATTGTTAACTAATTTAATTTAAATAGAAATTTATGCTAATTTGACCTATCATTTTTTTATATATAATAACTAATTTAAATATAAAAAAACTCAAAAGTTTTAACTGCGTGCGTTAATTGTATTATCAAACAGCACCCACATGCAACCGCAATATATTGTGTTTGTGGCTTTAGCAAATGTGTGCCATGTCCCACCCCTCTTTATGCTAATTAACCAACAATTACAAAACTCTAAGTATGCAATTCAATTGTAACTTACAAGTAAATGCCAGAGTTTATCCATATTATGATTCTTTTCTGGCTAAAATTTGCAACTGCATCAATGGCTGATTGCACTGTAGTGAAGTTACAGCAACCGTTTCGGTCAACACAAATGGTGGTGGTTGTGTTGGTGTCTGGAGGAGGAATATCAGGTGGAAAGTCATCGCAAATATTCACCATCTTACCTTTGTTGGGGTGTTTACGGTCGTGGTGGTGGTGACTTTCAATATTAATATATGGTACTATTGTGGGTATATGTATAGGTGATGATGATGAGATAAGGGTAAAACCAAGTCCAAAGAGTTGTTTAAAAATAAGTGAAGAGTTTGGATTATTAATGATAATTGTTGATGACAAAACTGCAAAAAAGGCAATGAGAAGAGCAAGAGAAATGCTTTTGAGACTCATTATATATAAAAAAAAAAAACTACTGCTTTTGTCTATGATGTACGTATTTTTAACAAGTTTGATATGTATATATATATAAACGAACGATGCACTTGAAGTGGAAGGATTGATAACATGCCTTGCAAATCACCCTGTCCCTGTGCATTCTTAGGAGAATTTCTAAGCTACCAAATTAACTTGATGTAGGTGATGCTTCAATTGAGAATGCAAAGCATTGAAATTTAATCAGGCTTTTCATGGCACTGAGGCCCAATTATATTTCTATGGTTGTTAGACTCTTTGTAAATATGGACTTCATCGACACATTGCTGCATCTAAAAGCAATGGTCTCAACTGTTTTTTGTTTTTTGAGGGGTAAAACAATGGTCTCAACTGTTAGAACTCTACTCTTTTATTTTTCTTTCAAAAAATTACACCATATACTATATTTTAAATTTTTTTATTCTTATTTTTTATTTTTTAAACTTTTTATTTTTTCAATTTTAATCTTTTTATATTTTTTTTTACAAAAATACGGTGTCACTGTTGAACTTATACTGCTGTTGGACTTATGTTGAATGTACAACATTTATTCTCGAGGAAAATGATGAGTTTTGCATTTTGAATGTACAGGTGGAATTATATTGTTAACGGAAGATTTTTTTTATTTTTTTTATTTTTAAATGTTTGTATATGTAATTTTTTTTTTATTTTTTGATATAATTCTATTATTATAGAAATATAATATATTATTGTTATTATAGAATATAATATTTATTATAGAATATATTATTATCACAGAGTATATTATTATTTTATAAATATTTATTGAAATATTTTATTTAGAAATAGTTTATTTAAATTATTTAAATAAATTTATTAAATTTTTAATTGTTCTCATTAATCGTTTTATTAATTTAATTTAATTACTATGTTCTAATTTTGTTTTTGGATTTGAACTGTAATGATTGAAAATTTTCTTATTCTTCTAATATAACATACTATACATGTTCGATAAAATACTTTAAAAATATAGTTTTTTTTTTATATTTTTTTCAGTTTTGCATAATATGTCGATATATATTGATATGTATCGGTATATATTAATATATGTTGGTATATATTATATATTTTTAATGGTATATATTGATATATATTAGTATATATTGAATAAGAGTATAAAAGTAATATATATTTAGTTATATGTCGGTATATATTACATATAATAATATATATGTTAAATTTCAAAAGAATAAAAGTATAAAAGTGATATATGTTCAATTTATATATTGGTATATATTGCAAGAGAATAACAATATATGTTGCATATATATAGGTATATGTTGTATATATTTTAACTAAAGAATAATAGTATATGTGAGTATATATCGTTATATGTTATATATAAATTATTAAATATATGTTGGCATATATTATATATACTTTAACTAAAAAATTATATATGTGAGAATATATAGGTGTATATTATATATATTTTAACTGAAAATGATGTATGCAAGTATAAAAAGGTATATGTTATATATATTTTAACTAAAGAATGATATATGTGGATATAGTAGACATATGTTACATATACTTTAACTGAAGAATAGTTTTTGTAGGTATATGTTGATATATGTTATATGTACTTTAACTCAAGAATAGTATATGTAGATACATATAGATATATGTTATATATACTTTAACTGAAGAATTATTTTGTAAGTATATGCAGATATATGTTACATATATTTTAACTTAAGAATAGTATATGTGGATAAATATGGGCATATGTTGCATATACTTTAACTGAAGAATGAATTTTGTAGGCATATGTGGATATGGATATATACTGCATATACTTTAACTAAAGAATGATTTTTGTAGGTATATGTGGATACATATTATATATACTTTAATTAAATAATAGTATATGTGGATATATGTTGGTATATGTGTATGCATATCAATATATAACTATTTTTTATAGTTTTATTTATATGTATGTATATGTTACATATAACTGGATATATGTGAATATATGTTGTAAAAGAATAATAATATATATTATATATATGCGAGTATACGTCGGTATATATTGACATATGTCGGTTTATATTACATATACCAAAATATACTTGTTAAAATTTAAAATTATAATATTATAAAAGTGATATATGTTTAGTTATATCTTGGTATACGTTATATATAACAATATATATACGTGTTAAATTTTTTAAAAACTAAGAGTATAAAACTATTATATATTTAGTTATATACTGATATATATTACATATAATAACACATGTATTGTTATAAAATTGATATATATATTTAGTATAACAACATAATATATATTGTTATAAAATTGATATATATTTAGTATAACAACATACACGTATCAAATTTTGTTACTTGAAAAAATAAAAAAAATATATTTTTATTGTTATTTTTGAATTTATTTTTTTGTTCTATAATTATTGGAGACTTTTTTTTTTCTTTAATCTAAATACACAATATACATTCGATGAAATATTTCAAAAAATATATATATATATATATATATTTAATTTTTTTAGGTTTCCATCAAATTACAAATTATATCGATTTATTCAACAATTATATTTATTTAATTAATTTATATGAAAATATATTAATTAATTTATGATAATTAATTTATATAAAAATGAATTGAGATAATAAATTAATTAATATATGAGATATTTGTTACATGTAGTTATATATAATTAGATATATAAGTAATCAAAATTAAAATTTGAACCTTATAAACATTAATATATTTTATTGTTGAAAAAGTAATTTAAAATACTAATTATATTTAGCCTTAATAAATTCTTTATTTTTTGTTTAGTTAATTATAAAATTATCTTCACAAATAAAAATATTTTAAAAATTACTCAATTTTTTAAAGAAGTCTCAAATTTGAATTTAAAATTAAAATTAAATACAAATTTAAAAAACACTGAAAGTCTATCTTTTTTAATAATATTATCTTTATTAACAACGATCCATATTTTTGTCCACTGTTATAATTAATTAATTTTTATTAACTAATTTATAGTATTTGTGTCTAGTGATTATATATTAATATTATATTAATATTTTATTATTATCATATTAATATTAATATTTTATTATTATTATATTAATATTAATATTTTATTATTATTATATTATTATCATATTAATAATATGCTAAGAAAGACTTTTGTTAGTTCATTTGCAATAAATTAATTATTTTATAGCATTTATGCCCAATGCTTGCCAAAAAGACCATTTATTAGTTTATTTATAGATTTATAATAGTATGTGGACTAACACAATCAGTTCCTTCCGTATTTTTTCAAATTAAAACAACCATTGAAGGTAAAATTGAAACTTTTTGTTCCATGTCATAAATTTGAAAACATATATAGTTTTTAGGTTAGTTTTGTAAATGCCCTTATTTTTTTTTATTTATTTTTCAAATAAATGATAGAATTTGAAAGGGCTGTTAGGAATAAAAGATCTCAAATATATTTATATTGGTTGACTTAATGAGAATAACAAAATAAATAATGAAAAATACATTAAGAAAAATAAAAGAACAAACGGAAAAAAGAGCTAGCAAAAATTTAACATAGTTCGGCGTAAGCCTACGTACAAGGGCGAATAAGAGAAAAATTCACTAAAAATTGAAAAGGTATAAGAAACAAAAAGAAAGACCCAAACCCTTAACTCAATTACACCCAAAAACCTCATACAATCTCACATAATTATAAATCACACTGTGAGTGTAAAACAAAAATCACAAGATGGCCATAAAAATTACTTCACCCAAATAGCTATATCTTGATACTATATATAGGAATGCTTGACTTGAATAGGAAGAATACAAATCATATATAAGAAGGATTTCTAATTATTTGATCAAAAGAAATTTAAAGTTTTATCAAACAAATCTTCCTAAATAACATCAAATTAGGAAAATAAACTTCCAATAAAAAATTAATTTCAATAAAGAAAACATTCTTCCAAAATAAGAATAATTAGAAATAATAAATCTTCTTAAATAATTTAAAGTCACCCCAACAAGTACCTCAACAAATACAATATAAGCAATGCACTCAGGGGCCTGCTCAATCCAAATATATACACTTTCAAATGGAGAAACATATTTAGGCAAGGAGTGTGCCACTGTATTACAAGGCATAAAAGCTTACTTACAATTCTTAAAATTACTAGCCAAAGCAAGACAATGTTATAAAACAAAACCCAACCTAATATTGAAGCGACAACATTTGATAGTTTATTAATAACACCCTTACTATCTGATTCAATAATAATATTATCAAAGCATAAATCAGTAGCTAGTTGTAAAGCAAAAACAATAACCTTAGCTTCACATACCAATGAATCCTAAGAGCTAGTTATGAATTTCCTTTAACAAGCCATAATTTCACCTTATGATTGTAAAAAATAACACCCAAGACCGCTTTATTTGTTGCAATTATTCCAAAATTTGTATATACTTTTATCCAATTAACTGAAGACTATGCCATTGTAGCTTAGGATTAACCAAGGCACCTCTGAACTACAACTTGCATCTCCTATAAGAAGGATTAGTCCGCCATCATATTTGCTATAGTAGAGAGGATTGCTTGAATCTGAAACTAGACCCATTCATAAATATATTTGTTTTTGCCAAACCAAATTATGTAACAAATGAAACAAAACTGAATAACCTCCTTCATTGGAAGCCACTCCCTCATGTTAGCTACCAAATTTTTAAAGCTACTACCATCAATTGCACATATTTGATAAAGATTACAAGCATTCCAAAATTCTTGGATAGGTCTACAATCTCGGAACAAATGAATGGAGGTTTCATGAAGATGATAGAAACAACACAAAGGCGAAATATGTTCCATTTTTTGATGAAGGATATAATGGACTGGCAAAATATCCAACGCCACCCTCCAAACAAATTGCTAACTTTTGGAGGAAGTTGCAATTTTCAAATCCTCTTCCAAAACACATTAACATCTGAATTAGAAGAAGAAACTTATACATACTGTAACTTGTTTGCTAAAGCCACCTGATAGCCACTTTTGACCATATAAGAGCCCAATGAAGTGTAATGGGCAATCAAAGAATCATGCCAATCCAAACTACTCAAAGGAATTGACTTAATCCTTTCAACATCAACTGGGAAAAAATAGATTCAATCAAATCCCAATCCCAATTTCTACTCTGCGCATCAATTAAATAAGTTACTTTAGCATCCATAAGTAAATTGTTATATGAAGAAATAATTCAAAAGTCATAAGTTAATTACCATCTCCAATTTGCCATCTTAAACCAGAATTCAAGACATCCTTATTCATAATAATGTTTCTCCAAGTATAACTTGGATTATGGCTTAAAGAAGCATGCATAAAATCAGAAGATGGATAGTAACGAGCCCCCAATAATCTTGCAGTGAGGAAAGACTTATTTGAGATCAGATGCCAGCCTTGCTTTGCCAATAAAGCCTTATTAAAGCTTTCAAAGTCCCTAAAGCCAAGACCCTATAAGCAACCTTAGGAAGGTAACCAAGGAATGAAGTCAAAGCATGGCAATTCATCTCTAAGAAACTCTTGAATATCTCAAGTCTAAGGATTTACACATCACTACATGATGATGAGACACATCATTGATATTAAATAGATAACCATATGATTGTCTCATAGCTGGTCATCCAATGACTACTCTTAGTAAGTATCCACATGTTAACTGTAAATATCTTGTATGTTTACAACTAATGAGATCAGTTGCTTGATAATGATGAAGTAGTATAACATGTGCTAGTCTAACAGCATTGACAATGTCCTATTTATCAATACTATGCAACTAGGGGTTTATTTAGGTATACACACAATTACACATAATTGAATCTCATAATCATGATTTCTCTCATGCCGTGTTATTTTTATACCACAGACAATTTTATCAATCAATTAAGTTAATGAAAATGAATACAAACACATATCCAAATTTGTTGAAAGATTAAAAAAAAAAACATGCCTTATTATTAATAAATGAAGTAATACATCATGTCATAGCGATTGTTTTAGGACATCTCTTTAACACTTTCAACTTTAGGCCAAACTTGACCATATCTTATCATGAACATGATAGTAACCTCACATAGCCCAATACCCAAAGATAAATTCATAAGCCAGGGTTCAAACCAACCAGAGCCTCTCAAGACAAACCAAAGGCCAAATCTAATTGAAGCCTTCCAAAACCAAATAGCCCTAAACCAAAGCTTGACTGGAACCTATTTGAAATCAACCTAAGCCAAACTAGTCGCATCCTTCCTAAATAAGTAGAACAGTCAGAGTTGGCCAATCAGACCGCAACTTGCTTACCTAAGCTGAAATTCAATTATTTGATGAACCAACTCATCTCAAAGACAACCAGGCCAAGCCATCCAAAATTAATGAAAGTTAAGGTCAAGCCCCGTATCCTTCCAAGAAAAATCACCTTAATCTAAGGCCAAACTCTGCCATGGCATTCCTAAATAATCCCTCACACTCAAAGATAAAATTTATCGTAGTTGTTAAACTAATCACAGCTTGACCATAGCATTTTAATTATGATTATAGTATTTTGCCTGACTAAATTGAACCTATCAATTGACCCTGCCTAGTATCACACTACCAACCTCAATAATTTGTCACCAATTGATAGGTAGGCAAGTAAAAACCCAAAACCAAATGTCAAAATCCTCAAGCTAGTCAAATTTCCATTCCTTTTGAACATGGGGTCATTTTCCTATCAATAAAAAGTTTAGGTTTCAAGGTACCTAACTCCTATTTTTTGCATGCCTATATTAGACCTAAGATGTCCTACACTAGATTAGAATTTTACCACCATATCAATCTTATCTTTCAAAACTATTCTAAGTAACAACCCTAGAATATAGCTTTTAAACCCATTATAAGAAATAACCCTAGAATCCAACTTTAAGATACATTCTAGGTGAGAACCCTAGAACTTGATTTCACACCATCCATGAATTGCAAAAAGCTCAGTTCAATAGTTAATCAAAGTCCAATTCCAGTGTTATCAAATCTAGACATCTCATAACAACATCATCAGCATTAGATCAATCATCAGCCATGAGGCTCTGAATCAACTTTAAATAAATCATCAGTTGTGAAAACTCCGAATCAAATTCAAATCAATCAACAACCACCATGGCTCCGAATCAACTTTGGATGAATCATCACAGAGGCCACACCTTGACACTAACCATCAAGCTTCTAAACAATCATAAGCCCAAAACCAATATGGCATAAGTTATCATAAACTCAAAACCAATCTATCATCACATACATATTATAGAGGCCACACTAGGTTATTAGCTATTAACTCTCTGAATCAACAGCCTAGAACCAATCTGGCATCACATACGAACTGTAGAGGCCTAACTTGGCCACCAGCACTGAGGCTCTGAATCAACGTAAGCCTAGAACCAATCTAATAGTAGGATAGATATACATAGACATATTAGGTTAAAACTTAGGATATGCCTCCCTTATCTATTAGGATTGGTTTGCATAGACATCTCAGGTCAAACTTAGGATGGGTATCCCTCACCCCTATTAGGATAGGTTTACATAGACATCATTAAGTCAAACCTAGAATGAGCCTCCCTTGCTCCATTAGGTAGGTTTACATAAATATCTTAGGTCAAACCTAGAATATATCTCTCCTACCCCCTTTAGGGTAAGTTTCCATAGACATTCTAGGATAACATAAGAATGGGCCTACTAAGTGCTCATTTCATTCATTTCATTTGCATCAATTTAGGGTAAACTGAGTGAAGAAACATATGTTCACTAATAGGATGCAATTGGTTCTTCCTTCACTTATCAGTCTTACATAGGATGCAATTGGTTCTTCCTTCGCTTATTAGTTTTAGATAATGTAGGTTTGTGATTGGAAGATAAATTGTAGATAAATTGTAGTTTATCAAGAAGATATTCACTCAATGTAGTTGTGAAAGGAGTTACTAGTCTTATGGCTATATATGTAAAAAATCTTATGATCGACTTAATTGGGACTTTATAGAGTTGGTTCTTCGAGAGGTAGGTTTTCTAGATTGGTGGGTTTCCACCATCATGAAATGCATTCATTTGTCTTCGATATCTATTTTGTTGAACTAGAAGTTGGAGCTTTTTCAACCATTTATAGGTATGCCATTAGGGAGATGTTATTTCTCCTTATCTCTTTGTTCTATGTATTAAGGTGCTAGCTCATCTTATTAAATCTCTAATTGTAGATGGTTCTTGAAAGCTAATTTTCTTATCTTGCTATGGCCTTCAGTATCCCATCTTTTCTTTTATGGATGATATAGTCTTATTTATGGAGGCTTCTATTGACCAGATTCAAGTTGTGTTACAAGTCCTTCATAAATGTTTAGTTGCTTCAAGTTAGTGTATTAACTTTGCGAAGTCTAGTATTTTTGTGTCTCTAAATGTTTAGATAGATGTGGCCTATGCTATTTATGCCTAGTCAAGAACTCTCATAACTAATGATTTGGGAAGGTATTTGGGAGTGCCATCTCTGCATGGTAGGGTTAACCATAATAGATTTTTGTATATTCTTAATTCAATAAGGAATCATCTTGTTAGTTGCAAGGCTAGTTCGCTAACCATGGCAAGTGGATTCATTCTTGTGCAATTTATTTGTTCCTTTTGCTCTCTGCCAAGACATGGAGAAGCTTTGTAGGGATATTATTTAGCAAGGCATGGACGTTAAAGATAGGGTGCATTTGATTAAATGGGATATCTAACAATATCTTAAGGATTGTGGTAGACGAGGCTTAAGAAATATGGTTGTCATGAACAATGCCTCTATCACTCTCAAGATGCTCTTTGGGCTAGGTATTTAGTTAATAAATTTATGGGAGGTTGATTTTCTTAGGTTTGTGTGGAAAATCTAGATCATCTCATATTTGGAGAGTGGTTAGACAAGGCATGGAGGTTGTGATAATGGGGAAGATTCCAGATGTTCATAATGGTTTTAGTACTTTGTTTTTAGACTAATGATTGGCTTTCGATAAGTTCTTTGGAGAACTTTTGTTTGTTGCCTTTTGAGCAGAATTCTTAGGAGTTGAATGCTCGTTCTTTTCAGTAGCCTATTGGGGCATGGAACTGCCCACCACTTAATCAATTATTGCCCCAGAGGTTCTTGGGGTATCTAGCAGCTTTTAAGGTATCTAATTCTATTTTACAATGGCGATGGTATAGCTTGGAAGTTTGCTAACCTTAAGGTTTATTCTTTAAAGATAGCTTATGGTGCTTTTATGGAATTTGGCTTCGTTAAATTTCAATCATGGATGGAAGGTGTTATGGTAGCTTAAGATTCCTTAGTGGATTCGATTATTCCTTTGGGAATTTTCTCATAGTAAGATTATGTGTAATTATAAGAGGGCTCATAGGGATTTTACATCCATCTTAGTCTATGGATTATGTAATCAAGCTATTGAAACTCCTATCCATGCCTTGAGAGATTGTTTATATGTGTATGGTATTTAGAGGTTTTTTAATTTTGGAGCTGATTTCTTTAATGGATCCGATGTTGCAGCTTGACTTTTTTTTTATAACATCTTGAATTTTTCTAATTTGGTTAATGGCTATGAGTGACAGATGTATTTGTTGTTTGTGTTTGGTGGATTGGGAAGAAAAGAAATGACATTGTGTTTAATTCCAATGACAATAGTTGGGTTTCGAATAAGCAAATTTTATTATAAAAAAGTTATTGAGATTGTGAATGTTTAGCAGTCTAATGGTTTCAATCTTACTTTCTAATGCATTTCTTAGTTTGTTTATCTAGCATGACACTTTCCTCTGTCTTGTTGGGTTGTGGTTAATACATATGGTAGCTCAATGAATCATATTGGTAAAGCTTATTGTAGTGGTGTGTTTAGATCGGACTTTGGTTAGTGGCTAATGGGTTTTGAAGTGGTTATAGGTTGTTGTAATGCCTTAGAAGCTAAGTTGTGGAAGATTTTTTTTATGCATTGAAGATTGTGTGGAATGTAGGCTGGCATCTACTTATGCTTTAAACTTATTCTCAAATTATTATGCATTTGCTCTCTTTTGGAACTCCTTCCTCTTTTTGTGCAGAATCTAGTAGAGGGTTACAAGGACTTTTTGCAAAGAGAATGGCAGGTTAAGCTGCAAAAGATTTTATGGGAAGGGAATTTGGTGGTTGACAAACTAGCCAGGCAGGCTCTTGCTTGTTAATTTGGTTTGACTATTGCGGAAACTCCATTGTTTGATATTTATTGTTTGCTGGAAGCTGATATGGTTGGTGTCGTTTGCTCTAAGGGTTTTTCTTAATTGGATTTTATTCATTCCTTTGTAATAAAAAAAAAGTGAACAATAAATTTTAGTATCTATTTACTGTAATTGATTAAATAATATTTATTGTAATTTATCAAATCATTAATTATAATGTTAAATTTATTATTTACCCCTAAGTTGAGAACTCTAAATTTTAATGAAAATGATATGTATTTGAAAATGAATTGAAAATTAAAAATGATTAATGATATATATTGTTAAAACATTGATTAATGATATATCTCATTAATTATTTCAAACATTGAAAATAATTAATGATATATATTTTCAATGAATTGAGAATTGAAAATAATTAATGATATATATTTTTAAAACATTGATTAATAAATATGTAGAATTTCAACTCCCTATAAATACCTTTATAAATTTCCCTTTAAAATAAAACTAGGTGCTTAAACACATTCAAAATTTTCATATGTAGAATCGTAATATGGATAAAATTCCAGAAAATAAAAAGGCCAAGAATGATGAATTACAAGAAAATAAGAAGGTAAAGAATGATTAATTACTAGAAAATATGAAAGCCGAGAATGATGAATCACCATAAAATAAGATAGCCGAGAATGATAAATCACATTTACCACCTTCACCAGCCACCTTAGAGACTTTATATAATTCAAGCATAAAGAATACAAAAATCTTCAAAGAAGAAGAGTCTAAGTTCATGGGTAGGATTACAAGCTATGAGTCCGAAGACTATATGAGCTATGTTGCTTAAAGATTATCCATTGACAAAAATGTTTGAGTCGTATATGGAAAACTTTAATAGAGTCGACCCTATTGAATTTGAAACAAAGGCAATTAAAGGCCTATTGTTTGATGAATCTAAATCAACCTCTGAATCTACTAAATCTTATTATAATTCAAATGATTTCACTTAAATATGTTTATGTAAGAATAATTGGACCTTTTGTTTTATTTTTTTTTGTTTTGTTTTTGGTTTAAAATAAATTTGTCATAAGTCTAAAAATTGAAAGTTACTTGTTTTTTTGGACATTAAATTGAAATATTGTTAAATTTTGTTTAGGAAAAAAAAGTACAGGAGTAGGTTTTAGTACTTCTGAATTTTAGTATTAAAGCTATGCCATCTAAATTTTATAGTTTAATTTGTTGAATTCTTTTGTGCAGACAATGAAAAATTATAATATGAAATTATACTATACACAATATAAATATTTTAACAAAAATATATTTTAACAAAAATATATAATTGAGAAATAATATTATAATTTTTATGTCATATAAATTTACAAACATATTTTTAATTTATATAACATAATTGATACGATAACATAATTGAAACAATTACATAATTATTTTGAAATTATATTGTTTCATTTAAACGCTTTACATTTTGCGTCAATATTAATATAAAATTTATGATCACATATTGGATTTTGGATTAGCACTTAGTGAATACTATTAGTTATTAAGTGTTATGGATACAATACAATAATTATAAAAACTAATTAAATATACATGTAATTAAAGTAACATATAATAAGTTAATTAATAATTACTAATAAAGTAAATATAATAAAATTAATTGATACGATATATGAAAGTCTCTATTTAATTATTTTCAATCATACTTTAATTGATATAATAAATATTTTCTAAATACACATAGTTAATACTACTAATAAATATAATCTAATAAACATACATCTATTATATATATATATAAGCCAAATATGAAAGAAGTGTTGAAAGAGTGACACGTCATTGAATTTTTAAAATAATGCTCTCTTATTTTTTCTTTCTTAATTAATTTTTATTTAATTTTAATAATTTATATAAAATATAAAATATAATATTTATTATATTTGTGACTATTTATTTTCTAATAAATAACTATATATTAATATAATTTCATGATATTACTTAAATAAATTATATTTATGACTTTCAATCTTCTAAAAATTAACTACCCATTAATATAATTAAATACTATTAAATTTTTGATATATTTTTACGAAATTTGAAAAGTTAACAAAGTATATGACTCTTAATGACTCTTAACCTTCTTAATAAATTAATTATAAATTAATTAATTAATTTATATATTTTTAAGAATTAAAAATAAAATTATGGGTTTTTAAAAAATATAAATTAATTACACATTAATATAATTTAATAATATATTTATATTTTTTTTATAAATTTTAAAGGTTAAAAATATATAAATTACTTATAAATTAAATAATTTATTTATAATAATAATTAATTTATATATTTTAGAAATTTAAAAAATTAAATAATAAAATATTTAATTTGTAACATTCCTAATATATATAATATAATTATATAATTAAAATAAAAATAATTATTTTTGGCATTCCTAATATATATAATTATATATAAAATATATATTTTTGACATTCCTAATATATATTTTTTCTTTCTTAATTTTAATAATTTTAAAATTTAAAAGTTAAAAGTTAAAAATTAATAAATTATATTTGTAATTATTAATCTTCTATAAATTAATTACAAATCAATATAATTTAATAATATATTTATATTTTTTAAAAAATTTAAAAAATTAAAAAATATTAAACTCTTAACATTTATAATAAATTAATTATAAATCAAATAATTTATTTATAATAATAATTAATTTATATGCTTTAGAAATTTAAAAACTTAAATAATAAAATGTATAATCTTTGACATTTGTAATCTATAATTAATATATATATGCATATGTGTATGTATAAGTCAAGAAAAATGAAAGCATTATATAGTACCACAAAATACATATATACAAAATATGAAAAAAAAATATTTATTGCATCAATTAAAAAAAGTTATCAATATATGAATATAAAAGATCATATATTTATTGCATCAAATATATAAAAGATCATATATTTATTGCATAAAATAAAAAAAAGTTATCAATATATGAATATAAAAGATCATATATTTAATAAAGTATTAATAATATTCTTAACTTAAATTGTTAATTTATAAAGATAAAAGTAGTGTATTTAATAAATTATTAATATTTAAGATTATTAATATATAAAAATAAAAAGATCATATATTTAACAAATTATTAATATATATAAATTTAATAATAAAAATATTAATATATAAAGATCAAATGTCATATATTTAATAAATTATTAATAAATATTTTAACTAAAGTTATTAATATATGAAGAAAAAAGATTATAAATTTAATAAATTAGTAATGATTATTAAATTTTTAACTGAAACTATTAATATATTTAAAAATAAAATATCATATATTTAATAAATTATTAATATATGAATTTATATCTATATCTATAACTATATCTATAACTATATATAATATTATAAAATTAAAAAAATAAGAACTCTTTTAAGGTTGTCATGTCATCTATTTTTAAAAATATTATAATATTATAATTTCTCAATTTCTCATCAATTTCTCAATTTCACTTTCTTTCTTCTTGATAAAAAAAATTTAAACCATTCAATTTAATATTAATTCAATATTTAATACTTTTCTCTTTTAATTAGTTTTAATAATCTATATTAATTATATTTGTGACTTTTAATTTTTTATTAAATAATTACATTTTAATAAAATTGTATAATATTAATTAAATAAATTATATTTGTGACTTTAATTTTTTATAAATTAATTACACATTAATATAATTAAATAATATTGATTAATATATATATTTTAGAAATTTAAAAAATTTTAAAAAGTATGACTCTTGGCCTTCATATTAAATTAATTATAAATTAAATAATTAATTTAAATATATTTTTAGAAATTAAAAAATTAAACAATAAAATATATAACTTTTAAACAATAAAATTTTTTAAACAATTAAAAAATTAAACAATAAAATATATAACTTTTAACATTCCTAAAAAAATAATCATACATTAATAATTTATGTAATAATAATATTTATATTAATAACACTTTCAATAAAAATCTAATAATTATAAATTTTCCTAATTATATTTTTCTCCTCATTTGAAAAAGTTTGCTTGAATTTTTACTTTTCTTTTATATCTTTTTCTCAATTTTATAGAATTCAGATTTTTTTTATAACAAAAATATGTATATATTTTGTTATTGATTGGTAAAAGTGTCCAGTTATGAAATAAAAAAATTATATTTGCTCGATAATATTATTTTAATAAAATTATCATAAAAACTAAGATAAATATTTTATTTTATATTTTTTATTGTATAATTTATTATTAATTTATATATAAATTATTTATATTTATTTATTCTATTTATTTATATTTTGCTATTTTTATTATTGCACAATGAGCTTGCTACGTAAGCAGGTAAATATAAATTATAATTTTATAATTTATTATTATAAAAAATAATATTTTAAAAGTTAAGAATTTAAAAAGATAATATTATAATTTAAAAAGATAATACATAATTAAATATTATCTATTACTATTTAAAAAAATATATAATATTATCATATTATTGAATCCAAATAAATCTAATTAAACCATTAATTAATCATTAATATGAATCGGTATCTGATCCGGTTATAAAAATATTGCTTCTTACTAAAAGATTACTCCATTAAATAACGATAAGTCGTTTGTGAAAAATAAATACATAATAAAAAATAAAATATTTTAAAAAATTACATATGTATCAATAATCAATTTGAATTGACAGAAGATATTTAGATTTTCTTTGTTTTTTTGTGACTACAATGATTTATTATCTTTTCGTTAAAACAGTATTTGTATTTTTTTAGTGAGGTAAATGATAAGTGATAAAAATTAATTTAACATATTTTATTAATATTATTAGAATTTTTATGTATATTATGTTATAGTAAATAATTATCTCTCTTACAGTCTAATTTATTATATTTAATTTATAATGAGTTTTTTTTAATGAAATATTTAGTTTTAATTTTTTTAATTATTTGTTAATATATATTTTTATTTAATATTTTTTAATTTATTAACTTAATTTTTTGATTATTGTAATAAAAATATAAGTATAAATTAATTATGTTAATAATCAAATAAAAAATTATATCTGCGTATCGCACAGGCTAGCAACTAGTTATATATACAAAAGCCAAAAATAGAATAAATGTTGAAAGAGTAATATATTATTAATTTTTAAAATAATGCTCTCTCACTTTTTTTAATTAATTTTTTATTTAATTTTAATAATTTATATTAAATATAAAATTTAATATTTAATATATTCATGATTATTAATCTTCTTTTAAATAACTACACATTAATATAATTTCATAATATTAATTAAATAAATTATATTTGTGAATTTTAATTTTCTAAAAATTAATACACATTAATATAATTAAAATATTATTAATTAATTTATATATTTTAAGAAATTTGAAAATTTTAAAAAAATATATTTAAAAAAATATATAACTCTTAACCTTCTTATTAAATTAATTAATTAATTTATAATAATGATTAATTTATATATTTTTAAGAATTAAAAAATAAATAATAAAATATATGATTTTTGTAAAATATAAATTAATTACACATTAATATAATTAATAATATATTTATATTTTTTTTATAAATTTTAAAGGTTAAAAATATATAAATTAATTATAATTTATATAATTTATTTACAATATTAATTAATTTATATATTTTTGAAATTTAAAAAATTAAATAATAAAATATAATTTTTTATATTCTTAATATGCATATATAATAATAATTTTTGACATTCTTAATATATATAATTATATATAAAATATATAATTTTTGACATTCTTAATATATATTTTTTCTTTTTAATTTTAATAATTTTTTAAAATTTAGAATCTAATAATTAATAAATGATATTTATAAATTTTAATGTTCTATAAATTAATTGCATATTAATATAATTTAATAATACATTTATATTTCTTAGAAATTTAAAAATTTAAAAAATATAAGATAATTTATTTATAATAATAATTAATTTATATGTTTTAGAAATTTAAAAAATTAAACAATAAAATATATGATCTTTGACATTTCTAATCTATATATATATATATATATATATATGTATGCATGTATGTATATATATGTATATACAAGTCAAGAAAAAAGAAAGCAGTATGTTATGCTACAAAATACAAATATGCGTAATGTAAAAAAAAAGTATTTATTGCATTTAGTAAAAAAATTATTAAATATATAAATATAAAAAATATATATTTAGCAAAATATTAATAATTTTTTTAACTTAAATTGTTAATTTATAAAGATAAAAGTAATATATTTAATAAATTATTAATATTTAGGATTATTAATACACAAAAATAAAAAAGTGCATATGTTTAATGAATTATTAATAAATATTTTAACTAAAATTATTAATATATGAAGAAAAAAATTATATATTTAATAAATTTTTAATAAATTAATTATTATTAATAAATTTTTAACTGAAACTATTAATATATTTGAAAAATAAAAGATCATATATTTGATAAATTATTAATATAGAAGATAAAATATTTTATACATAAAAAAATTATTGGCTAAAATTAAAAAATGAATAAAAAATAGATTATTATATAATGTATATATACAATACAAAAATGTCATGTGTTATAGTTATTTGCCTATTTATATATTATTTATTTATTATAATGTGTTATATAAAACTATTAATATCTAAAAATAAAAAGTTAAATCACATTTTTATTTTATTTTTCAAAACTATACTAATAATTGGTAATTATATAAAATTTAAAATTTAATTACTAAAATTATTATTATATAAAGATAAAATATCATATATTTAATGAATTATTAGTATATATATATATAATATTATATGCATAATAAAAATTTTATAATATAATAAAAAAAATTATATGTGCGCATCGTGCGAGTATGCGACTAATAATGTAAAAAACTAATGTCTAATTTAGTATATGTACTGTAGTGAGAAGTTCAAATTGATCATTATAATTTTTTTGGATTAAATTATTTTTTTTCTTTTTCAAATTTAATTCAAATTGTCTATTTCTTAATGGCACTATTAAACTAGTTAATAATATAGTCGAATTTGGAATGCCAAGGGCAAAAATTAAATTTTCAAAAAAATATTAATAATTGACAAAGAATATTATAAGTTATACATATATTAAATATTATGAACATGTATATGGCGAATATAAGTTATACATATAATTGATACTATTACATAATTATATATTAGAATAATTAATAAAAAATCATCAATAGTTATAACACATATATGCATACATATACTTTGTCAATCTTTTACAAATATATTTAGTTAATACTATTAATAAATATAATCTAATAAGCATATATAACAAATTTATTAAGTATTATACTATATATATATATATGGCGAATAATAAATTATATATATATATAATTGATACTATTACTTATATATAAGAATAATTAATAAAAAAATCTTCAACACACACACACACACACATATATATATATATATATATATATATATAAAATTAGTCTTTTCTAAATATACTTAGTTAATACTACTAATAAATATAATCTAAAACCATATATAATATAAATGTCCAATTTAGTGTATTTACTATAGCAAGAAGTTTAAATTAGCTATTGTAATTTTTTGGAATAAATTGGTACTTTTTTTTTTTCAAGTTTAGCCTAGATCGTCCATTTCTTAATAGAACCATTAAACTACTTAATAATAGTGTCCAATTTGGACTTCGGTTGAATGTCAAGGCTCAAAATTAAATTTTCAAAAAATATTAATAATTGACAAAGAATATTATAAGTTATACATATAGTAAATATTATAAACATGTATCTATTTTAAATAACATAACTAATAAAGTTATACAAGAGGAAATTACACTATATACTGCATTTTAACTTTCATTTTCAATTTTACTGTTGTTAATTCTTTTTCATTTTTAATCTTTTAATTTTCTATTTTTACCTTATTTTATGTTTTGTTTTTTTTTTAAATACTGCATTCCCTTTCTCATTTTCTTCTTCCACTTCCTCTTCCTCTTCCTTTCTATCCACTTTGTATGTTGCTTCTATTTCTCTTCCATTGCAGTCTCTTTTAGCTTCTTTTTATTTTTCATTTTGGATTGAAAAAGTGATATTGATAAGAGTTTTGGATTACATCGTTCTATTGGTCGTGCAACATTGTCTGAGCATGGTCTCCACAGGTTGTTGTTGGAGAGGTCAAGGAGACCTTTTAGGTACAGAGAAGATAATAAGAGTCGAAATTTCTGATTAACATGGTTTGAGCTAATAATGTCTTAATGGTATGCTCTAGATTTTTTTTGATGCTGCCATCAAGTGCCACATGTAATTGTTGCCACTGTGGTGTTTAGCTTAATGTGGTAAAGTGTGATTGGTGAATAGCAAGTGGTGTCAACAAAAGGTAGGCATGGGATTTTAGGGAGACTTTCTAGGTGATTACTTAAGACAAAGGTGAAAGCAAAATCATTGGTATGTTTCCTCATAAGTGTGATGAGAAACATTCTGTTTAATACTGTAATTTGAGTATGAGTTTTTTTTTATTGGTTTCTATCAACCATTCAAATAAAAAAATGTATAAGCATTAAAATCTATTATTTTTATTTTGTTTTGATTTATTTTTGGGTTTCAATGTCATGATTGAAAATTTTCTTTTCTTCAAATATAATGGACTGCCCGTTTTTGATAAAATACTTAAAAGAAATATTTTTTTTAATTTTAATTTTTTAAAATTTAACATATTATATCAAGTTATACGTGGACATATATTATATATAAATAATTAAAGAATAATAGTATATGCGGATATATATAAGTATATATTTGCAAAAGAATAATTTTTATATATTACATATATATGGATATATATAGGTATATGTTACATATACTTCAACTAAAAAATAACAATATAAGTGGGTATATATTGATATATATTATATAGACTTTAACTAAAAAATAACAATATATATGAGTATATATTGGTATATGTTATATATATTTTAACTAAAAAATAACAGTATATATTGTAAAGTATTTTTATAATATATATTTTTAGTATTTTTAACTAGATATATATGGGTATATATTTAGTTATATGTGGATACATGTTACACATAACTAGATATATATATATATATAAAAGTATAAATTGACTAAAAAATAATAATATATGTGAGTATATGTAATATATATTTTAACTAAAAAATAACAACATATGTAAGTATATATTGGTATATGTCGATATATATTACATATGCTTTAACTAAAAATTTAAAATAATAACAGTATAAAAGTGATAAATGTTTGGTTGTATGCCGACATATGTTATATATAACAATATATACTTGTTAAATTTTAAAAAATAAGAATATAAAATTATTATATATATAATTATATGTCAGTATATGTTACATGTAATACCCTTATATCCAATATACGTGCACTACATACTCCTCACGTATGTAATTTACATATAAAGAATACAAGAATGTCACAACCCCTTTTAAACAATTCAATCATCACTTATAAAATCTGTATAAACTTAAAACATTCAGCATATATCATATAAATAATAGTTGAAACATTACTTGTTAAAACATATATATTACCTCATTACCAAAGATTAATCCAAAATATTTTTGATAGCTTGCGGAATATACATAAATACATGAAATCATTATGTACAAAAATATGAAATATATACATGCTGGCAGTTTGTCTTTGATCTTGATGTCCAAAACAACACTGCTTTCACAAACTCAAGCTTAGACTCGACTCGGTCTAGCTGAACTCTCCGGCTCAACCGGATCTATCATGTCACCTGCGCGATGAACCACAATCGCGCTAAGCCAGAAGCTTAGTGGTACAAATTTTGATAACAATATAGTTTAAACGCAATGCCAATGCACAATATAAAAGATATCATATCTCATAACATTATATCTCATTATATTACTCAACTGTTCCACAATTCATAAGAATATTATATCTCATAGCATTATATCATTTTATCTTGATAAATTGTTTAATTATTCCACATTTCATAATTCACATTAAAGCAAAGACAAGCATGAGCCTAAAAGGAAACTAATATGCTATTCAATTTTCAGAGTTACTGCTTTGACCTATAATGCCACCTTGTGTCTAGCCCCGTAGGCAATATATCTATGGATTAATCCAATTAGATCTGAGTTTATGATCCGGTCATTTCACCTAGCCTAATAATTTATTTTTGAGGTTTACGACCCGGTTATTTCACCTCAAAAAATATTTTCACAGTGTCGCCCAGCGTCTAGCCCGTAGGCAATTCATAGGCATGCCTCCAAACCCAAAACTCTGAAAATTGAATAACATACTAGGCACACAATTTATTCTTAATTCTCATTATATCGATATCAATTCATTTCATTATGTTTCCACATATCTCATTACATTATACCACATTACCCAATTACCTTGAGTATTTCAACATAATTCACATATTCCTCATTTTACACAATTTAGCCATTATCAATGGCTTTTCATACCATCTTTAATTTATACATAATAAATTGCAATACCCATACGTTTTGGGCCATTATTATATTTTGCACAAAGTTCACATTATACAAATCATAGCATATTACTCATGCACCAACAATGTAGTAAGTGACTTAACACATCTTCCAACCAAATGTGTTAAGTCTCAATGTCATGTAAATATAAATAATTATTCAAAGTTTGTACTTACCTCTAAAAGCAACAAACACCACTTTCAACCTCCTTTTCCAAGATATCCCTCAACACTTGGATTGGGGTAACTCAAGTCTCTTCCAAACTTAAACCAAATGTGATTATAAATAATCATTAAGTGATATACAGAGGAAAATAAGGAAAGAAACTATCTAGGGCAAACTCTACATATGACACGTTCAACAACACGGGCGTGTCTATGATCGTGTCCTAAACCCACAACACAGAAGCTTTGACACGCTCAGTAATATGAGCGTGTCACTGCACGTGTAAATACTTCAATAATACAGTAGCTATGACACTCTCAGTGACATGGGCGTGTTAGTGGATGTGTCAATTCTACAACATCACAGTAGCTATGACACGCTCAGTGACATGAGGTGTCACTTCACATGTCAATACTACAAAAACATAGAAGCTGTGACATGCTCATTGACATGGGCGTGTCACTGCTCGTGTCACCAATACTAAAAATAGAACCATCGACACACCCAAAGGAATGGCCGTGCCACAGGGAATGTCAGGCCAAAAACCTGATATCGACACAAAAATGCCACATCCAACTATTATCTTTCATTAACATTTCCAACTCCATACAAACTCAGCCAATTCCACCATAATACCACATGATACTTGTATAAACATTAAACAACTCAATTAGAAGCAAAATACACAAATACAACCATGACTTCACAACTCAAAAGTTACACAATCAACAACTTTTATTCTTTTCACCAAACTTAACCTTTTCTTCAATCCAACCCCAAATTCATAGTTAACTAGACAAAATAACTTCAAACATACTAAAATCAACCATTAACACAAACTACATCAAACATCCAATTCACACATACAAACTTTCATGGAAAATCAAGGAAACAAGTTGGAAACTTACCAAATATGGAGAAAATTAACTTGAACACATGAAATCTCTCAATTATTTGAGTTAGCAAGAAGCAAAATCTCTCTTTTCTTTGATGGAGAAGATGGCCGGCTCAATGGAGGAAGAAGATAATCATCAACAACTCAAACCAACCACTTCTCTTTTAACCACACAATTTTCCCTCTTTTAATCTCCACCAAGCATATATATTATTATTATATAATTAATGTCTAATATATCATATTCCACTATCCATTAATTAATTTCTTATTAATTAAAAATAATATTTGACCAAGTTAAAATGTTGACTTGTATATGATATGTATATCTTCATATATATATATATCATATACACACTTCCCTTTCTCTTTTCTTTTCACTTAATTATATATATACTTTTAAATCATTTAATTAATTTTCAACAATTAATATTTTCAAAATCTTTGGGATATTACATTACATATAATGACATAATCTTATTAAAATTTAAAAGAATAAAAGTGTAAAAGTGATATATGTTTAGTTATATATGCCGATATATATTACATCTAACAATATATATATGTTAAATTTTAAAAGCATAAAAGTATAAAAATAATATATTTTTAGTTATATGTCGATATATATATTACATATAATAATATATACTTGTTAAATTTTAAAAGAATAAGAGTCTAAAACTATTATATATTTAATTATATATCAGTATACGTTACTTATAACAACATATACTTGTTAAACTTTTTAAAAATAGGAGTATAAAACTATTATATATTTAGTTATATTTTGGTATATGTTATCTATAATAACATACATGTATTAAATTTTAAATAAATAAGACTATAAAATTATTATATATTTAATTATATGTTGGTATATGTTGATATATGTCAGCATATGTTACAAATATTTTAATAATATATGTTGATATATATCGGTATATGTTGATAGATATCGGTATATATTGATATATGTTGGTATAGTTGATATATGTCGACATATGATATATTAAAAAAATATTTTTTAAAAAATTTTATGATACATGTTATATATAACTAGATATATACGTAGTTATATTATATATTAAAAAATAATTTTTAAATAATTTTTATGATATATATTACATATAACTAGATATATATGTAGTTATATATAGTTATAAGATATATTAAAAAGTATTTTTTTAAATAATTTTATAAATTATTTTAAAAAATATAAATTAAATAAAGTATATAAAAATATGTATATATGATGTATTTAAAATTAATTAATATAAATTATATTTTAATTTAATTAATTATTTACTTTTTAATTATATGAAAATTTTAATTAATAAAGAAAGTAATGAGACATTTATAAAAATAACCTAAAGCATAAATTAATTAAAAAAATACGGTAGACAAAAAAATTTTCAAATATATAGTTGTGAAACTTTTTTTTTTTACAAATTTACGAAATAATTGTGTTGCTTTTCTTTTATAAATTTACGAAAAAATTGTCGTTCTTTTTATTGGCCACTTTCTTTACAAATGGCCACTATTTTTCACTGTTTTTAGAAAACATTGGTCATTTGTATTTTTTTTATTTCATCTCAATTTCAAAATAATTTTTTAAATATTATATTGCAAATATTTATATTAAATTTCTATTTATTTATAACAAATACCCATATATATTCACATAAGCTTTTATTTTAAAAATAAAATTTAAATTTTTATTTATATTAATATATTTTATTTAATTTAATTTTTTTAAAATAATTTTAGCATATAGTATAAAAATTATTTAAAAATATTTTTTAATATAAAATTATAAAAAAAAATATATCATTTTATATGTTATATCAATATATCCTAACATATATGTTGTTATATGTAGCATATATCAATATATACCAGATGATTTAGAGAAAAAACATGAGAATGCAAAGTGTGATATACTGTTATATATTGATATATGTTATATATATCAATATATAGAGAATTAACCAAAAAATACCCATCCACTATTCAGTAATAAAATTTAGACCCCATTCACTTTAAGTAGACTAATTTTGACAAAATTGTCTTTTGACCCTAGAAAAAAAACACAGCAAGTTCTTTTTTCATTCTCTTCTCTATCTCTCTATCGCTTACTATCTCTCACTCACTATCTCTCTCTCTCGCTCACTATTTCTTCAACAAGGTTTCATTAGATGGTGTTTGGTCGCAGCTTAGCCGACTCAGATGGTTTCCCTCAACCTACAGTCCGTTTATTTTTCCACAGAAACTAAATTGAGCTTTGGTTTAGTTCAAAATAATAACTACCAAGCATCATCTAAAATACCCATATAGAGAGAGAGAATACAAACATAGTCATTACGCTGAGCGTTAGGTATCTCAAGAGCTTCAACATTGAACGAGTCGATGCGAGGTCCAGTATGAATCAAAAGCTGCTCAGCATTATCATCATCATTGTCAGAATCTACACTCGTACGTTGTCGAGCAGCATCTTCTTCCTCATCTTCATCTTCATCGCCAATGCTGCAGCCCTTTAAGAAGTTTATTATAAGTTTTCTTCGCTTTATTTGACATACCGATTGAAGTTATCATCTCGTCTTATGCTCTCATCTTATCTTGCGTATCCATCTCTTCTTCCTTTTGTGGCGACTTGATCTGCATTGTCATCAATTGAAATTGATAAACTTTAGTTTTTTTAGGTATATGTATATTTCTTATTAGTGAATGAAAAATTGTAGAGTTTAAATATTTTTTATTTAGTTTATATGTTTTTATATGGTTCTTAGCTATATATATGTATGAAGCCTTGAAGAGTTTAAATGGACATAGTTTATTATAATTTGTCATGTTTTGCTTAGAATAAAATGGATTATAGTGTGCAATGTATATTGATATGGGTTTAAATGTAAGTCAAGTTTTTTGTTCTTTATGTAGTTTAAGTGTTTTTTTCTCTTAATTTTATTTTAATGAGGTTTTAGGTGTTATAAACCTTTAAGAAGTTTGTAATTGTAAGTTGATATGTGTTGATATGGGTTAATATGTAATTATTTAAGATTGAATAATTTTTTTGTATATTGTTTAAGTATTAAACTGTTATTCAGTGTGTTTTTATAGATTTTTATGCGTTGATATTTATTGATATGGGCTGATATGTGTTGATATAGGCTGCTATGTGTTGATATGAGCTTTTTTGAGTTTGTTATGGTTTACATGGATTATGATTTAAGTACAGTTTTGAGTTTGTTATGGTTTTATGGATTATGATTTAGGCATAATTTGTTATTGTAATTGTAGGGTATTGATGGATAGATTCAAATTAGTTGGCGGGAAATTTTTTTTAATGGACGAAATAATAATTCTCATTTAATACGGTAAAAAATTTGATGTGAACATCAACAAATATGTTGGCGGGGGTATTAAATATGTTTTCTTAAATAAAATGACTGATTTCAATGAACTTAATAAATCAGTATTTGAAGCACTTCATATTGACGATACATCAAAAATTGAATTCAAATTTCTGACTGGTCATGATGCATATCGTCTTTATGATGTCGTAGATAATAGGTCACTTAGGATATTTATGGGCATTGCTATGGAGGATAGGCTTAAACATCTACTGATTGCTAGTGTTGAAGAAGGTGCATATAAATCCGGACATGATAGTAATGATCCTTATGGTGTGAAAAAATGTGTTAAAGTAGAGATGCCAGAACATGTAGATGCAAGGTTTTCACCAATTACTGATTCTATTAATGTAGGCCTGGAATATAATGAAAATGAAAATGATTTGCCTAATTCATATGCAGAGGAATGAGCATAACATAATAATGAGATTCCTGTGGCTTGTAATGTTGGAGCAGAACATATTAATGACGATCATATAAAATTTCATCATACTGGGGCAGAACACAATAATGACATTGGTGTTGGTTGTGATAATGAGGTAGATCATACCACTACTGATAATGAAGAAACTGTGACATAGTTATTTGCATCAAGGAGCAATACAGAGTTGCTAGGAGAAAGTTTTATATCTGAAATAATTGAGGAGGAAAAAATATTTAATTCAAGGAATGATATTAAGAAAATTGTATCCCTCATTGCAATTAGGGAGAAATTTTAGTTTAAGGTCTTTAAGTCCAATACTTCTTTCATGGTCGTGCGCTGTATTAATAAAACATATACGTGGAGATTGAGAGTGAAAAGTCTTGGAGACCCAAAGAGTTATTGGAAGGTGACAAAATATGTGACCCCAACATATATGTCCGACAGATGATATGTGTTGATATGATTTGATATGTCTTGATATGGGCTTGTATATGGATTTTTATGTGTTGATATGTGATTATATGTGTTGATATGGATTGATATGTCTTGATATGGATTGATATGGGCTTTTATATGGATAAAAAAGTGTTGAAATGTGATGATATGTGTTGATATGATTTAATGTCTTGATATGGGCTTGTATATGAATTTTTATGTGTTGATATATGTTGATATGGATTGATATGTCTTGATATAGGCTTGTGTATGGATTTTTATGTGCTAATATGTGATGATAAGTATTGATATAGATTGATATGTCTTGATATGGGCTTTTATATGGATAAAAAAGTGTTGAAATGTGATGATATGTGTTGATATGATTTGATATGTCTTGATATGGATTGACATATGGATTTTTATGCGTTGATATGTGATGATTTGTGTTGATATAGATTGATATGGGCTTGTATATGGATTTTTATATGTTGATATGTGGTGATATATATTCATATGAATTGATATGTAAACATATAGGATGATATTTCATCACATAATGCTCAATAATCACATATAATGTTCAACCTGTTAATCTCAACTTGTAAGACATCCATTCCATTTCCATTATCGACATCCATCATCACAACTCAATATATCAATCCATATCATCAATAACAGAATAACAACCTTGAGAAATTTGAATTTCATATCATCACATAATGCTCAACAATCACATATAAAGTACAACCTGTTAATCTCAACTTGTAAGATATATGTTCCCTTTCCATTATCATCATCCATCATCACAGCTCAATATATCAATCAATATCATCAGTAACAGATCAAAAACCTTGAGAAATCTCATTTACATATCATCACATAATGCTTCTCAATCACATATCAGTTCAACCTGTTAATATTAACCTGTAAGACATCCATCCCATTTCCATTATCAATATCCATTATAAAGCTTAACATATAAATCCATAACATCAATCACAGAACTGATATCCTTGAGAAATCCTAAACAACATATCATCACATAATGCTTAACAATAACATATTCACAACAACCTGTGACACATCCATCTCAACCTGTAAAATAAATAATAACTCGACATTTCAACATGTGATAACCCAATAAATTGGAAGCACATATAACAACTATATCAACATTGAAATTAACAAATGTTTATATTCACATCTAAATGAATAAATGTTTATATTCACAATATCTAATTATAACATTCTTGATGGCTTACAAAAAATACTCGAGATCGTCATCCTTTTCCTCTTCACTATAATAAGCGCCCTCTCTCTTGTTAGATGCATGTACCCATAGGTGAACTATTGTATTGTATCTAAATGTTTCCATAAGTTGCTGTATGCAGTGCTAAAAAATTTAAGCCTATCGTCATGAAATGCTCTATGAACTTCACAACGAACATCCCACAATTAGCTCTGTAATAACGTACAAGTATTAAAAAAACAAAACATACAAATAAATTATGCATAGTAAATAAGGCATCAAAATACGGTATATTACCCCTCTTGTTGCAGACAAGCAATTTTCTCATATTTGATTTTTAATTTGCACTCCTTATATTTCATCAATTCTGGTCTTTAAATAAAAAAAAACTAACTTTTTCCAACACAGAGGACAACATTGCAGCTATCGACACAACATCATTAATTCTCTCTTCAGCATAGGAATGACTGTATAGTGTATCATATATAGTAATTGTCCATTCGGGAAGATTAATCTCGATAAGGAACCAATGTTGGCATTCATGATTCACTGTAAGATATACCAGGTCAACGTCTTTAAAATATTTTTCATATTGGCTCTTACCTTGCACAAATTTGAGAAGAGTTGATGGAGGGTCCCACTTCTTCTCCTAAAATCTTTTATACCCATAGAAAAACATTGCATGATCCATATATCATACGCTGGTTGAAGTATTCATTATTATACTTCTGCTTTTGGAGCATATAGTAAAGAATGACGTCAATCTCTTGCAATTCATAGACCAATGTATTTAATTTGATATATATATATATATATACATCATTAGCAAATATGACTTAACCAAATTGAATAAATCTTACATCATTTGAAAGCCATGCATCCTTCACCCTCAAGCTATACCAAAATGATTTTGAGTTCATTTTTTGAACAATAAAGTCGTACATTTTGCCCGATGAAAATTCATCATATTTGTTAAGCTCACTATTATAAATAAAAATCCAAAAACGTAAATAACTGTGTAATTCAATTATATTGAATAATGAAGAAATATAATTCTGAGGGACTTACAATTTATATTTATGAAAATGCAATTTCCACCAGTTGGCAAAACTTGAAGATTGTTGTGGAGATGGAGAAGATAAAGGGTCCACTGAAAGTACATGAGCATAGGCACTTTCATCTGCCATCTTTTGATATTCTACCTGTAAACATTTTGTCTTGTCCCTTTGTCCTCCTCTGCCCTTAGGTGTCCATTCATCTCCAAGGTACTTTTGATTTGGAACAAGTACTCTTTTCTTTGGAATAGACACCCTTTTCTTTGGAATAAGAACCCTTTTCTTTTTCTCCATCTCAAATGCAGTGTGCAAAATCTCCACTATCGATTGGTTGGCCAGTGCAACTTCTTCATCTTCTCTGTCCATAAAATTATCTTTGCTAAAAAAATATTCATTATTTAGGCTACTTATATATTATAAATGCAATGTCACAATGCTAAATTAATACAAATAATTATAATTTAATTAATATAACGTACGAAGTGTAAAGTGTGAAAATGGGAGTGTCTGGACTGCCACCTTCCTTCTTTTTTCTAACTTCTTCCTCCAAAGCTACAATTTTGTCGCTCAGTAATCCTATAGTAGCCTTCATATCTTTGATCGCGCTTGCGTTTACTTTGTTTTCTTCTTTCAAATTCTTGTACTTTTTCTCCAAATATATTCATCGTTGTTCAAGTACATCTAATTTTATACTTTTTGAATCCTATACGATTAAATATTAATAAAATATAAATTTATTTTTAAAATATGATAGCACCGCTTAATACATTATAAATATTTCAAGGATTACCTCAGGGCTCAGAACCCTTTTGCTTGGATCAGTGGGTGATTCTGTCTTTAAGGTTGTTCTAGTTTTTCCAGTGTTCATCTTCTCCTTATGCTTAGGAATGCCCTTTTCTTCCTTGTGTTCATTGTAATATCCCAAATGATACCCTAGAATTTTGGAAATGCTTATGGTTGATATTGATTTAATGATTTTAAAGTATGTAATAATGATTAAGAGGAAAAGAAGAGTGTGTATATGTTGTATATATGAAGATATATACAGCATATACAAGTCAACTTTATTGATGGTCAAATGAGATTATTAATTATTTAAAATAGAAATTAAATATAAGTGAAAGATGATATTTATATTATTATAATATTAATTTATTTGGTGGAGATTAAGTGGTGAATTAAGTGGTTAAGAGTAGAGTTTGGGTTGACTTTTTCTATCTTCTTCTTCTTTCTTCTTTTGGGTTAGCCGGCCATCACCATAGTTAAAGGAAAAGAGAGGTTTTTTTGATTCCTCACTCAAGATTGAAGGGTGTTTCAAGTGATCAAGTTGGAGTTCTAAGGATTTTTCTGCACTTTTGGTAAGTTTCCAACTTATTCCTTTATGTTCTTTTGGAGTTTGTGTATTTGAGTTTGGTGAATGATTGTTGTAGATGTGTTTTGGGTTGATTTGGTATGTTTGAGAGTGTTTAGTCTTATTAACTTTGATTTTGGGGTTGGATTGAAGAAAAGGGTTAAGTTTGGTGAAGATAGCAAGAGTTGTGGATTGTGTATGTGTTGAGTTGTAAAATATGGTTGTGATTGTGTGTTGGTGCATATAATTGAGTTGTTTTGATGTTATGCAAGTTTATTATGGTTTATTGATGGTTTTGGTTAAGTTTGTTTGGAGTGAAAAAAGGGTTTAAGAAAGATGTTTGTTGGATGTGGTGTTTTGGTATCGATTTCATATTTTTGGCCTGACACGCCCATGAACACAGTCATGTCGTTGGTTTTGTTTTCTGTATGGGTGACACGAGCAGTGACACACCTATGTCACTGAGCGTGTCTCGTGTCACAGCTTCTGTGTTGGAGTAGTATTGACACGAGACGTGACACGCCCATGTCACTGAGCATGTCATAGCTACTGTGTTGTTGGTGGATTGACACGTCCAGTGACACGCCCATGTCACTAAGCGTGTCATAGCTTCTATGTGAGAGGAGAATTGACACGTGCAATGACACGTCTATGTCACTGAGTGTGTCAAAGCTTCTGTGTTGTGGGATTAGGGCACGGCCAGGGACACACCCGTGTTGTTGAGCGTGTCAAGTGAATAGTTTGCCCTAGTTAGCTTTTGTTCTTATTTTCTTATGTGTATCACTAAGTGAGTGTGTATAATTATATTTGGATTAGGTTTTGAAGAGATTTGAGGTAACCAATCCAAGTGTTGAAGGATTCTTGGAAGAGGAGGTTGTTAGTTTGGTGTGTGTTGCTCTTGAGGTAAGTACAAACCTTACATAATTGCATACATTTACATGACATTGGGACTTAACACATTTGGTTGAAAAATGTGTTAGGTTGCCTATTATATTATTGTTATATGAGAATGGTGCTATGATTTTTATTATGTAAACTATGTGAAATATATGTTGAGTATTCAAAATGTATGATTAATGTAATATGTTATGTATACCCTAATGATGGGATGTGAAGCCAATGATGATGGCTATATTGATAAAAATGAAATATTTGGGGCATTGTGCCTAGATGATCATGAGAAAATGAGAATGGATATGATAATGAAATAATGAAAGAATTGTGTGCCTAGTATGTTATTCAATTTTCAGAGTTTTGTTATTGGTGGCATGCCTAAAAGTAACAGTCCCTTGAAGCTAGGTTGGGCTTGGTCCTTGAAGCCAGGTTGGGTTGATGCTATACTCCCCTTGAAGCTTGGTTGGGCCTAGTCCTTGAAGCCTAGTTGGGATGTTACATATGAGATGTTTCTCATTGTGATAATGATTCGCCTACGGGCTTGATAAATGTGATTATTGGACCAAAACAGTAACTCTGAAATTTGAATTGCATATTATTTTCTTTTGGGCCCATGCTTGTCTTTGCTTTAATGTGAATTATGAATAATGGAACAATTGAATAAGGTAATGAGATTTAATATTATGAAATATGATATCCTTGTATATTTCTTCTAATTCTTGAAATTTTGACATTGACATTACATTGAATCATATTGTTATCGTGGTTTGTACCACTAAGCTGTTGGCTTAACGCGATTGTGAATTATCGCGCAGGTGAACTAGAGAGTTCAGCTAGACCTAGTCGAGTCTAGGCTTGTGATCCTTTGTAAAGAGTTGATTTTGGACTTCAAGATCAGAGAAGAATTGCCAAATATGTATAAACTCTATATTTTTGTAAATATTGATTTTGATGTATACATATGTATATTCCGCTGCTTATTAAACAAATATTTTAGATAAACTTTGGGTGTAATGAAGCTATATGTTTATGTATTCTAACAAGGAATGTTTTATCTATTACTATTTATAATAATGATTTGATGTTAAAGTTTTAAAGATTGGTTTGCTTTAAATAGACTGTGACATTCTTGTATCCGGTATACGTATATTACATATTGAGAGTATATGTGGTGTACGTATATAGGGTATAGGGGTGTTACATTCATCTTCATTTTTGAATCCTAGCATAGCAGGTTGTGCGGATTTGAACGTAGTCATCTTTATAGGCACCACATACAATTCCTATGCATTGATATTTGAAATTAATGTAAATAATTTATATGGACTAATATATATTGATATCAAATATATTAAAACTTAAGAGAAACAAAACAAAGAAATGTTGTGTTTACCTGACCCTCTAACAAAATCTGTATCTTAGCAAACATATGTTTCTTGTTAAAGCTCCAGTTATTCATCTGAGGGAACGAAGAAGCTATCTTCTTGACCCCAACTAGTGAAAGAGTCGGCATGACCTACACTGCATATATAGAGAGGACATCGAAGAATCCAATAAAGTAATACTCACTGTCAGCTAGTTTTTCCTCCAACCTCTTCAATACTTAAAATGAGGGCATAACAATTTCTAGCCCGTAGACCCCCAAGCAATGTTGTTAAAGGCCTCCAAATCATCCACATAGGCCATTATTTTTGGGTCTATTTTTGACGTTTTACCCTTTCCAAGGATTAGAAACTCAATGAAGCATGCAACACCTAGTTTAACTTGCAATTCTAGATCCCTACAAGCTTTGAATTCTTAATATAGTTGTTCACGAGTTAATCCCCCATATCTGTCCATAAGAAGTGAACTATCCATATCCGTATCCTCGACGCCAGAGTACTCCAATCAAGTTATTAAGCAATACTCTTTGAACTCGAAGTGGATGATGGATTGCCCAATTTTAAATGATATCTCATATGGCTTTGGATTTGGCACTTGTTGAATGAAAAGCCAATGGATTAATCCGGGCCAATTTTAAAACTTTGAATGATCAACACTTATTAGATGGCCTACTTTGTATCGGTGAAAGGTCTCCACCTAAAAAAAATTTTAAGGCATTAAACAACTGACATGGAATAGTCAAGGCCAAATAATGTTTTAATACAAGTAAGTTGTAAATCAACTGATAATATACAAATCTTCTCCTTGTCATCCCTAATGACATCTCTAATCATACTAAGGGTCTTCAAGCCATAACCTACAGTGTTGACTTGTTGATGCTTCCATATATTTTCTGCAATAGCATATTCAGGCACCTGTAATAAATTTAATCAGTAAATTATAGAACACCAACAAAAAATGACAAATTATAGTATTAATATTTACTTACATCTTCATTATCATTTCTTTTAGATTCGTCGTCATCAGGTTTTGCCTTTGGAAGTAGGACACATCTTAATTTTTTTCTTTTCAAACCTTCTAGTTGAGTATATATCCTCTTTTTAAGTTGTGAGCCCTTGGGGCTTATTGTAGACATCGACTCGGGGCTCGTATTTTTCAGCACTACATTATCCTCCGGTACAGGAGATTGTTCACTATTAGAATTGGACATTGATTTAGAGAGAATTTTCATTTTATGCCTGCAAAATAAAATTGTAGCCTCATTTTAACAGATAACCAACATGGATAAAAAATGAAATTTTATTAGCAACATTAATCGCCATATCATCACATATCAACCCATATCATAGTAAGATCAACACAAATCAGTCAACACCAACAACCACATGAAAATATATCATCCCATATTAAGATATATCAACCCATAGTAAGACATATTAACACATATCAGTCAACAAAATATTTTTATTTACTATATAATACATCTAAATAACATTTAGAACTCAAATGCTATATATTTTACAAGTCTCACTGTCACATCCCAAAGGCTAGATAGTCGAGTAATAGGCAAGGAGGACATGAACGAGTGGTCAAATAGAGGCTTAGGATAGTCAAATATGAAATTGGTGTACACAGTGGAGCTGACGGGACCTAATTGAAATTTTTTAAGAGGCTGAGGACCTAAGGGTACTTTTCCAAAAAGTTACGTCGGTTCTTAATAGCGCCCATAATGGATGTAATAGATGTGTTCTCGGGATTTATCGGGTCTCAACGGTGGCGCACGATTTTTTCCGAATACGCACGGTTTGAAAGTTACGGATGATTTTGCAATAAGGGCATTTTGGTCATTTCCACCGGAGTGACAATTTTGTAAATAGAACCAATTTGAGGGGAAAATTATAAAGAAGGAAAAGTAACTTTCAAATGGCCAAATCATGGCCATTTGTTCAATTTTGGTGGATAAATCAAGACCATTCAAGTTAAAAATAATAAATAAATAAATTAAATAATTATCTAACATCTAATTTTTGTCTTATAGCATAAGACACATGCCTAACACCTAGAAAACTCCATTATCTTCATTTTGGGACTCCATTGCCGTGGACTTCTTCCAAAAGAGCCAAGAGAAAGTTTCAATTTCTAAGTGATTTATCAAGTTTTTTTTTTCAAGAGAAATTAAGGTAATTCTTCAAGCTAACTTCTTCTCTTTCATTTAATTTGAGTATTAGGCTTTGTATGGAAGGACTTAAAGTCATGTTTAATTAGGGAAAATATTAGAAAGTTGATGAATATGATGGAGAATAGCAAAATGGTTGGAGAATGAATAGAAATGGTGTTTAATGGTGAAAATAAGTTAGCAACCATTAGAAAAATCATAAGATAAGACTATGTCTATACCTAGGGTTCTTACCTTTATATATGTGATGTTAAATTTCATAGGAAATCAAGGAGACAAGGAAGGAAAGGAAGTGATATATATAAAGGACTAAGAAATAGTAAGGTTTGGTACTTTAACCATTGAACTCCTTTTGAAATTTTTCTGTTTTACAATTAGTAAAAAGCTGTGACTTGTATGATTTTTAATTAAATATAGAAAAATTATCTTGAGTTAAATTTTTGATATGTTGTGTCTCAATGAATCTAGAATGACTAAAAAATATTTTGATTTGAATTTAGAATGGTTATGATTTTGGAAAAATTATTTTTATTAGACCTGCTCCAGCAGGTACCTTGACTGAGACAACCATTATTATAGATTTTTAATAAAATGTAGAAAAATAATATCCAATTAAATTTTGGATATATATTTTTTTAGTGAGTTTAGTATTTGAGAAAAATAATTTGGGACCACATTGATTGAATTTAATTTATGAAATTCACAAAATTCAGAACTGCTGCCAGGATGCAGGGCAACTGGAGCAGTCTCGTTGGGTGAACTAGTTGACTAAGATTTTGTGTCTAGTTTGATATAAAATTTTAAAGGAATGATTTTAAGATGCAAACATAAATTCTGTAAAAATTTTAGAGTTTTTAGCCCAGTGGATTATTTTATACAAATTATCTAAACAAGGTCAAGAACCAGAGTTTATTGTTCATATGGTAATTTTTCATTATTAACTTGGCCAAAAACTTGGTGTGGGTGTTTTATCATTTTATTTTTGGTATTGAGTTTAAGTATGAATATGAAGAATAAATTAGATGGAAAAGAGGAGAAAATCAATCTAAATTTCATAACCGTGATAAAAGTCACGTGATGGAATATATACCACATATTCTCCATGTTCGTTATCATGTGAATATATAGATAAGGTATATACGTGGGGAAATACGTGTATATATGGTATAGATATGCGTGTATATGGTATATATGTGAATACATATGATACATATGTGAGTATATGTAGTATTTGTGTAAGTATATATTGTATATACATGGAGAATATGTGGTATATATACGAAATGAATGGGTATATATGAAATGTTATATATGCTCTACTCGGTAAATGGGTAAAACCGGTCTGGAATGGGGGTTTGGCATGCCATCCTACTGGCAGTACTGTCTTAACGGCTTCGGTCTGGATATTACTTACGCGCGCGCGGTTATATCATGTGAGGTCAAGATCATGGCAACTAGTCGTGTGAGACCAAGACCACGCAGTTATGTTGTATATTCCATATCGTGTGAGACCAAGACCATGGCATTTAGTCGTGTGAGCTCAAGACCACGCGTAACTCTATACGAGGCCTCATTTCGAGATCGGTGTATTCATAATTACCTAGTGGATCAGATTAACTCGTAATTATAATGAAGTTATATTACATGTTGTTTACATACAAAATGTGAATCTTAAATTAATTAGAAAATATAAATATGATGATTGTATGAAAATAGTTCAATTATGCAGTATTCTACTTTTATATGTGTTTCAACAACCTTCCTTGCACTATTTACATTCGGCAATGGGTAAAGTACCCACTGGGCAATAAGTTGCTCAGCGAGTTATATGTCTAACTCGCAGGTAGTGGATAGAAGATCAGCATTTTCGCAGCGGCCTGCACCAGCTCGACGGCGAATAGGGTAGGACTTTTGACATAAAATAGTAGTATGGCATGTACGTTATATCTATTGTAAAGGTTTGTTAAACATATTAAGTATTATGGTGTATGTAACAAGAGAATAAACAGTAGTATTGTAATGAAACTTAGCAAATGATATGCGATCTTGAGAAACGATATAGAAGTGTGAAATTTTCTTGCAGGGTGTAGTTGAGGATATAAGGGAGATTATTATTGGGAGTGTTCTTGAGTTGAATTGTGAACAAAAGTGTTTTAAAAAAAAATCAGTTTTGGTGACACTTGGGAACCCTGCTTTTTAGGGGAAACTTATGAAAAATTTTTCGAAAAATTTTTCATAAGAATTCTTAATTAAGACATTGTAACCAGAGCTCGTATCCCGATGTGACATTCCTCCCCAGCTTATTCATAGGTCGGGAAGGGGTGTTACACTCACATCAACAACCATATGAAAACATATCAACCCATATTAAGACATATCAACCCATATCAAGGCATATCAATATATATCAGTTAACAAAACACTTTTATTTACTATATAAAATGTTGCGGCCTCAGCCTCACTATCTGCAAGTGCACAGATCGTTAACAAGTAATATAATGATGAGTAGAGTATCGTTCGCACGAGGAGGTTAATTCTAAGTACCAAACAATTAAACCGATTAATATTTGGACAATCAAATTTAATTTTATGATGACAATAAATCAAGAATAAATTTATAATAATTTAAAACTTAGGGTTTGTTCACCTTTATTGATTTATTATGGATTTTCTAAGGTATCGATTTTATTCAGTCATCCTTTTGATTAATGGTTGGATTCTCCTAAATTAAGTTCAAGTCTCTCTCAAGTACTAGAACTAATATCAAATTTAATCCTTACGTCTACTCTCGTGATCATAAGTAATTAAATCAATTTATTAAGTTTTATGAGAATCTTGAATCAACCTCTTAAGGGTTTAACCTTATCTCTAAGTGAGAAACATACTTAAGATTGTTATCTCCTTGGACTAATGTCATGCTTCCACTCTCGCTCCATCACATAACATCTCAATTCAATTAATCATTGGCCAGATAATCAAAGTATTAAGGTTAAAGACAACAAAATAATCAAAGGATAACTAAATTAACCAAATAGACATTTATAACTCCATGATAAATTCAATTAAAGGGACCAACCCTAAAGAGGATTAGTTCTTCATTGTTGAAATAAAAACATTACAAATATTCAAAATGGTAAATGAAAACATAATTAAAAGGAACAAGAAATATCAAACTCTATTTCTTTGAAGAAGATCTTGACTTGGATCTTGAACTCCTCCATGAAGCAGAATTTCACACTTCTAAACTAACTTTATTAGGATGAATCTAATCTAATCTCTTACATATCTCATACCATAGAGGAAGTGTGTTTAAATAGAGTGTTTGGAAGCTTCTTTAGTGGGGAAAAACTAAAAAGGTTAGGCCACATCATGTTTGGTTCACCACCAACCCAATTGTTTGCTCAAAGTCATGATTTTCGGCCCCACGGTCGTGGCTTTTGAGTGCCACGGTCGTGGCCTGAGTTGGTTTGGTCGGTTTGAGCACTTTAGAGCTGTAAAATGGTCGGTCTGGAAGGCCGCGGTCGTGGCCTTTTCAATGCCACGGTCGTGGCATTGAAGATGAAACTGCCAACTTTATTTTTCTTCTTTTTCTTGGCTCAGACAGTAGCGAAATCAATCCCACGGTCGTGGGTTTTGAGTGCCACGGTCGTGGCCTTTGAATATGCTTCTAAATATGCAAAATCTCTTCAAAATAGAGCCAAAATCCATGCCATGGTCGTGGCCTTTGAGCCCTATGGTCGTGGCTTTCCAAATGCTTCTGCCCTTGCAATTTTTGTCATTGAAAAACTTGGACAGCTTCAAATCAAATCCCATGGCCATGGATTTTTGACAGCTTTGGCCTTGGGATTCAAAACGAATCTGGATCTCTTGATTTCTCATCTTTAATTACATTTTCAAGTTTAAAATCATGTATCATGGTTTATAAGACCATGTAAATTCATTTTCTTCCATTTTTAAGCTTGATTTGACCTCCTTTCCATTTTTTCATGATTTTTAGCCAAAATAAGCTTTTTCTTCATACTTGCAACTCTATACTTGAAATGATGATTATTCTAGCTTTCGCAATAAAGATTGATCAAATTCAATTGATAACAATAAAAATATAACTACAATAATCATTAAATTATATGCAAAATATAGTCCTATCATAAAACTTCTAAACAATATTTACAATTCAAATGCTATATATTTTACAAGTCTCACATCAACAACCACAAAAAAATATATCAACACATATCAGTCAACAAAACACTTTTATTTTGCTATATAAAACATCTAAACAACAATTAGAAGTCAAATGCTATATATTTTACAAGTTTCACATCAACCCATATAAGAATATATCAACCCATATCAACCCCATACCAATCCATATCAACACATATCAACATATATCAGTCAACAAAATACTTTTATTTGCTATATAAAACATGTAAACAATAATTAGAAGTCAAATGCTATATATTTTACAAGTCTCAAATCAACCCATATGAAAACTTATCAATCTATATCAAGACATATCAACCCATATCAACACATATCAGTCAACAAAACACTTTTACTTACTATATAAAACATCTATACAACATATAGAACTCAAATGCTATATATTTTATAAGTCTCACATCAACCCACGTGAAAATATATCAATCTACATTAAGACATATCAACACATATCAGTTAACAAAACACTTTTATTCGCTAAATAAAATATCTAAACAACATTTAGAACTCAAATGCAATATATTTTACAAGTCTCACATCATATCAACTCATATCAAGACATATCAACCCATAACAAGACATATCAATACATATCAGTCAACAAAACACTTCTATTTGCTATATAAAACATCTAAACAACATTTAAAACTCAAATGTAATATATTTTATAAGTCTCACATCAACCAATATGAAAATATATCAACCCATATCAAGACATATCAACACATATAAAGCAACAAAACACTTTTATTTACTATATAATACATCTAAACAACATATAAAACTCAAATGCTATCTATTTTAGAAGTCTCACATCAACCCACATGAAAACATATCAACCCATAACAAAACATATTAACATATATCAGTCAACACAATACTTTTATTTGCTATATAAAACATCTAAACAATATTTAGAACTCAAATACAATATATTTTACATGTCTCACATCAACCCATATGAAAATATATCAACCCATATCAAGACATATCAACACATATAAGAAAACAAAATACTTTTATTTACTATATAATACATATAAACAACATATAAAACTCAAATGTTGTCTATATTAGAAGTCTCACATCAACCCATATGAAGACATATCAAGACATATCAACTTATATCAAGACATATCAACACATATAATTAAATACCAATATTGTTCAGTCAATTAAATCTACAACAATAATGATTTGTATTTTAGAAGTCCCACAACAAGCCATTTCTAACCACATCAATCCATATCATGACATATCAAGATATATCATCAAAGATCAACAAATATCAGTCAACAAAATCACAGTTCTTCATTATATAAGACATCTAAATAACATATGGAACACAAATGCTATGTGGTTTTGTAGTTCTATATCAAAACATATCAAACCTTATAAATTTAGGTCAAAATATATCAACCATATCATAGAATATCAACATATATCAGTCAACAAAATATAATTATTTAATATTATAGTATCACAAGCACAAAATATATGCCATTTAAATAATAATGATTCATAAATGTGTTCATCAATATCACACTTTTTGTTATTAACAGAAAAAGAACTTTTTGTTTCTTGATATAAAACCCATTTCTCATTCATTCAAAAAAAGATAAAATAAACAAACTAGCACAACAACATTATTTATGACTTATCAAAAAACACAATAATCCAAAGAGCAAATCCAAATTTTTATTTTCTTTAAATTAATTTCACCATAAACCCCAAGAAAATGACTATTTCTCTCTCTGATTTTCTTTTCCTATCTCTTTCTTGATTTAATGGTAAGTCAAGAGTGCTTAAATAAATCTGCAAAACAGGGGCCTCTCCACTAAAAAAAAAATTGAATCAAAGATCATATTTTTGCTTCTACATTATATAACATTGAATTGAAGAGCACCCAAAAACATAGGCTAATAGTAAAAAAAAAAATACAGAGATAACAACAAAAGAAAATAATCAAAGACTTCAAAGTATGATTAAAAATCTAGACCTCCCCAATTCTACAAACTCTCTATTTTTTCCACTTCTTCTTTAATGTGATATCTTTCACCGTATTATAACTTATGATTTTTATTTATATTATGTTCCTCTTTTTTTTATATTTATTTTTATTTCGGTTATTATATTTAGCTAAGCAATTCCTAACTTTCTTTCTTTCTCAGTCTTTTCATTCCTTTTTTTAGTGTTTTTAAAATCTATTTAGCACTCAATTTGTATGCTTTCCCACAATAAACACAACAATGGCAGAGAAATAGAGAGAGAGAGAGAGAGAGAGAGAGAGAGAGAGAGAGAGAGAGAGAAACTATACCTGAGATGAAGAATGAGTCGACGACGGCAGTAACAACGATGGAACACTCGAAGGTCAACGGTCTAATTCAATGACGCAACACCGGTGTAGAACTTTTGGAAGAAAGAGAGAGAGAGCGATTTATTTCAATCGAAAAAATGAGCTAGGAATTTTTAGATTTTTAAAAATAATTTGACAGTATTAGCATTTTTAGAAAATAGAATGAGCGGGCTTTTATCATTAAAGGCTACTTTTGTCAAATTAGGTCTATTTAAGGTGAGTATAGTCTAAAATTTAATAGTGATTTGTGTAAGGGTATTTTTTTGGTTAATTCCCCAACATATATAATATAATTTAGAGAATAAACATCAAAATATAAAGTGTAATATATTAATATATGTTACATATAATGTAATATCCCAAAATGTACCCTAGAAGTTTTGAGATAATTGTTGTTTTGTTTGAATCAAATGTATATGTGTAGTGGGAAAGGAAAGAATGTATAGAGAAAATGTATATGTTGTATATATGGCAAGATATATAACATATATGTTGGTCAAAATGGTGGGTCAAGGGAAGAAGATATTTAATTTGTGATTTGTGAAATTACTAAAAAGGGTATGTTAATGAAATGAAGTTAAATTATATTGAAGAGGGTATTTAGGTAATTTTCTTTTGAAATTGCTTGGTGGAGGTTTAAAGAGAAGAGAAAGTTGACTTTACTTCTTCATTTTCTTTTCTTTCCCTTTGGTGGCCGAACCTCATCAAGACAAGAGAGCAAGAGGAAGGTTTTGAGTTCTAAGATCAAATTGAAGGAGTTTTCAAGTGATTAAGTGGAAATCCAAGAAGATTTATTATTTTTGGTAAGTCTCTCTTGAATTCTTTTGTTTTATTTTAAGTTGTTTGTGAGTTTGATTGTGGATATTTGGAAGTAAAGTTGTGTTTATGGTAATTTGTTGGTGTGTGTTTGATTTAAATTGATTGTGGTATTGGTTTTGAATAAGAAATAAAAAGATGGGTTGTTGTTAGTTTTGAAAGAGTAAGAGTGATGTTGGTTTTAGGGTTTTGAGTTGGTAAGTGTTGTTAATGTTAAGTTTGGTTGATTATTTTCATAGATCTTCATGTTGGTTGTGTTTGTTGGAGTTGTAAGCATTAAACATGTGAATTTGGTCGAAGGCAGTAGCATTCTGGATGCCACGCCCGTGGCCCTTTGGTGCCATGGCCGTGGAGGTGTTGGATAATTTGGGCAGAATTGGTTTCTACCCCACGCCCGTGGGGGTTGGGGTGGCCACGGCCGTGGGCTATAATGTATGTTGTTGGATTGTTAATTGTGATCTAAAGGTCTAAGAGGAGGTTAACAAGTGATAAATTGTATTGGAATTGATGTGGTTCATCATTGTTTTGGTTTAGGTTGTGAAGAAGGTGATTTGCCCTAATTTGAGAAGTAAAGAGTTCTTGGAAATAAGAAGTGTATAGAGTTGTTTAAGTGGTGCTTAAGGTAAGTACAAACCTTGCATTGTTGCATACATTCACTTGATATGGCATTGTTGATATATACGAATAATGTTATGTTTTGCACATTGTGAATCTTGTGAAATGTACTATATGTAAAATGATGAATTGCTTTGGTGTGAATGGAAATATAATGTGAATTGAGACATGATGATTCAAATGTGATGAGAAGCCATTGTGAGTGGCTATGGTTATACAAATGAAATTGTTGAGGCATGATTGCCTATTTGATTATGAGATACAAATTGAGAAAGAGAATGATAAAGAGATGTGAAATTAATGTTGTGAGTTATAATGATGTGAATGATATGATTGAAGCATGCCTAGATGATATGATTGAATAATGATATGTTTGTTTAGTTAATGTAATTGATGTTGTATATTATAATGATGAAAATGAAATGAATTGAGAAGGAAATGTTTAAAGAGATAAATGAACGGGCCTATCTGCCTCCTGCGGAACCATGCGGACCCAATGGTTTGGGCAACCGAACTTGGACTACCGACCTGGTTGGCGGAAGGTTCGATGCAGTCAGTATTACGTACCTATCTGCCTCCTGCGGAACCATGCGGACCCAGTGGTTGGGCAACCGAACTTGGACTACCGACCTGGTTGGGGGAAGGTTCGTTACTGATAGTCTTATACGTACCTATCTGCCTCCTGTGGAACCATGCGGACCCAGAGAGTTGGGCAACCGAACTTGGACTACCGACCTGGTTGGGGGAAGGTTCGTATATGGAGCCATGGTTGATGGCTATAATTAATAGATGATGATATAATTATTGAATTAATGAAATGTATATTTATAAGTATGATCCTTATTGATTGAATGTATGACATTGATATTGACATTGCATTTTATCATTATGGTTTGTACTACTGAGTTGTTGGCTCAGCGCGATTGTGGTTCATCGTGCAGGTGATAGAGTTGATAGGGTTGAGACAGAAGATTCTTCTAGACCTAGTTGAGTTTGTACTTGAAGAGTTGGATTAGAGCTTAAAGATCAGAGAGTCAAGCTGCCAATCATGTATATATTCTATGTTTTGTAAATTTAAAGTTTCTATGTATTTGTACTTGTAAGTACTTGTTATAACTTCTGTTGTGTATTAATAAATGTTTTCATCTATTATATTTTATGGATTTCTTTTAAATGATTGATATTTGTTTTATTTCTTTTTCGAGATATGATTTGTATATTTTTAAACTGTGGCATTTTCTATATTCAGTATACGTATAATATGATCGTATAAGCATGCTTTGTACGTATACGGGATATAGGGGTGTTACATATAACAACATATATCAGTTGATTTACAATAAAATATCAATGTACAAACTAATATATATTGATATATGTTACATATATCAACATATATCAATAGATTTGAAATAAAATATTAATATACAAACAAATATTTATTATTATAGATTTATATATGTTACATATAACAGCATATATTAATTAATTTGTAAAAAAATATCAATATACAACTGATATATGTTGATTTATATTACATATAATAACATAAATCAGTTAATTTGTAATAAAAATATCAATATATAAACTAATATATAATGATATATGTTACATATAACAACATATATCAGTTGATTTGCAATAAAATAATAATATACAAACTAATATATGTTGATATATGTTATATATAAACATATATCAGTTGATTTGTAATAAAATATCAATATACAACTAATATATATTGATATATATTATATTAACATATATTAGCTGCTTTGTAATAAAATATCAATATACAAACTAATATATATTGATATATGCTAATATATGCTGATATATTATATATATCAACATATATTAGTTGATTTATAATAAAATATCAATATATAAACTCATATATGTTGATATATGCTAATATATGTTAATATATGTTACATATAATAACATATATTAGTTGATTTGTAATAAAATATCAATATACATGCTAATATATGTTGATATATACTAATATATGTTGATATATGTTACATATAATAACATATATTAGTTAATTTGTAATAAAATATCAATATACAAACTAATATATGTTGATACATATTACATATAATAACTTATATTAGTTGATTTACAATAAAATAACAATACATGAACTAATATATGTTGATATATGTTACATATAATAACATATAACAATTGATTTGCAATAAAATATTAATACATAAACTAATATTTATTGATATATATTAATAAACGTTACATATAACCACATATATTTACTGTAGAAATGAAACATAATTTATATATAATTTTATAATTAAAACATAACTTATATATGATTATAATTACAATTTTATATAATTAAAAAATAATTAATTAATTAACTTAAGATATAATTTATGTTAACTAATTTTAAATTATATTCCATATACCTTCATATGTAAAAAATAATAATAAAATATAATAATAATTTATTATTCATAAATTATATTACATAAAAATATTTCTAAAAATAAATATTTGTATGGTTGCATAAAAAATAAAAATAAAAATATGTATGGAACAAAAAAGAAAAAAAAAAGACAAAAGAAATAGTGTAAAAGAATAAAAGAATACAAAAAAAAAAAAAAACAAATTACACTCAAGAGAAGGCAAAATGAACATGTTATCAATTTTACCGTATAAATGAAAAAAAAGAAAAAAGTAAGTTCCGTATATTTAAAAAGTGAAAAGCATGAAAATAATAAAAAAAAAAATGCCTGCATAAGTGAAAACAAAGAAAAGAAATCTCGTATTCGGTGTAAATTCCTTTAAAGCAATTTCCTCAAATGTATACTAACAGTATGTGCCGTTTGTAATAATAGGTACACATATTTTTCCTTAAACGTATACAAACGGTTGTTCATATTGTGTTGCTGTCCACGAGTCTCCCGTATTTTTGCAAAACAAAATTTTATGTTTACGGCAGAAATGAAATTATTTGGAAAGTGCCGTAAATTTGAAATAAGTTTTAATTTTTAGGTTAATTTTATAAATATCCCTAATAATTATTCTTTTAAGAAAACATTAATAACTATTGTGAACATATATATTTTAATTATATAATATAATTGACAAAGAATATCATAAGTTATACATTTAGCAAATATTATAAACATGGGCATATTTTAAATAACGTAATTAATGAAGTTCTACATTAATAATTATTGTATAATATAATTGATAAATAATATTATAAGTCATAAATAATAAATTTATTAAGTGTCGTACTATATATATATAGCGAATAATAAAAGTATATATAATTGATACTATTACATAATAAGATATAAGAATAATTAATAAAAAATCTTGAATAGTTATAACACACACATGCATAGATATACTTAGTTAATCAATCTTTTCTAAATATACTTAGTTAATACTACTAATGAATATAATCTAATAAGCATATAAAATATAAAGGTGAATATTATAAGTTATACATATAGTAAATATTATAAACATGTATGTATTTTAAATAACATAATTGATGAAGTTCTACATTAATAATTATTGTAAATATATAAACATATAAACATATAAATATATTAATTATAATATAATTGACAAAGAATATTATAAGTTTTATTTTTGGCAAACAATATTATAAGTTAAACATATAGTAAATATTATAAACTTGTATCTATTTTAAATAACATAATTGATGAAGTTCTATATTAATAATTATTTTAAATATATATATTAACTGTATAATATAATTGATAAAGAATATTATGTCGTAAATAATAAATTTATTAAGTATTTATGGTATATATATATGGCAAACAATAAAAATATATATAATTGATACTATAGTTTTTTTCTATTTTAAGTGTATGTTTTAATTTTGCTAGTTTAGGCCAAATTGGACCATCAACATTGGCTGTAGGTGTTTTATTTTTCAAATGAAGAGCATAAACAAATAGCATAAATTAAGGGCATGGTTTCTTTAATTGTTCTTTTTTAATTTCTAATGAAGTTCATTGGGCAACACGATGTTAGCTGTACAATAATAAATGATATTAAAATCTTTGATCAATACAAAGTTAGCCATATAGAATCATTCTTAAAAGATAACTTCTTATGAGCTTAATTTTTTTTCTTATATGTAAATTATTAACAATAGTATTTGATTGCTAACGAAAAACATAAATAGAGTTAACAGTTGATTGTTAATTCAATAAGTTCTTAGTTGCAATGAAGATGGCAATATTTTTAATGAAGAGGAAAACAAAGGAGGTGAACATGTTGAAAGTAATCAAAGTATAGAGGAGGAAGTGAATAATGAGGATAATATTATAGTAACAAAACATGCATCCATTGAGGAAGGTCCATAACTTGGTATGTTGTTTTCTTCTATTGATAGCTTATATGAGTTGTATAGACAGTATATGTTGCAAAAACAGAGTTCCTAAAAATAATAAAAGAGCAGCAGCAAAATTAAACAAACAAAGGACAATATTCCGATTAGAGGAAAAAAGCTTTTATTACTGTTGGCTCGATAAAAAAACCTCTAAAAACAATACATCATTATATAGCAGAATCAGTTGCTAAGCTTCTGCCATTATTTCCTACAAACCAGCCACTTACACTTTGACTGAACTAAATAAGCAGTAAAAATAGGAATAAATAAAAAACAGAAAAATAACAAGTTTGACTCCAACTTTCACCCCCTCAAACTTGTTTAACTCCAATTTTCTCTCTTAATTCCTCAAATCTCTGTCGTGCCAAAGGCTTTGTCAACAAGTCAGCAACCTGCACTTCTTTCTTCACATATTCAAGCTGAATTTCTCCACGTTGATCACAGTCACGAATAAAGTGCATTCTAGTATCAATATGCTTACTCCTTTCGTGGAAAATGGGATTATTCGCTAAAGATATAGCTGACTTGTTGTCTACTTTCAAAACTGGTTTGACAGCATCATCTCCTCTCAAATCTGCAATTATCTTCGCGAGCCAAATAGCTTGACACGCCCCGCCAGTTGCTGCTATATACTCAGCTTCACAAGAGGATAGTGCAACAATTCTCTGTTTGTGCGAGACCCATGTGATCGGACTGCTTCCCAAGAAAAATATGATTCCCGACGTGCTCTTTCTGTCATCCACATCACCTGCAAGATCACTATCACTAAAGCCTACAAGCTCCTCCTTTTCTTGATTCTTTTTGTAGACAATGCCCAAACTGATAGTGCCTCTCACATATCTCAATATTTGTTTCACAGCATTCATATGCGTTACTGTTGGTGCGTCCATATATCGACTGACAACACCAACAAAATACGCAAGATCTGGGCGGGTATTCACTAAGTACCTCAAGCTGCCGATAATTCTCCTATACTCCGTAGCATCAACCAATGGCTCACCATCTTGTTTCTTTAGTTTATTTTTCAGCTCCATTGGTACACGACTACTGTTGCAATTAAGTAACCCCACTTTCTCAAGAATTTTGCTTGCATAACCTGCTGTGAAAGGGAAATATAATCTAAAGTTTGTTTTACCTCTATACCGAGATAATAACATAGCAGCCCCAAATCACTCATTTCGAACATCTTCATCATCTCTTGCTTGAAACTTTCGATGTTTTTACCATTTGAGCCGGTGAGGATTAAATCATCTACATAAACCCCCACAACAGTGACATCACTCCCCTCCTCCTTCATGTAGAGAGCATGCTCAAATGGACACTTATGAAACCCAAGTGACTGCAAATTGCGATCTAACTTAGCATTCCAGGCCCTAGGTGCCTGCTTTAAGCCAGTACCTTCTGTGGATTTCTTTTGTCAACAAAACCAAACCGTCCGGTTGACTCACATACACCTCCTCTTCTAACTCTCCGTTTAAGAACGCAGTCTTTACATCTAGATGGTGAACTCTCCATTGTTTTTGAGCTGCATAGGCAAGAATTGTTCTAACAGTTTCTAATCTTGCTACAGGAGCAAAGACTTCCTTATAATTGACACCAAATTTCTGCACATAGCCCTTCGCCACCAAACGGGCTTTGTGTTTGACAATTTTTCCATTAGGATCCTTCTTCAACTTGAAGACCCACTTCAATCCCACTACCTTTTGACTCCCCGGCAGATCTGAGAGTTCCTACGTTTGATTCTTTTGAATTGATTCAATCTCTGACTCCATGGCATGTCTCCAATTCTCGTCATTTACTGCTTCTTCATATCGTGTTGGTTCCTCCATTGATAAGAAACACAACACGACTTCTTCATCAACATCTCTGGTCTCATTATAAATTTCTTGCAGTAAACGATACTTTCTTGGTGGTGTCGTGCTTGATTCTGATTCTGTACCTGTACTATTCGAAGAAGGCGAGTTAATTTGAGGGGAATTAATTTCAGTATTTTGTGTACCTGAAGAAGAGGATGGCGTTGATGGATTTTGAAACGCATCCACTGCTTCGGGTATGCCTTCACCCCTCAATCCATGTACTGTAAACGTCCCTGTACATTCAGAACCTTCTTTCTGCTCGTTTTTCTACCACGGCCAGCTGGCTCCTTCTTCGAATACCACATCTCTGCTTATGAGCACTTTTCCTTTTCTCAGATCAAGAATTCTGTATGCCTTTGAGCCTTCTTCATAACCAAGGAATATACCTTTTAAGCTCCTGTCTTCAAGTTTTGTGAGATGGGGGGACATGATTTTGGTATGAACGAGACAACCAAACACTCGCAGGTGTTGAATATTTGGTATCTTGTTATACCAAGCTTGGTAAGGCATTCTTCCTTCAACACTTCTGGTTGGGCATCTGTTCAATATAAACACAGAAGTTCTCACGGCCTCACCCCATAAATTAGCTGGTACACTTTTGCTTTTCAGCATGCTTCGTGTCATCTCCATGATAGTCTGATTCCTTCTTTCGACAACTCCATTTTGCTGTGGAGAATATGGTGCTGTCAATTGCCTTTTAATCACCTCTTCTTCACAAAATTTTTGGAATTCAGTCGAAAGAAATTCTCCACCCCGATCTGTTCTGAAATTCTTTACTTTACTATTTGATTCAATTTCGACCATCTTCTTGAATCTTTTAAATGCTTCTAATGCTTCATGTTTGCCTTTCAACAAGTAAATCCACATAAAACGTGAATAGTCATCAACCAAGAGTAAAAAAAATTTATTACCTCCTGGAGTCGTTGGTGCGATCGGGCCACAGAGGTCTCCATGTATCAATTCAAGTTTTTCTTTTGCTCTGAATGTCGATGCTTGTGGGAAGGATTTCCGGTGTTGTTTCCCAACTGTACAACCATCACAGATTTGATTTGGAAATGAGATTTCTGGAAGTCCAATCACCATATTTTCTTTGGACAATTTCTTCAAAGCCTGAAAGTTTAGGTGTCCAAATCTTGTGTGCCACAGCCAATTTGATTCTGAAATTCTCGCCATTAAACACACCTTTTCAGCAATCTGTAAATCTGCGATGAATAACCTGTTTATTTGTCTTCCCACTTTGATTATGAGTCTGTTCAAGCTGTCATAGACCCTCAAGACTCCTCCTTCAATAAGAATTCTGCCTCCAATTTCTTCTATTTGGCCCAGGCTCATAATGTTACTTTTTAATTTTGGGATGTAATATACATTGGATAGGGTTAGATGTTCACCGTTTTTACATTGGAACATTACTGACCCAACTCCTTGTATATTGATTACAGACCCATCACCAAATTTGACCTTGCCATAAATTGAATCATCAAGATCAACAAAATAAGTTTTATCACCTGTCATATGATTGGTAGCCCCTGTGTTGAGATACCATCCTCTTCCCTTCATTAAGCATCCGTTTGTGGCAGCAACATAAACTTCTTCATGAACCCCTTTCAATTCGACAGCCTCTATCATCATCAAGGAAGGTTCTTCGAGATAAATCTGCTCACGATTCTGACCAAACAGCTCACAGGTTTCAACCATCAGCAGAGATTGTTCTTCATCATCTCTTTCGGTCAGATTGGCTTGCTCATCTTTCTCCTTCGTTGAGCATTCTGATGTGAAATGTCCCATCTTCCTGCATCCATAGCATTTGATTTTAGATTTATCAAATTTCTTCCTAGGTTGTTGTGATTCTTCCTCTTTGTTTTGATAACTGCCGTTGTTCCTGCCTCTGCCACATCCTCTTCCACCTCTCGAACTAGTGGTTTCCTTCATTTTTCCTTTATTTTTTCTAGTTTCTTCGTACTCCTTCCATTCCGCTCTTGTAAGGATAACTGTTTCGTCAGATCGTCCACCACAATTCTGCAGTCTTTCTTCATGAGCTTTAAGTGAGCCTATCACCTCCTCGACTGATTTGGTGGTTAGGTCACCGAACTCTTCAATGGTGGATGCGATCTGTAGAAACTTAGAAGAAACCGACCGTAGCATCTTCTTGACAACTTTCTCATCCTCTACAGTATTCCCAAGGCTTCTCAATTTATTGACAATGATTGTGAGCTTACCCGAGAAATCGTCAACATTATCGGATTCACTCATTCTTAAGGCTTCAAACTCCCTCCATAGTGTCTGAGTTCGTACCTCTTTAACTTTGTCAGCACCTTGGTTCATAATTTTCAGCATGTTCCACGCCTCCTTCGCAGTCTTTTTCGCACCCAATTGAAGCAAGGTATCTTCCCCAATACCTTGATAAATAGCCGCCAACGCCATCTTATCTTTCCGTTGATCAACTGGTCCGGGTGATTCGACTGCATCCCACACACCTTGAGCCATCATAAAAACCTCCATTTTTATAGCCCACGCCGCATAATTGCTTTTTGACAGCATGGGATATCTCAAGGTGACGGAGCCTTCTTTTTCTGGAAACCCAGCTCCTTCAACTGTAGAGGTTCTGCCATCAACTGAGGCATCTTCGCTGTTCTTCTGATCTCTCTCTCTCAATCTAGCTCTCTCTATCTCTAGATGAGACATTGGGTTGGCCTTGATCTTAAGGCTCTGATACCAAGTGTTGCAAAAACAGAGTTCCTAAAAATAATAAAAGAGCAGCAGCAAAATTAAACAAACAAAGGACAATATTCAGATTAGAGGAAAAAAGCTTTTATTACTGTTGGCTCGATAAAAAACCTCTAAAAACAATACATCATTATATAGCAGAATCAGTTGCTAAGCTTCTGCCATTATTTCCTACAAACCAGCCACTTACACTTTGACTGAACTAAATAAGCAGTAAAATAGGAACAAATAAAAAATAGAAAAGTAACAAGTTTGACTCCAACAGCATACTAGTGTAACAGGTTTTGGTGTTGCTAAAAAATCAGCTTTGAAGGGAAATGGTGATGTTTACAAAGATCAAACAATAAGTTGTGACAGAGGAAGAAAAACATATGCAGAGAAGTGCGGTAAGAGGATAAGTTGTCCCGCAAAAGTAAATGCAGTTTTAAAAGATAACAGAATATGGCTTGTTACAAAAGTTATTTCAAGTCATAATCATGAATTAGATCCTTCAATGACTAGTTTTATGGCTGCTCACAGGAAAATAACTCCTAGTATAAAGAGGGTATTGGAGGCTAATGACATTTGTGGCATAAGGCCTTGCAAGAGCATTAGAATGCTAGAAGTGCAAGCATGTGGGCCGGAGAGTTTGAGTTGCATGCCTAAAGATTGCAGAAACTTCATTTAAAATAAAAGGAGACTACATCTAGAAAATGGCGGTACTGATGCAATTCGAAACTTATTTTTAAAGAAGTAATTGAAAGATGAAAATTTTTTCTATTCAATCAAAGTCGATAATGAAAATAGACTTCCAAATGTTTTTTGGGTTCATCCGAGGGGGAAAGCTGCATATCAAGAGCTCAAAGATGTTGTGCCTTTTGATACAACATATCTAGTGAATCATTACAAGATGCAATTCACTACTATTGTGAGAGTAAATAATCTCTGTTAGGATGTGCCTTACTAGCTTATGAGGATGCAGATTCTTTTAGATGGTTGTTCAACACATGGCATGAAGCACTGGGAGACATGCATCCAACTGCCACCCTAATAGATCAATATGAGAGTATGAGGGTAGCTATCAAGGAAGTGTTACCAAACACCATGCATAGATTTTTTATGGCATATTTTGTGCAAGATAAATGATATATTTAGAAATATTTCTGATCATTAAAATGCAGTTAAGGAATTTAAAGTCGTGATATATGATAGCTTGACTATTGATATGTTTGAGCACAATTGGGCAATTTTTTATTGCTAAGAATGGCTTGGAATTGCATGATTGGCTTACAAAACTTTATATAGAAAGAGAATGTTGGGTGCTAGTGTTTCTAAATAAGTGGCTTTGGGCTGGGATGTTATCAACACAAAGAAGTGAGAGCATGCGTGCCTATTTTGACGGTTATGTCAACTCTGGGAGCACATTAAAGCAATTTGTTGAGCAATATGATATTGCTATGCGCGACAAGATTGAGAAGGAATTCCATGCTAAGCACAAATCAAGGCATACAGTTATAAAATGTCAACCTGATTTTATGTGGGTAAGACAATTTCAATTATTATATATAAATAATATGTTCAAGCAAGGTCAAGCTGAAATTAAACACATAATGTACTGCCACATTGTTATCCTTACTCTGGAGGAAGCACGACAACTTGTTAATGAGCCAGGGGTTGAGACTCATAAAATTATAGAGACATCCATACTAAATAATTGGTACATCAAAGATTTATCTACTAGGTACAATTTAGAGAAAATGGGCATTATTTTAATTACAATTGTAGGAAATTCGAATCAAAACACACAATATGTTGCCATATATTCAAAGTGATGGCAATGAAAGGCATTCAGTCTATTAATGAAAGGTATTTGAGTAGAAGGTAGAGAAAAGATATTTTTCGTAGTCATATTAAGATGCTCTTTGCTGGCGCATATTCATAGATGACAAATGAGTATAAGAAATGCAAAGAGTTAGAGAAGCCATTAGTAGAAATTGTTGATTTGGCATTTAATGACAACAACAAATTACAATTCGTGAAGCATCTGTTGGATGATCTAAAACAAGCTTTGTTGAACTATAATGATGGAGTTCATGATCATATTGCAGATACAATGGAGATTGAAACTTCCCAAAGGAATAGTACTGACAATCAAAAAATAAGGGTTACATTCTTGACCCACTGGTGGCTCGTAGTCATGGTAGGCGTCGAACTAATAGGTATAAGTCACGTAAAGAAACACATCTATTAGAGTTGGCAAAGGTCGTGGAAGAGGAAGGCAAGGAAGACAACAAAGAAACAACAATATAAATGTTGTAGTTTAAGTGAAATTAATGTAACATTTATCAATCCCTTTAAATGTTTGATGTATTAACTTGTTTTTTTCAATTTATTTTAGTTATTTAAATGTCATCTCCCCACTATAGTACTATTTTGTACTTCTTTTTGTTGGATGGATTAATGTTATATAAAAAATTTTAGTCCTATTCATTTGGGTGAAGACATATTTTGTAACACCCTCACACATCATATACATATAATACATATATCCAGTATATATAAAATACGCATATCCAGTACAAAAATGTCAACATTCCTATCTCAACAAAATTTGCATAAATCCAAGAAAAAAAAGAAAATAATAATAATAAAAATAAACCTAAGCTATGCTTTAATAATTAAATAAAACTATTTATTAAAAATTATAAGTGCTAAAATACAAATTTTAAAGAAAAATCTTTGAAAATATTTCGTCAGAGTTTTATCTGTATTTTGGACGTTCCCAAAAATCAATTAACTCAACCCATCAAAAGAAATACACTTCCAATATACCTTTAATCAACTATTTCTCCAAAAAAACTCCATGACTTTAAACATCTTAAATTATTTCCAAATAACTCACATATACATATACCTATATAAAAGTTTATAACACTTAGTCTAAAAGCTTTATAAGTACATAATTTTTATCTTATGCAAATATAATGTACATAAATATATCAAAATACACAAAGTAAATTTATTCATGCTTGCAAGTGGCTCTGGTTCTGTGGCAATACAACAGTCTTCTGGTGGAATCCCAAAACCCTAAACCTGGTTAGGTCTAGCAGGGTCCTTAGTCTCAATCCTATCACCTCGCGACAAACAAATCGCGCTAAGCTAATAGCCTAGTGATATGTACTTTAACAGTAATAAAAATTGAAGATAGACAATGCATAATACTTTTCATTTAAATTCTACAATGTGACATGCAATAGCATATTAGTTCATTTCCATTCTTCATTCTAAGTCATCACATATTACAATCACGTACATTATGACCAAATGACCTTAAATAATATTTAGGTTCTAGAGTAAATTTTTTGGTCAATTTTGATACCCAATGTTTAGTCCGTAGGCAGTAAATAATGACGTCCAGTGTCTAGCCCGAAGGCACACAATAGAATGGTGACACTCAGAGTTTAGCCCGAAAGCAAATCATGTAATATTGAGGCCTAGCATCTAGCCAGAAGGCAAATCATAGGCATGCCACCAAATACAAAACTCTAGAATTGAATAATATATTAGGCAAAATACAAATAATGCATATTTCCATAATCTATTTTCTTATCACATTGTCTCTTTCATAACTAAGTATAATCACTTTAATTAAATATACTCATCACCTTATCAACAATGCATATCACTTTGCATTAAGACTATATTACCCAAACATTTTAGACTATTCTCACACAATTTACATTTAGTACATTTCACTCATTTTAGCCATTAATAATAGTTTTTCATAATGCACATCATATATATATATATATCATTTCACATTTAATACTGCAATGCATATGAACATTCAAATGATAAAATAGTTTAACATATTTTCCATTTAAAATGCATTAAGCCAAATTAAATGCAAACATGCTTTAAACTCTTAAAAGTATGTACATACCTTAATCCAACATCCAAATCCAATCTAATATCACTCTTTACCCTTTACTTCCTAGATGCCCTTCAATACTAGGGTTGGGCATTAACTAACTACTCAATTCCTATACAAAATATAAGTATATAATATGTATTAGAATCACATTTCAACACATTTTAACAAATAAAAACCAATTTAGCACAATTCCCCCCAACTTTTAAATTTTCACCCTAACTTTCCTTAATTTTGGAACAACCTTTTAATCCATTCTAATTGATAATCTAAGCTCATTTCCCTCATTAAAATCATTTCATAACATGATTTACACAATAAAATCAAATGGACATCCATACTTTAAGAATACTTTTCCAAACCCCAAAATTCAACACTTCTTCATCAAACTTCTACCAAGCTTGGGCAAACAAACCAAATAACTATAAAATCTTTACTACCTCATCAAAACAACAATTCCCACACCTAAATAACAAATTAAAACATAATCCATCAAAAATGCAATTCTTACATATTCTTATTTTCCAACATAACTTAAAAATTAAAGAAGTAAGCTTACCAATTTGTTGGAAAACCTCAAAAACTTCTTTTGATTCTTGAAAATCTATTCAATATTTAGAATTTGGATTCGATCTATACCTCCCAAGTATCGAGACATGGAAGACATTATGAATCTTGTCCAACTATGACGGCAAAGCCAATCTGTAAGCCACCGGTCGTACCCTGTCCAGTATCTCAAATGGTCCTATAAAGCGAGGACTCAACTTCTGTCTTTGACTAAATCTCTGAATCTTCTTCCATGGAGACACCTTTAGGAACACCTTATCCCCCACACTAAATTCTATATCTTTTCTCTTCAAGTCTGAATATGATTTCTATAGGTCCGAAGATGCTTTCAAATGATCCTGAATCACCCTTACTTTCTCTTTAGTTTCTTTGATCAAATCAGGATCTTCTAGCTTTCCTTCTCCAACCTCATCCCAACACAATGGTGTCCTGCATTTTCTGCCATACAAGGCCTCAAATGTTGCCATCCTAATGATGGACTGGAAACTGTTGTTGTAAGAAAACTCAACCAAGGGTAGGTATCTATCTTAACTCCCAGTAAACTCGATGACACAGCTCAACATATCCTTCAGTACCTATATCACTCTCTCTGACTGTCCATCTATCTGTGGATGGAATGTTATACTGAAATGTAACTGAGTACCCAAAGCATCCTGCAAACTCCTCTAAAATTTAGATGTAAATCTGGGATCTGTTTCGGATACTAATGAAACTGGAATTCCATGTAATTTCACTACTCACTAATATACAGCTCAGCCAACCTATCAAGAGAGTAATTCATCCTGACTGAAAGAAAATGAGCTGACTTTGTCAATCTATCCATAACACCCAGATTGCATCATGCTTCCTCTGGATCAAAGGCAATCCAACCACAATATCTATGGTCACTCATTCCCACTTCCACTCAGGGACTAATAATGGTTGTAGCAACCCTAAAGGAACTTGATACTCAGCCTTCAGCCTCTGACAAGTGAGATATCTGGACACAAACCCTGCTATGTCCCTCTTTATACCAGACCACCAATAATGCATCTTTAATTCTTGATACATCTTGATACTTCCAATGTTTATAGTATATGAAGATTAATGTGCTTCCTCTAAAATCTTCTTCTTCAATTCCACATCACCAAGAATATACAATCTATCTCTATACCATACACTGTCATCTTCTCTCATATAAAAATCTTTGCTCTTCCCCTTTTGGCAAACCTCTACAACCCTCTGGAGTTTCACATATGATTTCTATGCTTCTTTAATTTGATCAATTAGTAACGGCCTCACATGCAACTGAGCGATAAGAGCACCATCATCACCAATCTCAAATATGGCATGCAAAGCTCTCAACTCAATAAGTAACATGAGAGCATATGTAGTCAACCCTACCATAAACTTCTAACTCAAGGCATCTGCAACTATATTAGCCTTTCTGAGATTATAATTAATCAGACAATCATAATCCTTAATCAACTCTAACCATAGCCTCTGTTGAAGATTCAACTCCTTTTAGACACTCAAATATTTTAAACTCTTATGATCAGTGTAGATGAAACACTTCTCTCCATACAAGTGGCATCGTCAAATCTTCAATGCAAACATAATGGTTGCTAACTCCAAATCATGAGTCGGATAGTTTAACTCATGAGGCTTCAACTGTCTAGAAGCATAAGCAATAACTCTACCCTCCTACATCAACACACAACTCAAACTATTATATAACACATCACTATATATCACATATGGTTTGCCTTGTACAGGTAGAGTAAGAACTGGAGCTTGAGTCAACATGTCTCTCAACTGCTCAAAGCTCTCCTAACATCGATTTGTCCATACAAATTTTACATCTTTTTGAAGTAATCTGGTAAGAGGCGAAGCTATCATAGAAAATTTCTTCACAAACCGATGATAATAACCAGTAAATCCTAGAAACTTCTAATATCAGCCACATTTTTTAATAGACTCTAATTTAAAATTTCCTCAACTTTACTTGGATAAACTCTAATACCTTTCGTTGAAATAGCATGTTCTAGAAAAGTCACATGATCCAACCAAAACTCATATTTAGACAACTTGACATACAGTTATTTCTCCCTCAATGTCTGTAATACAATTCACAAATACCTATCATGCTCTTCTTTACGGCGAGAGTACATCAAAATATCATCAATGAACACCACCACAAACTAATCAAGTACGGCCTGAACACTCAATTCATCAAATCCATGAATGCGGCTAGTGCATTCTTCAGCCCAAAAGGTATCACAAAAAACTCATAATGGTCATACCTCATTTGAAACATAGTCTTAGACACATCTGCGTCTCTAACCCTCAACTGATGATACCTTGATCTCAAATTAATCTTAGAGAATACTAGTGTTTCCTTCAATTGATCAAAAAGATCGTCAATGTGAGATAATAGATACTCGTTCTTAATAGTCACCTTATTCAATTGCCGGTAATCAATGAACAATCTTAAAGTACCATCTTTCTTCTTAACAAACAATACTGGTGATCCCTATAGTGAGACACTAGGGTGGATGAACCCTTTATCCATCAACTTCTGCAAATGTACCTTTAACTCTTTTAATTATGCAGGTGCCATTCGATAAGGGATATTAGAGATAGGAGTGGTACGATGCATCAAATCAATACCAAACTCCACCTCTCTCGCCGGAGGTAGCCCTTGTAACTTATCTAGGAACACATTAAGAAACTCTACTACAGTAGAAATATTGTCGAGCTTAGACCCCTCAGCTCTAGTATCCACTACATGTCCTAAATAAGCTGCAAGCCCCTTCTGCATCATCCTCCTAGCTGAAATAGCGAAAATAAATATAGAAGAGAGGTGCCTCTACTCACCCGATACCATCACCTTCTTTCCACCACGCATTCTCAAAGTAACATATTTCTGTTGATAGTATACTACGATCCTATGTCTGGATAACCAATCCACACTCAGAATAAGATCATTCTCCCTAAAAGGCATCTTAATTAAATCACCGAGAATTTTCTTATCATGAACCACAATCGGACTATCTTGGTGTACCCTACTAACTACCATATTATGCCCTAAAGGGTTAGTCATTAACACATCAAACTCTAATAACTCGGTATCATATCATTCACAGGTAGAATAGATGCACTAATGTATGAATGTGTCGAGCCAGGGTCTATTAATACATGAACTGAAGTGCCAAATAAAGAGAAAATACCAGCTATCACGGCTGAGCCATCTGACTGTCTCTGCAACACATATACTCTATGTGATGATCCTGCCTGGTTTGGTCTATTAGTCCCTGTTGAGGATCCCCCTCTCTTACTGAATCTAGGTCTGCCACCTCTACTGCCATCTTTGCCACCTCGAACCCCTCTAATACCGGGTCTAGACATAATAGTCTCAGCCTGACCTGTCTATGGTGGCTCTAGGCAATCTCTAATAAAATGATCTGATGATCCATATCTAAAACAAACTGCTGATGCACCAGCTCTCCAATAGACACCTCTATGTGCCCTACCATACTGAGCACAGCTGGGTGGAGTAGATCTTTGTAATGCTGGAGTCGGGGTACTAGCCACTGAAGCAACAGGTCTCTGTCCCTGTCTTTATCTCTGTTGTTGAAACCCCCCAGCCATGCTGCCCTTAGCCTCTGTTAGACCTTTGTAAAGACCCTCCTCTATCTCTCTTTAATGATGAAGACCCTGCCTCAGTCTAAGGTCTCCTGTCTCTACTCTCTGCTCTAGCAGCAGCTACAAGTCCCTGTTTCTTCTCTACACTTCTGGCAGCTGGAACCAACTTAGAAAAATCCTCATACAGTGATCCTGCTACTAGGCATATAATAGACGACCTCAAACCCTCATCAAATCTCTGATATCTATCAATCTCATCAGACATAATCCCTCATGCATACTTACTCAGCCAGATGAACTCTTTCTCATAATCTGTCACTGTCTTCAACTCTTGCTTCAAACTAAGAAACTCTTTCTACTTGGCATATTTATACTCCCGAGAGGTATATTTCTTATCAAACTCTTGCAGAAAGTCATCATATGTCAAAACTAGAGGATCATCCGTAGTATGGAGAACTGTCTTCCACCATTCATAAACATCCCCCTATAGAAGAGACATGACATAGTCAAACTTCTCCTCAACACTGGCCTATAACTAGATAAATATTATCTGAACCCTATCCAATCACTACTTTGCTACAACTGGATCAATAGTGCCGAAGAAATCTGTAGCTCCATACTTCCTTAACTTATCACACTTTCGAGTCAGCAGCTACTGCTATGGTTGTGGTTGCTGTACCAGAGCCTGTCGTAACAGCTCCATCATATGTCGTACCTAGACTGGCGACACTTCCTCAACTACAGATCCAACTGACACTGATGTCTCCCCAGTAATCTCTACAGTAGCTCCTAACATACCCACGCTAGGAGCAACATTCTCTGCACTCCTCTCTCCAAACTAATGTGTTCGAGATGCCATATCCCCCTATGTCTGTAAACACAAAAATAATCACCACATCAGAGATCGGTTCAAGTAATAGTGCAAATGCATGTATGACATTTTAAAATCACATTTAAAATTTTATTTTCTCTCTCTAAAAATCTACCTAGGTCGAGAACTTCAAACATAGACTCTGATACCAAAATAAATATAACACTCTCACACCCTATATACATATAATACATACGTCCGATATATATAAAATACACATATACAGTACAAGAATGTCAACATTCCTGTCTTAAAACAATTTTCATAAATCCAAGAGAAAAAGAAAAGAATAATAATAATAATATTTTAAAACCTAAGTTGTGTTAATAATTAAATAAAACTATTTATTAAAAATTATAAGTACTAAAATACATATTTTAAAGAAAAATCCCTAGAATAATTTCGCTAGAGTTTTATCTGTCTTTTGCACATTACCAAAAATCAATTAACTCAACTTGTCAAAAAAAAAAAATACACTCCCAATATACATTTAATAAACCATTTCTCCAAGAAAACTCTATGGCTTTAAATTTCTTAAATTATTTTCAAAATACTCACATATACATATGCATATATAAAAGTTTATAACACTTAGTCTAAAAGCTTTACAAGTACATAATTTTTATCTTATGCAAATATAATGTACATAAATATATCAAAATACACAAAGTAAATTTATTCATGCTTGTAAGTGGCTCTGGTTCTGTGGCAATACAACAGTCTTCTGGTGGAATCCCAAAACCCTAAACCAGGTTAGGTCTAGCAGGGTCCTTAGTCTCAATCCTATCACCTCGCGACAAACAAATCGCGCTAAGCTAATAGCCTAGTGGTATATATTTTGACGGTAATAAAAATTATAGGTAGACAATTGAAAGACTACAATGTGACATGCACTAGCATATTAGTTCATTTCCATTCTTCATTCTAAGTCATCACATATTACAATCACATGCATTATGCCCAAATGACCTTATATAATATTCAGATTCAAGAGTTATTATTTTGGTCAATTTTGACACCCAGTGTTTAGCCCGTAGGAAGCAAATAATGACGCCCAGTGTTTAGCCTAAAGGCACACAATAGAATGGTGATGTCCAGTGTCTAGCCTGAAGGCAAATCATGTAACATTGACCCCCAACGTCTAGTCCAAAGGCAAATCATAGACATGCCACCAAATACAATGCTCTGAAATTGAATAATATATTAGGCAACATACAAATAATGTATATTTCCACAATCTATTTTCTTATCACATTATCTCTTCCATAACTTAGTATAATCACTTTAATTCAATATACTCATCACTTTATCAACAATGCATTTCACTTTGCATTAAGACTATATTACCCAAACATTTTGGGTTATTCTCACACAATTCACATTTAGCACATTCCACTCATTTTAGCCATTAATAATGGCTTTTCATAATACACATCATATATATATATATATATATATATTCACATTTAATACTAAAATGCATATGAGCATTCAAATGACAAAGTAGCTTAACCATCAAGGTATAGCCTGGTGGCCAGGAGCATGTGTTGCTCCCACCTAAGTCTCGGGTTTCAGTCTTCTGGGTGTTTCTCCTCCCTTCATATGTGTAATTTATAAACAAAAATGATAAAGTAGCTTAACATATTTTTCATTTAAAATGCATCAAGCCAAATTAAATGCAAACATGCTTCAAACTCTCAAAAGTATGTATATACATTAATCCAACACTCAAATCTAAGCTAATATCACTCTTTACCCTTTACTTTCAAGATGCCCTTCAATACTAGGGTTGAGCATTAACCAACTACTCAATTCGTATACAAAATATAAGTATATAATATGTATTAGAATCACATTCCAACACATTCTAACAAATAAAAACCAATTTAGCACAATTCCCCCCAACTTCCAAATTTTCATCCTAACTTTTCTTAATTTTGGAACAACCTTTTAATCCATTCTAATTGGTAATCTAATCTCATTTCCCTCATTAAAATTAATTCATAACATGATTTACACAATAAAATCAAATGGACATCCTTACTTTAAGAATACTTTTCCAAAATCCTAAATTCAACACTTCTTCATCTAAACTCCTACCAAGCTTGGGCAAACCAACCAAATAACTATAAAATTTTTATTTCCCCCATCAAAACAACACTTCTCATACCCATATAATAGATTAAAAAATACTCCATCAAAATTTCAATTCTTACACATTTCTATTTTTCAACATAACTTAAAAATTAAAGAAGTAAGCTTACTAATTTGTTGAAAAACCTCCAAAATTTCTTTTGATTTTTGAAAATCTACTCAAAATTTAGTATTTGGAAGAAGAAAAGATCTCTCTTGTGTTTTAACGGTGGTTCAGCCCAAGCTTGATGAAGAGAGGAAGAAGAAAATGATAATTTGACTTTTTTTTATTTCTTCTTTCTCCATACCACATATATATATTATTTATTTATTTATTTATTTTAATAAAAATAAATTTTTCACCCAAAATTATTTTATTTTAGATTTTTTTTCACTTTAACTTTTCGCATTTTACCATTTTACCCTTTTACTTAATTATACAAGTTTGACTTTTACATGTTATATATACTTAACAAATATATTGCATATATACTTCATATTTCTCATTTTTAACTCTTCATTAAACATTTCAACTTATTAATTTTGGTTTAATTTAATCTAATTTTAGTAAATTTGAGAATGTCCCATATTTATGTACTAAAAATTAATTTATTTAGTTTATTCTTTTAAAGGCATGTACTAAAAAATTCTTTATTTAGGTTTATTCTTTTAAAGGCATGTACTAAAAATTCTTTAATTTGCAGCTATTAATTCTTTATGTTTAAAACGATGATGATCGTTGTTATATGTAACTGATTGTCAAACGTCCGTACAATTCATCTAAGAATTCCGTAGAAGCATTTTATATCCCAGGTTGCTCTTATTTATAACATTCATAGAAATCAAAGAAGCCTTCAAGAATAGAAAAAGCATAAATTCATGTAAGGAAAAATCAAAACTTTATAATTATTCCATGGCCCATTTTATGAGACTAGTCCTCTTGTCCCATTTCTTTTCTTCTGTCAAAAATTTATTCTACCTCTACTTTTCTTTTTTTTTTCTTTAATTAAATAAGACTAATTTAGAGTCATAATACAATTTAGAGTCCTGATTTGCTGTCTGTCTTTTTTTTTTTTATATATATATATAGCCTCCTTTGGTCCTGAATTAGTGAAACCCTAGATTCTAATTGCGAAGACTTCCAACTAATCTAGAACTCTCTTATAACCCTTATTGCTAATGTAAACATAGTATTTTCTGCAGCTGAACAAAGCTCGAGTTGTGTTTTTGTTTCAATTCTCTTTGTTTTTGCTGCAAAACCACGCTTCTACAAAATAAAATCAACATATTTAAGTATCATTCTCAAGTCTAAATTAATCAAGTATGGTATAAATTCATGGTAAACAACTCAAAACATGACAAAAATAAATGCGTGAAGTTGAGACATCATGCATCAATCTTGGTCGTTGACCTTTTGGTGAAAGTCATTTCTATACATATTGTCACTTTCTGTCCTCCTTTGATACTGGTGGATAAAGGGTCCAGCACGGATCGTGTTCGGTCGGATTTAAGACATTTTGTCAACCAATCGAGCCCCATCAATGAAGCAAAACTTAAAACTGAACTCGATCGAAGGATAACAATATTTCGATCGATCTGCCCTTTCTAAGTTACGGTTGGATGAAAATGGGTAATCTCGGATTAAAATTATCAAAAAGACATTGCATCATAAAATCCCTAATCAAAATGCTAATCTGAACAAAGAAAAATTCCTAATTGAATCTCGATTTTAAATCTCTTTTTAACTAAAAAAACAAAATCCCATACTCAATCCAAAGAAAATAAACTACAAAACCCTCTTATTTCTTCTTAAATTGAATTGTTTAACTTAAAATCCAAAAAAAATATATATCATAAAACTAAACATCACAATAAAGTTACAGAAACTAAAAAGAATTTTTAAATTCGAAATTCAAAAACTCACCAAAAGTCATCAAAACTCACCAACAAATATGAAAACTCACCAATAAATTTGAAATCTCACAAAAAAATTGTTAGATCCATGGACTAGTTAGAAGAAAATGATGGAGAAATAGAAGAAATTGGTGGAAGAGAGTGAGATGAAGAAAGAAAATCCGTAGAAAAATGAAAAATAAACTGAGCGTCAGAGAGAGAAAAAAAAGAAATTAAGGGAGAAATTTTGAAGAGAAAGAGGAATAATTATATGCTACAACCGTTGTAGCAATAAATGCCTACAACGGACCAATGGAATTCATACACGTTTATTAAATGATTCATTTCATTGGTCCGTTGTAGGCATTTAATAAACGTGTATGAATTCCATTGGTCCGTTGTAGGCATTTATTGCTACAACGGTTGTAGCATATAATTATTCGAGAAAGAGGGGGATGGAATGAAATGTGCGGCACAGTTTATTAGGGTTGAAGATAAAAATATTTATATATGCAATAAAAACAGCGTCATTTTCTTTTAAATAAAATGATACTGTTTAGTATATTATATGTAACACCCCCACATCCAATGCACACACACTACAATCACAACAATGTAGCATAAGTGCACCAAACATAGGGATGCTACGGTTTTCTTCAACATTCAAAACATTTTAAAACTTGATACAATACCCTAATCATTATACATTATAGAAATTAAGTCATTGACTTAAAATATAAACATGTTAGATATACATATATACATTTAAATATTACACAGCGGAAGTTATAAATTAGGTACATATTTACATTATAAACATTACTTTACAAAATATAAGAGAAGTATACATGATTGGCAAGTCTGCTCTGATCTTTAAGTCCTCAAAAATCAACTCTTCACTGTCTACTCTCACTCGGTCTTGATGAACTCTCGGGTTCAACTCTACCAACTCTACTACCTGCGCGATCAAACACTATCGCGCTAAGCCAACGGCTTAGTAAGATAAAACATGCTAATGTTTTGCTTTGATGCAATGCAATGCCAATTCACAATCCATATTATACATGTAACATCATATATGCAAAGCTAACAACATGCCTTTACATTTCATAACTCAACATAAATAGACATATCATATTTCAACATCTTATCATATACCTCATTAGTATTCATTTAATCATTCATAATCAACATTAAGCAAAGACAAGCATGGGCCCAAGACACACTAATATGCCATTCAATTTTCAGAGTTAATGTTTTGGTTCTATCATCACATTTATCAATATCATAAACCCAACTAGGCTTCAAGGATTAGGTTCAACCAAGCTTCAAGGGGAGCAGAGCATGCTAAGCTTCAACCCAACTTGGCTTCAAGAACCAACCCAACCTAGCTTCAAGGGTGGTAACATCTCAATTAGGCTTCAAGGATTCAATCCAACCTAACTTCAAGAGATTGTTACACTTATTAGGCATGCCACCAACAACCAACTCTGAAAATGGAATAACACATTAGCCACACAATTCATTTATTATTCAATTATCATTTCCATTTCCAATTTTCATCAACATTTAGGCATACATGCCTTCTTTCTCTCAATATCATCATCATAGCCAATAACAATGGCTTTGTATCACATTTCACATTTCAATTCATATTATGCATAAAGCATCATTGATATCACATCTTTGATATAACATTTCAAGGTACATTACTCATAAAACACATTACCTTTCACAATGCATAACATAACCTTGTTTAAATCTCAACAATGCAATTAGGGCAAAGAACAATTTATATGATTCATAGCTTTAGGATCTTTCATATGCATTTGATTAGCTCATTCATAGTTTAAAGTATGTTTAGAGTGTTTAAGTTTAGGTTTAGGAACCAACCTACCTTTGAAGAACCAAAACATTGCAACTAGGTCAAGGAAAACAAAACTTACCTAACCCATATGAGAGACACGGGCAGCACACATGAGGGACACGGCCAAGCTTGTGGCCGTGTCTCTCAACCAAACTTTGGCAGTAGCAAACACGGCTTGGGGACACGGCCGTGTCTCCCAAAAATCAATCCAACACCTTCAAAATTTCATGTCTTGGCCGTGTTTCCCATAGCTTTTGGCCGTGTCACCCATAATCAAAACCCTAACCAAAGCCAACACTTTCCAAATTGCATTTAAACTTAATATACATCATACCACATGTTTCAAATGAACATAAACCATGTTCTAAACACATATTCATTACCATAATCACTTTAAAACACATTAATATCACAATTAAACAAACACCATCTCAAAACCCTAATTAATCACCATCCTTTTTCATCTTTCAAAAACAACATCCATTTAAACATACAATCTTCACAATCAACCCAACACTAATTCCATCTTTTAACTTACAATCAATTTTAACACTTAAAAACATAACACAAACTCATCTCATCATCACACCAACAAAACCTAATTCCTTTCTCACACCACTTCAAAAGAATTAAAGAAATTAAAGAGAAGATCTTACCTTATATGAAGAAATTCCACCAATCTTTCACCAAATCTCTCAATTCCTTCATCAATTTGAGTATAGCATCAAGAACACTTCTCTTTCCCTTTGTCTTCTTCAATGGCCGGCACAAACATGAGAAGAAAAGAAAATTCAACAAAGTCAAATGACTTTTCTTCTTTAAATCTCCACCAAGAGATTTTATCCAAGCAATTACCAAAATGCCCTCAAACATATAACTAACTTTTTGTCTTATATAAGCCCATATATGTACTTACACACTCACAATAAAATATCTTCTTCCACTAACCAACACCTTGACTCTTCTTTGACCCATTTATATGTTATATATATCAACATATACACAACATATACCATTCTCTCTAAACCCTAAATCCTTCCCAAAACACATATACTTTTCTTTCCTCAATTCTTTATCTTGCAATTTAAAACAACCACAATAACAACAACATACAAAACTTCTAGGGCATAAATGAGGATATTACATTATATAATATATATGTATTAGTCAGTCGATTACGGTTTCATGCGAAATTTTAGAATCTCAACCGACGACCGTGAAAACTCAAAATATTTACAAATCTTCACTTGCCGCCGATTGAACAAAGATTACAAACCGATTGAACCCACTAAGGAAGCTTCGGTGCCGGTGGGTTTGGCCGGGTACAAAAATTATGCATAGCCCTGCCGGTGGAGCTAGATTTGATGATAAAATCTTCCTGGAAAAGTTATTGTCCTTGTTCTTATTTCTTTAATGTTTTCCTTGTTCTTATTTATTTATTTATTTATTTGAGATTTTCACTTTGAGATATGTTTAAATTGAAACTTCTCCTATTGTAAAGATTATGAAATTAGGACTTATAATTAGAAAAAGTCTCATGTGATACTACATATATCTTTATTCAATATATATATATATATATACTAATTTCAAAACTTACAATAATTTTAGCAAATAATCATCATTTTCTCATACCAAAATACTTTAAAATTGACTATCATAATTTTTTCTTTTAAAGATTGTTTTAAACATACTAATAAGTGTTTATTTAATAGTTGCTTCAATTGTATTACCCTGTTGATGACAAGTGAACTTCGGGTTCATTCTTTGGAGTTTAGTTTTGGGTTTGGATATTTACAAAACATACAAAAGAAGGACCAGGTTCTAGTGCAAGACTTCGATACCTAAGACAAAGCTAAGTTTATCTGCAGATAAGGGAGTTATTAGAAAAGAAAAAGATGTTTTATCTGTAGAGGTTTACCCTTATTTACAGAGGAGTAAAAAGGGACCACTTTTGATATGCGCTAGTGGGAAAAACGGTTGTGTCAGTGCCAAAAATGCAGTTGTGTCATTAGTTTGTCTTCTTATGATGAGTAGCCCACCGCATCGAGCTATAGGGCTATATGATTCCTCAAGCCCAACATCACTGTCTTCGGCACCATAAGAGCTTATCCAATGTGATGTGTGATGTAAATTGAGTGGACATGTCACTTTTTAAGCTAGGTATCGAGGTCTGGTAACCAGGGGTGGCATCATAAGTCCCCCTCGAAGTCTTGACATTTATGCCAAGTTTGGCAGACCAGGTGAGCTCGAAGGTGTGGCTAAGTGGTAGCCATGCAAGTGATGTTATATCCCAGAGGGCGGGAAAGTGGATTTGAAACTTAAAAAGTGGTGCTGAACATATTACCTGATGAGAACCTTTCTTGGGCATTTGAGGACTACTCCTATGCTCGCCTCTTTAAGGCATGATACGCCATCAACATTTAGGAGCCATGGCTCTTTAGGGATGGAGACAGTATGCTCTTCATACAATCCTATTACAAAGTCAGCAAGAATCTGGGCTTTCATGGAGTGCCTGGGCCTGTATCGAATGTTATATGTTTCGAGCTTTATTGTCCACTTTATCATGCGTCATGAGGTCTCTGACCTTTACAATATTTTCTTTAAGCAAGAATTAGTATTCACCACTATGGTGTGAGCATCAAGGTATGGCCAAAACATGATGGACGGGCCCTGAGTGCCAGGGTTAACTTTTCTAATGTTAAGTATCTAAGCTCAAGACCCTTAAGCGAATGGCACATGTAATATATTGGGAATTACTGGTTATCCTCTTCTTTGATCAACACTGAGCTAATGATAGTTGGGTTGCTGACAGGCATAAGTATAAGATTTTTTCTTGCACGGGCATACCTAAGAGGGTTGGCGAGCTCAAGAACTTTTTAGCTCAATAAAGGTCTACTGCCATTTTTTTTTATCTATTTGAAGTGCTTTAGGTCCTTTAAGAATTGATAGAATGGTAGGCACTGTCGAGCTTAGCAAGAAATAAACCATTCTAGGGCTGTGATTCTTCCATTGAGCATTTGTATCTCATTGATATTCTTTGGAGGTTCTATATCCATGACTGCTTCTTATTTTCTTAGGGTTGGTGTCAATTCCCCTCTTTGATATCATAAAGCTCAAGAATTTACCGGACTGGACTCTAAAGGCACATTTCTCTATATTGAGCTTCATTCCACATCCCCGAAGGATCTCAAGGACCTCGACCAAATCTCTGGGGTGATTGCTAAGGTTTTGGATTTTATAATCATATCATCAATATATACTTCTATGTTCCTGCCTATCTACCCCTAGAGAAGCTTATTGACAAGCCTCTAATATGTGGCTCTAGCATTCTTCAGGTCGAAGAGCGTCACCTTATAGCAATAAGTCCCCTTGCTAGTGATAATGGAGGTCTTTTTTTGATCTTCAGGTTTCAAAGGGGTCTGATGGTACTTAGTGGATGCATCAATAAAGTTGTACTCTTCATAGCCCATCGTGGAGTCTACTAAGTTGTCGATGTTGGAAAGTGGGTAGGAGTCTCTAGAGAGGGCCTTATTGAGGTCAATAAAATTTATGCACATCCTCTACATCCAGTTGGACTTTTTGACCAGGACTATATTGGAGAGCCAATTTGGAAACATAACCTCTCTAATAAAGCCCACTTGCCAAAAGTTCTCAACTTCTTGATTTGCTGCCATCTGCTTCTCAAGCCCATAATTCCTCTTCTTTTGTCTTACTAGGGATGCTTGGGAATCCATGTGGAGCTCGCGCATCATGAGCTCAGATGGAATTCCTTTCACATCACTTGAAGTCTAGGCAAAAATATTTTGATATTGATGAAGGACTTCTGTCAAGGCTCATTCTTTCTCGGAGTTGCTAGAGCTTGCAATCTCTAACTTTTTACCTTCACCCACTATACGTACATCAAAATGCCAGTTGTCTTAACTTGGGCCTCCTCGTTGCTAGGAAGGTCCATAGAATCCACTAGTAATACCAAGTTGCCATCCCTCATGAGGATGGAATATGATTAATGGGCCAACTACTGGCTACCACTTAGAACTACTACTCCGTCCTATGTTGGGACCTTCATTATCCATCTCTTCCTAGAGATGTATTCATCCACCCCCACCAGAAGAGGTTGCTCGAAGATAGCATTATAGGCAAAGTGCATATCTACATCATGAAGTAAGCTCGGTAATCCCGTACCACAGGCCTGTCTCCCAACTATACTTCTAACATTGTAGAACCAAGCACTAGAATGTTGTATTTTGAAAGTCCGACCAAAGGAGTTGACATTGGTTTTAAGGTGTTTAGGGATAGTCCCAGCTTTTTATATACCTCTAAGGTGATGAGGTTGATAGTTGTTCCTATGTTGACCAAGATTCATGTAACATTTCCATTTTAGTATGCATTGGAGTAAATAATATGGAGAATTAGGTAGGCATGATTGGAAGAGAGAAATATAAAATGTACATATATTAGATATGAAATATATACATGTTATATATATTTGAGATATATATGAGATATATAAGACATATACATATATATAAGATATACCACACATATATATCAAGTATATAATTGTGGTGGAAAAGATATTAATAATAATAATAATAATAATAATAATAATAATAATAATAATAATAATAATAATAATAATAATAATAATAAAAGAAAGTCAAAGAAGGAAGAAATGTGATTGGTGAAAAATATTTAATTAATTATTATATATGTATAATTATGGATGGAAAGTTGTTAAATAATAAATAAATAATTTAAAATTAAAATAATTTTTGGATAGTGAAAAATGATGAAAAATTTGAAAATTAACTAAATAATTTAAAATTAAATTAACTTTGAGTGAAAGAAGTAAATTAAAATTTTCAATTAAATAATATATATATGTGTGTGTGGTTAGTAAAATAAGAGAAAAAATAAAACATATTTCATTTTCTTCTTCATCGTTTCTTCTTCTCCAAAATCGTTTCTCTCAATGGATGTCCAAGAAAATTTTTGTTTCTTCAAACACTTAGAATTTTACAAGAATTTCAAAATAATCAAGTAGATTTTAAAGAAAAACCAAGATTCAAGTAAGTATTCTTTCTTCTAAACTTGTTTTTAGTTAATTTTTAAGATTACGTTTGGAATGGTTAGAGAGAGAAAATGATTGTTAATTAGGAAAGATGATAGTTATGAAGTGATTAGGATATGTATATGATGGTTTAATGATTGATTTATTGAGATGGACATGGATGCTTAATTTAGGGTTTATTGAATGGACAAGTGAATTTTGTACAACATGTTGATTGAGATTGTTAAAGAAAACAATGATATTTTATGTAATATATTTGATGAGTGTGGAAGGGTTTGAAATGTAACAAGTATAAAATGTGGAAAATGAGATAGAGTGAGGAAATAGGCCACAATGTGAATGTGGCTATATAATATATGTTATATGTATGAAAAATAGGGAAAATTATTAAGAAATATGAAAATTGTGAAAATTGTGAAAAACAAGTGAATATGATGAAAATTGAAAAATAATAAGATAATGTGTGTGTTTACTTGTGAAATGCTTATATATGTGTGTGTGTTTGAACGTAAATGGATATGTTTGAAAAATATGAAAAAATGTGTGGAAATATGTTTTAATATATAAGGTGGAAGTGAATATTATGAGGAAAGGCATAAGTGATCATTGTAATACCCTATATACGTACAATATATATTTTCAGCATATGTAAAATATGCATATACGGTACAAAAATGTCACATACCGATTTAATAAAAATTTTCACATTTCTGTTTTAAAATTTTAAATACTAAATATATAAAATTAAATAATATATAAATATTCTTTACTTGCTATAGTAACCAAGAGTAACATTTTATATGAAAATCTCTGGAAAAAATTCGCCAGAGTTTTGTTTGTAATTTGGACGTTTCTAAAATTCAACAAAACACAACCTGCATAAAACAAACACTCCAAATAAAATTAATTCACCATTTCACCAATACTTCTCAATTTCTCCATATTTTCTCAAAATACTTATATATAGGTATATATATCAGCATCACATATAAGATCACATCTTAAAAAAACAATTCAAATCATTCTTTACAATTTACATTATATACTTCAAAAACATATCATAACATAATAATATCAAAATATAATGTAATATCAAATATCTACATGCTGGCAACTAGCTCTGATCTTGATTTACTAAAAAACTCTTTAAGCTCAATAAATACAAACCTAGACCCGACCAGGTCTAGTAGAACTCTTCGGCTCTACCAAAACGTTCATGACACCTGCGCGACGAATTACAATCGCGCTAAGCCAAAGTCTAGTGGTACAAACTTTAATAACAATATAGTCCAAATGTAATGTCAATGCACAATACATATAGATGTCACATCATTCCACTTTCTTATTGTAACACCCCATCTTAGCTTATGTTATAGACCAAGATGGAATGCTATTTTATGATATTCGAGTCTTGGTTCTATACTTAGTCAATTTATAATACACATTTTACAAAAATTTTGCCAGAGTTTTCCCTATAATTGGTGGTCCCAAGTGTCGCCAAAACTGATTTTTTTGATTTAATGAAAACATTTTTTATCTCAACCAATCAATCTCAATCAATCTCAAACACTTCTATAGTCGACCTCCTTATATCCTCCACCAAAACCTGCATTAAAATTTCACACTTCTACACACACATCCATACACATTAATTCATACCAACATACAGTAGTTAATATACTTAGCACACGTACTTTGATCTTTTACTAGTCATACAAACAATTCTTAGTTTACGCTAACATATGTACATGCCATTCTAGTTACATTACTTATAATAACTTTCTATCCGAAAAGTTGCTAACACCAGTTGCTCGGGACACTGCAGAAAACAGCTTCTCGCTCAACCTACGAGTTTAGAAAAGAAAACTAAACTCGCTAAGCGTTTGCTTAGTGGGTACTTAAATCATTGCATTAAATAAATAGATTAAAAGAGTAATTAAATAAAAACATGTATTTGAATACTTTAAATCAATGAATAAGATCTAAACATAATGATAAAAGATTAAATCCCATATTCTGAATTTAGAAATTACTTGTTTTGCTTTTATCAATTTAGGTGCTCTACTGGTTTAACAGAACATCAATGGATAAGGCACGGGTCATGATAAATATATCTCGTCATGGTGAGATATTACAGGATGATATGCGTCATGGTGCATATTTCATCATCCTTCGTCATAATTCTTGCACATGTGCTAATAGCCATTGTTCATTGAATCATTGATCATGTCATTGTAATCATCGGCCTTCAGCCGGAATATCATGTCATGTCATGAGCAGTACTGCAATAATAGTATGATGCATCATACCCTTATCTCAAGGGTTCTGTCATAACCAAGTAGAGCGTAAACAATTTATTAATTAATTTGATCATGATATTCAATAAGCCATGATTTTTCCATAATGCATGTATTTTCGGAATAGCTTGTCATGATGCCTTTCTGATCATTTCTAATTCTCCTTCATGTCATTTTATATGATTTAACACCAATCCATATCATAATATTCAAGTTTTAACACATTTAGAAAAAATGACCAAATGAATAGTGGCACGACGCGTAAAATCGGCAACACAATGGCGAGCGTCAACTAAATGGTAAAATCTGTTTTTACTACTGAAAATCAGTCAATTTTGGAAATAGTTTTGACCAAGTAAACAAACTTATTTTTGGCTGAATTTTTGCAGGAAAACACTTTCATAAGTTAACTAAATGCATGTAAAATTTCTTCAAAACATTCCTTCGTTTGCCCCTTCAACGGACTGCTCAAAATGAAAGCTGCAGAATGGTGCCCAAAAGGGACCATTCGGCCCAATTTTCAAAACTTGAGGGAAATTCATTTTTTTCTTGCAAAATTGATTTTTAGACTCCTTTTGTGATACCATTGAAGGATTAAGGGTCTCTCTTTCAAAAATCAAACCAAAGGGGTGATTAAAAGTTCATCAAAGTTTATGGATAATTGAGCAAATTTAGCTAGTTTGTTTTGTTTTCATTCTTTTCACAATCAATTGATTACAAATGGTTCAAGAGCACTTTCTTACATATTTACTACACATAATAACATCATTTCAAAACCATTTCAAAAGTCCCATAATGCAAAATATGTGAATTAATTGAAAAGGGCAATGATTTAAGTACCAAACCTTAATTCTTTTCACTTGTTTCTAGTTCTTTTATGCCTTCTTTGCTTCCTTCTCTCTCACTTCTTGATTTCCTATAATTTTCATAAAATCCATGTCAAGAACATAATAAAATTTAAGTGCTTCATGCCTTATTTTGCTAACTAATACTACTAGTCATCCTTTTTATCCTTAATCTTATATGTGCAAATCATCTCTTTCACTTTCTCTTCAACTTCTTAAATTTTTCTATAATCATCATATTTATTCTTTCATTTGTATCTTGCAAATAATATAACCAATGAAAGAAATAGGACCATAGATGAATTTCCTTACCTTAAAGTCTTATTTTCTACCCAAGTTTGCAACCAAAATTAGCTACTTGAAAAACAGTCTCTCTCTCTTTTCCCTTTCTCTTCAATTCGGCCAAGCAAGAACAAAGAGAGCTCTTGGCTTTTATTTATTTGATGTTCTCTCCTCCAAATGGTAGCCAAGAGAGGTTAAGATGTGATGGTGTAAGTGTTGATTTCCCATTGGTACACTTAAGTGGGAAAATGGCTAATTCTCATTGGTCCAAATGTCTCTTTCTTTTATTTATTTAAAACCCAAGCCCTTAGACTTTTTTTAATTATATTTTGGCCCCTCAACCTCCTTGTGCTGAAATTTTATGGTCTAAGATGTGAAAAGACCAAAATATCCTCCGGCGATTACTCGTTCGTAACTTTTAAACCGCGCACTTCCGCCGAATGCTGTGGTACACTTTTTGACTCAGTTTTTTCTCTACTTTTCATTTTTGAGATCCATTATTACTTTCGAGACACTTTTGAAAATGACCATGATGTCCCTGGTCAAAATCCCCTATATCTTCCAAACCGTGTGTTTTTGGAAAAAACCGTGTCGCGCCGTTGCTACCCAATTTTTCTCTACTTTCCATTTCTGGAGTCTGTTATATGCACTATTAAGGATCTCCGGAACAACTTTTGGTAATTACAGTCACCTCCACAAAACTTTGCAATCTTTTCAAATAGGTCCTTTCAGTTCTACAGAACTTCCCTTCACTTCGCGCTCTTGAGTAGCTTCTCGGGATGGTTCCTCTTACTGTACATGGATGTACTGTACATATGTATAAGTTGAGTCGTGACACTTATATTTTTTAAATATTTCATAATCACAACTCATAACATTATATTGCTCAATTGTATCACAATTCATAATTCACATTAAAATAAAGACAAGCATGGGCCTAAAAAGGATCTAATATGCTATCCAATTTTAGAGTTATTGTTTTGGTCCATAATGACACCATGTGTCTAGACCCGTAGGCAATATATCAATGGATAATGTAACAGTCCTAGTCTCTTAGACCTCAACCCGGCTAGACTGCTATAGTTTTTGAGGCTTACGACCCATTCTTTTCACCCCAAAACTATCATATTTATCAGCTGACCTAGCTTACGATCCAGTCTTTCTACCATTCCAGCGTTTAGCCCGTAGGCAATCATAGGCATGCCGCCAAACCCAGAACTCTGAAAATTGAATAACATACTAAACATAATATTTATTCATTTATCTCATTATCAATCTCTTTCACAATTCATTTCTCATAATCCAACTAGGCTCATTGCCTTAGTATATCATATTTTCTCATTTTTCTCATTCTTCTATTTTATCTCAATATCGATTGGTTACATTATGTTTTCATATATCTCATCATGTTATTCCACATTCCCTTTCATTTCTAACACATTACTCAATTGCTATGATACAACAACATAATTCACATTATGCATATCATACCATATAATTCGTTCACCAATGATGTATCAAGTAACTTAACACATTTCTCAACTAAATGTGTTAAGTCTCAATGTCATGTAAATGTATGCAATCATTCAAAGTTTGTACTTACCTCCACTAGCAACGCAAGTAAAGGTTAAAATAAGCTCCAATCATATCCTTCCAACTTGCCCTTCACCACTTGGATGAAGCAAATCAACCTCCCTCAATGTTTATATCAAATGTGATCATAAACAATCATTTAATATCACATTCTAAGGCATTCTCAACATCAAACCTTAATTTAACAACGCTCCTACAAAATTTCAAAAATTAAGTCTTTTCTTACTTTAACGTAGCAAATCCATATTAACCCATTAAATTATTGTTTCGAGTTTATTCATATCATTACAAATATATTTTAACATGTTTAAACCAATTACATTAATTAACCACATGCTTATGTTCAAAACACTAAAATGGCATAACCTTCACCATTGAAGGATCTCCATTCCAACTCAATCCAATTATCATTTTAATCTTATTTCCACCACTTATATCATTAAATAACATTATTTAAGCACTAAAATCAAACAATTAATAATTCTTTAAAAATTCACTTTTCCAAAACCCTAAATCAATACTACCATCTTCAATCTCTATCCAAACTTAACTAAATCCATAATTTGATTTTAAAATCCTTATTTATGCATCAAAATAACACATTTGGAACTAATTTGCACAATTAAAACTCATGATTTCAAAAACTCAAATGTTCCATAACCCTAAATTCTCTCTCTTCACTAAACTCAACTTAAATTCAGTAATTTCTTAAATCTAACTTTAAAATCATTAATAACCAATCAAAAAAACTTCATTCATATCCAATTAAGCAATTAAATCATGCTACTATGAAATCCAAAAATTCACATAACACACTTTTCCATAGAATAGGCAAAATTAGTAAAGATGCTTACCAATTTATGAAAAATCTTCTAAAACTTCACTTAAATCCTTGAAATCTCTTCAATTATGGTTGCTTAGAAGAAGGAAAAATCCTCTCTTGAAGCCATGAAATTTGGCCTTGAAGGAAAGAAGAAGAAGATGATGAAAAAAAAATGATTTTCTCTTTTCTCCCACTCACATTTTCAACCTTACATATATTATTATTTTAATATATTTTTAATTAATTAATTATTTATTTATTTAATTAAAATCCCAAAATATTATCTTCCATCAAAAATTATTTATTTTTGAATTATTTTATTAATTTTATAATTTTTGACTTTTCTTTTAAAAAGTATTGATTTTTATATGTTGTATATATTTTACATATATATCACATATATATTCCACTTTTTCATTTAAAATCCCTTCATTTTTCATTTGAAACCATTAATTTAATTTATCTATTTTAAATTATAATTTATTTTATTAAATTTTCAAAAATTAGAACTTTTCAAAAAATTTGGGATATTACACATATGCACAAGTAATGTGTATCTTATATACACATCAAATTTACCTTATATGTGTATTAAATATATTAAGTATGTAATGTACTAATCCAACATATACAATTAATATACCATATATATATGTTATATATATACTCTAGATATATATATATAAAATTTTATATCTCCAAAATTACAGATGTGATAATTTTCTCCCCTTTAAATAATTTCGTCCTCGAAATTATCTAGTACGGTAATAAAATGAAACATAATCTTAAAATCTTATCAAAATTATTATTTCATTAAATTGCATAATTTTTATTCTCTCCCTTAGGTTCATTCTCAATTACCTTTTTACCATTCCATAACTCATCATTATACTGTATATTTACTCAAACAATCACAATAGATTATCATATCATCAATCGAATTGCCATTAAACAAAATTAGTTCATCTCTTTAATATATATGCACCACACATCTATTGCACTCAAGATATTTAATCACTTCATTATATTAAAATATACTCTTATCACCTTAAATTCAAATGTTAATAACTTTTATCTTAACACAATAATTTTACATATCTTCACTTTGATCCTACTCTTTATACAATTACCACATATTAATTTAATATCACCGTTGTACAACAACAAAATCTTATTTTCTTATTAAAATTCATTCCAATTATACTATAATTAACATAACTTAGCTCCTTTCATATGTATATACATATCAGAACGCTGTATTATGCACATTATCACATAGCTTGCATATTCTTAATACAACTACATACATTGAATTTCAATAAATACTTGTAAACTTATTACATTTCAGATTAATTGATCTAACTATCACAATATGACCATCACAACCTTATTCCATTCTGACCAACCTTTAGTCTATTTTAAATTCATCAATCTATTTTCAATTCATGACCTAATTCTATTTGGTCAAATTTATTCTCAAATCTTAATTCCCTTCGAAATCATCATTACAAATAATATTCATTTCATCTAGTCTCATTCACTTTAAACATCATTTTCATCAACTTATTCATTTTATACCACTTTCAAACACATTCAATACATCTCTTACTCACATTTCATAATTCCTTTCATTTATCCTTTTCTCACATTTCTTATAGTTACCATATTTACAAAAATCACTTTTCTTAAACATCATTTAAAGCTTATCATATTTTTACAATTCTCTTCTGTTCCACACTTTCTATAATTATAAACAAATTTCTAACATAAAATTATAAGATACAACTATGCAAACCATAAATCTTGACCATATTTCTTGTAGCATAACTATCAATCTCACCAAATCTATCCAACGGTCATGTCATCTCAGGCCCATGCCCGTGGATAACAAAACTAATCGGTCAATATACTAAACAAATCATACGACCATGGTATAATCATGGTCATGCCTGTGGCTTATAAATAAATACTGCTCCTCTATCATTCTTCTTCAAACATTTCCAATCACAACATTAAGTTCGTATTTCAAAAATCACATATTCATTTTTTTTAATCTTTTGCTACACAAAGAGTTAACATATTTCAGCTCTATTTCAAAACAATTTGCTTTTGATCATTTCTGTTTCTAAATAATTTACTCTTAATCACTTGATCATCATTAGCTTAACTCAAGTTTCAACAATATTATCATTAACATCTCTTACATATACACATTCGTTCATATGCTAATTTTACATAATTTCCATTTATTACTGCATTTCTAATCTATCTCTTATAAAAAATTTCATTCATTTTTTTTCACTTCCATACTTTCTTCATTATACTTTCCTTTTCCTTACAATCTCTTATATATACGCATATACTTTAGGCCCAAAATACTATACAATCATCAAGTTCAGTTGTTACAATAACAATTTCACCGTCCAACGGTGCTCGAGTCCATTCTCAATCTCAATTTCATCACATGACCTAACTCTACGCAGGTCAAGACCTAATATCTCTTAGGTATATTAATACTTGCAATATCATTCTCAATATCACTAGACAAGTAATTGTATAAGGTAACAAACACTCGATAATATTTTTTTTAATCATCCACATATACATTCGTAAGTCATATTCACAATGTGACTTACTTTTCACATTTTCTTATATATCACAATTGTGTTTATATTGAAAAATCTCATCACACATATCATACAATTATACGTAATTCCTCTTTTACATACAACCTATACAAAGTTAACATTTATTACCTTTCGGAGAATATTATCATTTCTCATTATTTTGACATTACTTAGGTTATTCATCAATTCAACATATATAGACACTCTGACCACAACATAATTAATATCTTTCTTATTTAATCGCCCATCTTTTAAATAAGTTTCTTATTATATATTTTTTTTCTAACACTTCACATAAATCTTAGTCACGTTTCCAATGTGACATCTCTCTCACATTTTTTTTAAGGATTGATCACACCTTTCATATCCATTTTCATCATTTTCAATTTAATTAACTAAAGTAACTCTTTTTCACTTGCTTAATCATTTTCCTTTATTTCATAATAAATTTCTATATTATCAACCACATTATACCTTAGTTAGTACTTTTATAAATAAAATTACTCATTCAAAATTACTCCCATGCTTATTAAACAATAAAACTATCAATATCTAAACAATCCTCATCGAAATCCCTTACAACTCTAAATTTTCAACTTACTACTTTACTTAAACTTCATTATATTAATCTCACTTTCAAGAGCTAACTTTATAAACATTATTTTTATATTAATATAACATCAAAATACATCACTTTCACAATTATGGAAACCCATTTCAAAAATTTAAATTTCATATAATGCAACCAACAACATGAACTTCACCAAATCTCATCCATATCACATTCTCAATCTTAAGATTATAACATTTACTTTTAAACAACACTAATTCATTTTTTTACACTAATTAACATCATCAATTAGATATCCTACTTTTACATACTCAAACCCTAAATCATGTATCATTCATTTTTTTTATGAACTCTTTGTTCTAAATTATTAAAACTCCATATTCTTTCTTCATACTTCTACCTGTATGCATACAAATTTTCATAATTATTCTTATTCATTTTTCTCATAAAATTAATTTATTACTCATTTACAAAAAATTATTTGACTTCCTTAGTTTCATGTTACTCTTACTTTCAATTTTTATATTCCTTACCAATTCTTTATAAAAGCTTGTAAAATTTTATCCATATGCACTTGACTCATATATGGACTTATATTTAAAGTTTTAGATTTTTTTCAAGTTGATTTAATTTATTTAAAAATTAAATCTTCCAAAATATTTGTCTCTTTAATAATTTCTCTGACAGTACCCAATTGTCCATTTCTTTCAGGTACAATACCTTAATAAATATTCATGAAATTTTAACCATATGTTATAAGAATACATATGATATTGGGTGTAAATTTTTATATTTTTCTGGGTTTGTTTGCTATAGTTTTTAAATATATTTCTCAATTTCTACAAATTCTGAGTTTCTGAAACTCCTCCAATAATCTATGTTCTTCTACCTTTCTTAATTAGTAATTCATCTTTAAAAATTATGAAATTTTAAACATTACATTCTAACATATATAAAAACTTTTCATTAAATTTTCAAACTCATCCAACATTCCTATATTTATTCAAAAATTCAACAATATCATTTTACAGCACACCTATAAAATTTTTTGTAACTATCATGCCCATTTTTTAAACTTTTTATTTCATATTTTAAATCATTTCATAAATTATTTTTCTTAATTTCACTTATTCATCAACTGAATCAGATATGAATTTTAATTTCAAATAAAATTTTCAAAAATTTTTAATCCATATGCCCTAGAATGACATTTCTATTGTGTCACTCTGATCTATATAACTCAGATGTCATCTCAACTCATATCCATTATATCAAATGGACATTGCCACATCAATGATCAGATAAATTGCCAGTGCCAATCCATGCATCACAATTGAAAATTATTTTTTTTATTCTAATTTTCTCTCTAACAACCCACCTAGGTCGAGAACCTCAAACCTAAGTTCTGATATAAAAATAAATGTAACACCCTTATACCCTATATACATACAATATATATTTTCAGCATATGTAAAATATGCATATACGGCACAAAAATATCACAGACCGATTTAATAAAAATTTTCACATTTCTGTTTTAAATTTTCAAATACTAAATATATAAAATTAAATAATATATAAATATTATTTACTTGCTATAGTAACTCGGAGTAACATTTTATATGAAAATCTTTGTGAAAAATTCGCCAGAGTTTTGTTTGTAATTTGGACATTTCTATAATTCAACAAAACACAACCTGCATAAAACAAACACTCCAAATAAAATTAATTCACCATTTCACAAATACTTCTCAATTTCTCCATATTTTCTCAAAATACTTATATATAGGTATATATATCAACATCACATATAAGATCATATCTTAAACAATTTATTCAAATCATTCTTTATAATTTACATTATATACTTCAAAAACATATCATAACATATATAATATCAAAATATACTGTAATATCAAATATCTACATGCTGGCAACTAGCTCTGATCTTGATGTACTGAAAAACTCTTCAAGCTCAATAAATACAAACCTAGACCTGACCAGGTCTAGAAGATCTCTCCGGCTCTACCAAAATGTCCATGACACCTGCGCGACGAATTACAATCGCGCTAAGCCGAAGCCTAGTGGTACAAACTTTGATAACAATATAGTCCAAATGTAATGTCAATGCACAATGCATATAGATGTCACATCATTCCACTTTCTTATATTTTTCAAATATTTCATAATCACAACTCATAACATTATATTGCTCAATTGTATCACAATTCATAATTCACATTAAAACAAAGACAAGCATAGGCCCAAAAATGATCTAATATGCTATTCAAATTTCACAGTTACTGTTTTGGTCCAAAATGACACCATGTGTCTAGCCCCGTAGGCAATATATCCATGGATAATGTAACAGCCCTAGTCTCTTAGACCTCAACCCGGCTAGACTGCTACAGTTTTTGAGGCTTACGACACAGTCTTTTCACCCTAAAAATATCATATTTATCAGCTCACCTGGCTTCCGACCCAGTCTTTCTACTATTTCAGCGTTTAGCCCGTAGGCAATCATAGGCATGCCGCCAAACCCAGAACTCTGAAAATTGAATAACATACTAAACATACAATTTATTCATTTATCTCATTATCAATCTCTTTCACAATTCATTTCTCAATTCATTTCTCATAATCCAACTAGGCTCATTGCCTTAGTATATCATATTTTCTCATTTTTCTCATTCTTCTATTTTATCTCAATATCGATTGGTTACATTATATATTCATATATCTCATCATGTTATTCCACATTCCCTTTCATTTTTAACACATTACTCAATTGCTTTGATACAATAACATAATTCACATTATGCATATCATACCATATAGTTCATTCATCAACGATGTATCAAGTAACTTAACACATTTCTCAACTAAATGTGTTAAGTCTCAATGTCATGTAAATGTATGCAATCATTCAAAGTTTGTACTTACCTCCACTAGCAACCCAAGTAAAGGTTAAAATAAGCTCCAATCATATCCTTCCAACTTGCCCTTCACCACTTGGATGAAGCAAATCAACCTCCCTCAATGTTTATATCAAATGTGATCATAAACAATCATTTAATATCACATTCTAAGGCATTCTCAACATCAAACCTTAATTTAACAACGCTCCTACAAAATTTCAAAAATTAAGTCTTTTCTTACTTTAACGTAGCAAATCCATATTAACCCATTAAATTATTGTTTCGAGTTTATTCATATCATTACAAATATATTTTAACATGTTTAAACCAATTACATTAATTAACCACATGCTTATGTTCAAAACACTAAAATGGCATAACCTTCACCATTGAAGGATCTCCATTCCAACTCAATCCAATTATCATTTTAATCTTATTTCCACCACTTATATCATTAAATAACATTATTTAAGCACTAAAATCAAACAATTAATAATTCTTTAAAAATTCACTTTTCCAAAACCCTAAATCAATACTACCATCTTCAATCTCTATCCAAACTTAACTAAATCCATAATTTGATTTTAAAATCCTTATTTATGCATCAAAATAACATATTTGGAACCAATTTGCATAATTAAAACTCATGATTTCAAAAACTCAAATGTTCCATAACCCTAAATTCTCTCTCTTCACTAAACTCAACTTAAATTCAGCCATTTCTTAAATCTAACTTTAAAATCATTAATAACCAATCAAAACAACTTCATTCATATCCAATTAAGCAATTAAATCATGCTACTATGAAATCCAAAAATTCACATAACACACTTTTCCATAGAATAGGCAAAATTAGTAAAGAAGCTTACCAATTTATGAAAAATCTTCTAAAACTTCACTTAAATCCTTGAAATCTCTTCAATTATGGTTGCTTGGAAGAAGGAAAAATCCTCTCTTGAAGCCATGAAATTTGGCCTTGAAGGAAAGAAGAAGAAGAAGATGAAAAAAAAAAAGATTTTCTCTTTCCTCCCACTCACATTTTTAACCTTATATATATTATTATTTTAATATATTTTTAATTAATTAATTATTTAATTATTTAATTTAAAATTCCAAAATATTATCCTCCATCCAAAATTATTTATTTTTGAATTATTTTATTAATTTTAAATTTCTAAAATTTAATTATCAAAATACCCTTTTACTTTGACTTTGCTTTTAAAAAGTATTGACTTTTATATATTGTATATATTTTACATATATATCACATATATATTCCACTTTTTCATTTAAAATCCCTTTATTTTTCATTTAAAACCATTAATTTAATTTATCCATTTTAAATTATAATTTATTTTATTAAATTTTTAAAAATTAGAACTTTTCAAAAAATTTGGGATATTACACATATGCACAAGTAATGTGTATCTTATATACACATCAAATGTGCCTTATATGTGTATTAAATATATGAAGTATGTAATGTATTAATCCAACATAAACAATTAATATACCATATGTATATGTTATATATATACTCTAGATATATATAATTAGTATATATAAAATTTTATATCTCCAAAATTATGGATGTGACAATCATAGATTGAGGTGATCACTTGAGAAATGTTGAACATGAATATGAAAAGAGAATGAATATGATATAATATGGAAAAGAGTCACATTGTAGATGTGACTTATAATTAAGTTATATGATTGATAAATAATATGAGAAAGATAGAAAATATGATAAATGTGAAAATCTGGTATGATGTAATATATATTATGTGTACGCATTGCGCAACGTTATGTTCTAGAATATTGATATCGGTACTGTATTGAGGAGGCGATGTTCAGGTGAACTATGTGACACTTGCCTTCAGTGTCGAGAGAGAGTGGTCTATGAGTGATTTATGTGACACTTGCCCTCAGTGTCGATAGAGGCAACCTACGGGTGATTATATGACACAAGTCTCAGTATTCATAGGGGCGGCTTTCGAGTAATTTATGTGACACTTGGCTCGGTGTCGAGATGAATTAAATTAATATTTTTGAAACTTGAATATTATGCAAGGATTTATTGGGCCCAACATGTATATGTATATATGTGCATGTCTATGAGATATTGATGTGTATGTATTGGATATTTAGATGAGCAGTATATAAATTAAAAGATAATGAATGATTAAATGAAAAGTACGTTATGTGGAGCGTGACATACAATAATAACATAAATATTTGTGTATCTTGATATGTGTGTATTAGTTTTTAATTAATATATATTATTATTATACTATATACCACTAAGCTCTTGAGTTTAGCATGGTAGTGTGTATCGTGCAAATATTAGAAGTGTAAACCAGTATGACCCGGAGTATGTTTGAGAATTGAAGATATAGATGCCACGATGAGAATTGAAGATATAGATGTCACGATACCAACTGAGATGATGTAGCATACATGTATAATTTTGTTAATATATATTTTAAATTTTATACAATTCAATCATACCATATGTATATAATGGATTTGAATATATTATGTATATATATGCAATCACATATGATGGGAAATGTTTTGGATATAAAGCTTTGTCATTGTGAATTGGTAAATAGTGATTTGGAGGTTTGATTATAAACATTATTTCGAGAGTATAAATTTTACTGCAGATTAAGTGTTTGATGGTTTAGGAGTTTATGGAATTGTTGACAAAACTCTGACAAAATTTTTTCAGAGATTTTCTATTATAAACTTATAATTATTTTTAATATTGAAAGGATGGGCTAATACTGCTTATTTAAAGTGGCACTCTTATATTCTATATGCATATTTTTTATATATGAGATATATACATTATACGTATATAAGATAGAAAGATATTATATTTTATTTTGATATCAGTGTTTATGTTTGAGATTTTTAACATGCTCCACTATGTTAAAAACAAAAAACTTTTCATAGAATACATATTATTTAAGATACCAAACACATTATTTTTTCATTTACAATAAAAAAAATTAAAACTTACTAATGTTATAAAAATTCTTATATTTCTTAAAAAATGATATCTGAAACTAGAAATTTATTATTTACAAGTATAATAATGATAGTTAAGAAGTAAGAAGAGAATCAAAAAGTAGATAATTGTAGCAGATATAAGATGTATACGAAGAGAAATAAAATAAGAGAATAAAAAAAAGAACAATAATGAGAATGAGAAAAAAAAAAGAAAGAGATTAAGAGAAAGAAAAAAAGAATGATAAAGAAATAGAAATATATGTTCTTTTTAGTGTCAAGAGTAAAAAATTTTTAAAATGGCTTAATTAAAGTGAATATAGTATAAAATTTACTAATATTTTTTTCGAAAGTATTTCAAATAAAATAAAATACACAGCATGTAATAGTTGACAATTAGTACTACACATGCATATACAAAAGCCATCCAATTTCGCATATGTGACGATGGTGCTGTTGCCGCCCAAAATAAACATGACAACATGACAATGATCATGATAAACTTTCTTGCACTCTAAGATGAAAATCCACGTGTTTGAAATGATCCAAATACTTGAATGGGATAGGAGGAAAAATCACTGTTCATTATTGCCATCTTGAAATTAAGGTGTGATAATCATGTTATTCTAGCAATTAAGCCAGTCAGAGATTAATTTAATTATAATTAACTTAGTGAATTGAAAGGCATCTATAGTACATTTTCTTTGTTCAAATTTGTAAGGATTATTAAGGTATATTATTTTGACTTTCTGAAAGTGCATTTCCCCCCTTCCACGCCAATGGACCCCACGATTGTGCCTACATTCACCTCCTCTTCCCATCACATTTCTCACTCAAATCAATCCCTTTCTACGAAATTGTATTTGCCAAACTCTTCCCATCATCAAACAAGAGACAATTGCGCTGAAAATTTCAATTAATTTTTATTTATTTATTTGAAAATAATAATTATTAATTCAAAATTATTTAATCTAATTTAAATTTATAAATTATATACTTGTTCTAATAGAAGATTCATTGTGTTGTATTATCTAATCAATGACGCACATTAAGAATTACACTTTTTATGTATAAATTTAATTTTGTCAAATAAAAAATATTTTACACATGGGAAGCTATATATATATTTTTTTGATAGAAATGGGAAGCTATTTTTAAGAAGTCTTTTGAGAAAAAACACAAAATATAACAACCAAAACATTTTTAAATGGCCCATAAATAAATATACATAATATAAATGTAAACAACCTATCAATTATAATAAATAGTAAATAAACATTGAAAGTGAATTAATTATAATAAATATAAAAAATAATAAATTTTAGGCTTTAAAAATTTAATCACAAGGAATTCTAATATAATCACAAAATATAATTAAAAATATATATTATAATAAATTATATTTTATTTAAAAAAGAAGCCAATAGACATTGTAATTATGGAATATCAATACAAATTATATAATATTGAGGTGCGAAGGTTGTAACGTTGTCATTAATTCCTTTGCATCTTGAAGGAGTTGAAATCTCATACCAAGTCTCCACCAAAAAACATATAAAATTTAACAAAGGTGTCCTCCATTCATAATATAATAATAATATTATTACATATATATATATATTATATTTATATATATTAATTCCAATATTGGCTCATGGATTTCTGATTCTGAAAACAAATCCAAGATGGATTATATAAACAAACAATATAATAAAAATTAAAATTTTCCTACCAATTAAGACCCAAAATATAGAAAAATAAAAATGAAAAATAACATGTGGCAGCATCCAAGTCTTAGCCACATGAAAGAACCTATCCCATTTTTTTTTATAAAAAAAATCACTATCAAGAGGGTGTAGTAAGTAACACGATATTTACACATTGGTCAATGGTTCTCCATTTGGATAAGTCAGTGCCTAACTTTGTTCCCTTAAGTCTCTATCAAAACAAGAAACTATTGCCTCTGTTCTCATTAGAGGAAGAATTAGACGGTGGTCTAGCAGGCGGAGCGGCCATCTGTTGGGCGGAAACACTGTTCATCACCAACCCTTCTGATGAAACCTCTATCCCTGTAGGTCTAGGGTGGTTTCCAAGTCTTTGAAAAAGCAAATCACCATGCCCGGAACTATTATTCCCCAATGAAAACATGTATGATGGTTGGTTTTGCTGCTGATATTGAAGATGATGATACCCTGCTGCACCTGCAGGGACCATAACTGCACTAGGGTGATTAACCTGATGACTATGGCGTGGATTCAGTCCAAAATTAAAGCTTGCTGAATTAAGCTGTGATCCTGAAGAAGCAAAAGGTGCAGTGGGTCCTCCAGTGAATTGCTGTACCATAGCTCTAAAATTTGTTGTGTCCGTATTGAGTAAAGTTGTAGGAGTTCTCCTGGATGCTCTAGACCTTCTTCGCACTGGCTTAGAAACTCGACCTTCAGGGCTTAAATGGCCAGAAGCTGAGCCAGAATTGCCTGAAACCAATAAGGTTGGCATTGTACTAGAGGTTATAGTGGTAGAAACAACAGTGGCATCAGACACTCCATCGCTGAACATAGTTCCTGAAAGATTATTGTTTTGTTGGTTATAGAATTGGCTCCAATCGCTAGGACTAGACATAGTTTCACTCATCAGCGTAAAGAGATTAAAGAATTTGAGCTCAGAGCTTAGCTCAGAGCTCAGACAGACATATAAGGTTTGTTTATTTGTTTGGTGGGTTAGAAGGGAAGAATGTGTGTTGAGGATTGTCGTATTTATGGTGGCTAAAACATGGTCAAAGTAAAGACCATACAAGAAATCTCGGCCGTTGATCTGCTAATCTGATTAAATGTCACGTGAGATGTCACGTGACATATATAGTAGGAGGGTTTCTGGAAAGTCTAGATAGATGGCCTTGCTGCTCTTGCATGGTTCCTGGAAGCAACGTGCAATAAGGGAGGGGCTTATCATGATGACGTCATCGTCAAAGTGGCCACGTTGGCTGAAGACTTTTTGATGGTTGGTGATATTAGGCGACTTGTGACTTTGGGAATCTTTAATTGGGAATATTTTATTTTATTTCTTCTTTCTTTGTTTATTAAGGAATAAGGAAACCACCATGCGCTTTCTTTCAAAAATTCAAATTAGCCGAGCCTTGTGCAAATTTAATTTGGGAGACATTTACAAAAATTACCAAAAAAAAATTTATTTTAAACATATTATAAAAAATAAAAATAATTATACTCCAAAAAAAAGTTAGATAAAATTTTTAAAATATTTTTAAGATTTTTTTAAAATATATATTCTCCCACTGCAGTCAATATTTTACTTTAATTTTTATCTTTATTTTTTTAAATTTTACTATTAAATAAAATTATTTTAATAAAATAATAAAATTAATATTTTAAATTATTTTTTCAGCATATAAAATTTATTAATTTTTATAAAAAAATTAATTTTAATTATAAAAGACAACACTCTCAAAAAAAAATAAATAATATATAAAAATATATTAATAAAAATTATTAAATTTATTTTTAAATAGAATAAATTTGTTAATATATTATAAATATTTTGTATATGTAAGAAGAATACAGAATAAAATTATCGATGTATTATAAATATATAATTTTTATTTATGTAAGTTGTGCATGTTATGTAGATGTTATGTAAATATTGTATATAAGAAAAATTATTAATATATTATATGTTGTATATATTAGAAGAATATAAAATAAAATTATTGATGTATTGTAGATGTTTTGATACATTGTAAATATATTATTTGATAGATGTGGTAGATATTTATTTTTGTTGTATATATTTTATATATGTTATATATATACATTGTGTATATATATATATTATTTATATTGAAAATATGATATTAAAAAATTAATTTTTGAATAAAATAACATAAATAAAAACTAAAAATAAAAAAACTAAAAAAATAGAAAAAATAAAAAATTATCGTAAAAATTTTAAATTGAAAAAAATTTGCATGCGTTTATGTGAAATGAAAAAAAAAACTTCTTACTCTGGTTTTGAAAAGTAACCAATTAAAACATGTAACTAGCATAATTTTCTCTTTAATTTAATTGAAAAGTCATTCTAAACCTGAAAGCTAATTCCAATAATTTTATGTCATCATGGGCCGAGTATCGACCTAGTTTACAGCTATAAGTAATTAATTGGGTTTTCACAATAAATTTTATTGGAGGAAATTGTATAAAACACATGACTTATTGTCTTACAAGAAGGAAATTATATTAATGTTATGGATAAAGACTAAAATTTTCTCATTTTTGGGTAATAAAAATGAAATTAGAGAGTAAAGGAGGAAAGAAAAGGAAACACAATGATTTATAGTAATTTCAGTAATAATCCCTATGTTTATTCCCATAAAAAGATTGATTAGTATATTTCTACTAATCAACTTGAAATTATATAAGTTCACTTTTGACTAGTTGTTTTTAGCTCACACCAACTATAAAAGAGTTTTTGTCTCACAAGGCTAACTCTCAAACCTTTACTAATATTTTTTTAAAGTTTACATTCAACCTAATGTTTAATAACTCATACCAAACTCTACAATATTTTATGGTTCACTCACAACACTCACATTGAGCAATCAATTCTCTTTACAATTAATAACGAAGGAATAAAGAGTTATGACTTTGAGAAATGAAAGTGTAAGAATTTGGTTACAATAAATGCTCTAAGTTAGATTAAATAAAATTGGGGTGGGGGGGTGGGGGGGGGTGGGGGGGGGTGTGGTATTTATAGGCTATTCTGTTGTCCTTCTTAGCAACAAAGAGGGAAATGGGGGGGAGGGGATTGTGAATTGGTGTTTTTATAAAATTTTAAGACAAAGCTCAAAATCTTTTAGAAGTGAAAGAGGATTAAGCAAAGAGAGAATGAACACACAATATTTATAGTGTTTCGGATTTAACAATCCTATCCACTCCTCAACAACAAGTTGAGTATTTCACTATAAATAAGTTTTTTACAAGTTCAAACATAACTTGGTATTTTTCAAACTCACACCAAACTTATATAAAGATTGAGATATTCCTCATAACCCAATAAGAATTTTACCCTAAGTTCACTCTTTAACCTAGTATTTTTTTTAAAGCTCACACCAAACTTTTCATAAGGTATTTAAAGCTCACACCCAACTTTTAAAGAACTAAAAATGAAAATAGAAGTGCAAGACAATTGAATATTAAATTTGCAAGAGTTTTGTTAATAAATACATAAAAGATTCAGTAAATTTTTTTGGTGAGGTATTTATAGTCATCTTCCCCTGAAAGAACCATTTGGATTGAATGGAGAAGCTGAAGCTCTCACAAACCAAAATATTTTGTAATAAATGCTACTAGAGTGCTCTCATGGTCGCTTACATTATCTAGCGATCGCAAGATGCTACATAGCAATTGTATTGCTAATTGGTGCAGTCTCGAAGACACTACTGTACCTACCAGCTGTTACATGTGGCACTGACATATTGGAGAGAACCACTCCATGTCAGACTTTATGAATGACTACCTTTAGTGTAGTTGCAAGACATGCATTTTGACTTTCCTTTGGATTTGACTAGCACATGTGGCAATCTTCAATTAGGTGTACATAAATCGGCCAAAATTTCTATATCCAATTGAATGGTGTGGTTGCGCCAGGAAAATATTACAGTGAGAGAGAGAACGCGAGATTTAGATAGCTACAAGGACTATGAACTTTCTATCTTCCTTAGTGAATTTTGCCTTTTGTTATCTCGCGGTA